>VXBW01004385.1:95577-168730 GCA_013400375.1 Thinocorus orbignyianus
GCAGGGCGTAGCAGCCGTTGTCCTCCAGGAACCGCACAAAGGCGTACATGGTGCGGGCGGGCGGGGCGGCCGCGCCGGCCCCGCGCTCCCCGGCGCTGTTATTGTTCCTCAAAATCCGCCTCTGCGCTCGGCTGAGTTCGCCTGGCCGCGACGCCGCCAAGCTCCCGGCAGGCGGGAGCAATCCAACGCGGAGCGACGCCGAGCGGACAGCGGCGGCGGCGGGGCCGCAGGCCGGCGGGGCAGCGCTAGCACCCGCCCGGCCCGGTAAACCCCCTCACGGCTCTCCCCCACCTTGAAACACCCCTCCCTGGTAACCCTCGCCTTGAAACGCCCCTTCCACCCTCCTACAGGAGTTTACCGGCCGCTCCGCGGGATGCCAGCTCGGTTCGCTTAGCCGCACGGCAGGCCCGGGCCTGCCCCCGGAGCGGCCTAACGCCTCCGCCGCGGAGGGTGTCGGTGCGGGCGGGCAGAGGCCTCCATCCAAAAAGGCTTTGGAGCGTACGGCAGGGCGGGGTGGCCCTTCGTTATAGCCAGGTGTCTGTGTAGGACGGACGGCTGCTACCCCTCGGCCTGGCAGGGTCCTGGAGGAGGCACCCACCTTCCAGGCTCCATTGGTCAAATTCATCCCTAGGAACCTGTTTCTACAAGTTTAAAAACTCCTTACAGAAAAGCAGGCTGCCTCCTGCGCCTCTGGAGGTGTCGCAATGGATGGGGCAGCCCCCAAAAGAAGGGGCAGGAGGGACCAGTGAGAGGATCCCCCCAGATCCTTCGTGGCCAAACAACGCACCACCCGACCCCACGCTCACTGGCCAAGTGCCCACGGAATCTCACAATCTGTTTTTTACCTCGGGGTTATCAGGGCAATGCAGAACCTCCTGCACTCAACACACTGGCCAGTGTTGGCAGCTGGAAGAACTCAAAGCTTCCCCATCCTCTCCCAAAACAGCACAGAGAGTTGAGAAATTCAGTGCAGGCATGTAAGAACAAAGATGAGAAACTATGGCTCCCAGCTTTTGGAGATGCCTACGTACTGAGTATGGATGCTTTGAGTTTCCTATAAAGAAAATAAATAATGTGGCAACGTTGCTTGTGGTGCCCGACAAACTCCCATCCAAGTTTCCAATTTTAACGTTCGTTTTTACCCAATCAGTCTTAGAGGCAGAGCAATACATGGGAACTAATTAAAGGCAAAAAAATAAATAAATCACAAAATGGGTGATAAGCAGCAAGAGAGCTGTTTTCTCTCTCATCACTGGTTTTCTGTTTGCAAAAAGGTAACATAAAATGAAAACAAAATACCTTCTGGTTTGCACAATCCTAGGCATTCTCAGTATACCCATGACACTGAGTTTAAACCCACTGAGCTTGTATTTCCCGATTATCTTAGTACATGGGAACAGACCACAAGCTGGAAAACCCAAAGTAAAGTTGTGACTGAGTACTGGCATAGGTTGCCCAGAGACCTCATAGAGCTCCCTTATTTGGAGATAACTCTAAAGCCATCTGGATGTGGTCCAGGTGGCCCTGTTTGAGCATGGGGCTGGACAAGATGACCCCCTGAGGTCCCTTTCAACCTCAGCCATTCTGTGAAAGTATCAGCAACTTGCAGTTACGCCCAGCAGAAGTCTGTCTGTCTCTTAAGCAACACATGAAAACAAGGCAGGCATACAGGTATAGTTAAGCCTATGTAAATATTTCGCTAACAAGCTGTAAACTTCCCATACAATAATGGCAGCTTTATTATTTTGGCAATTACAGAGTTTTGCAAATACTTCGGTTTAAGTTTGGGGATTTAGATGGCAGTACTTTACGTTAAGTATTGCCAGACTGGTGTGTCATTACAGGCAAATGTAAGTCTGCTACAAAGTATGGATGACAACTATATTCTAGTAGCGAGGCTGCAAGGGAAATTAAATTCCAGCAAAGATTGTGTTGCTGATCAAACAATAGCAGCTGCTATAGCGCTCCTATCCCCT
The DNA here is from genome assembly GCA_013400375.1 of Thinocorus orbignyianus. Classification (NCBI taxonomy): domain Eukaryota; kingdom Metazoa; phylum Chordata; class Aves; order Ciconiiformes; family Thinocoridae; genus Thinocorus; species Thinocorus orbignyianus. The sequence goes on from VXBW01004385.1 coordinate 97,554, forward strand.
CTGCCTGGGGTTACAATGGAAGTAGAAAGAGCTGCAGAAAGACAACAGGACAGACTGATGGCTGGAATTACTCCATGGACACTATTAAAAGTACGTGAAGGACAATTTTGTCCCACTCAGTTTAGTGGGTAGTGAGGGATTCGGTACACTGACTCCTACCAGGATTGTATTTCCTCCGCAGCTGATTTCTATTAGCAACATCTGAGACTGCTGTCGAGGGAAAGGAACATGGAAAAGTGGAGAAATGAGAAATAACAGGGGAAACAAAGAGAAGCTAAGGACTCAAAAATTAGATTTACTTGGAAGGGGAAAGATCTCTTCAGGTACCAAGGAGGCCTGGGGAATTTGCCCCAGTGAAAGAAAACGGAAAGGCTTCACCTGAAGGCAACTAGCAGCATAGTGTGGGGGGTTTTGTTTGGCTTTTGTTTTGTTTTTGTTTTGAAAAGAACATTCTGAACTGGTATTTGCAACAGTTTACATTTGATGGTTGAATTACAGCAAAGGCTCTAAAGATCTTTGTATGAGCAGAAAAAAAAAAAGAAAAAAAAAAGGTCTCAAATCCTTTAGAAAAGCTGTTGCACAGTTCTCCACTGACGGACGTTTTTGGGAACAGATGAAGGGTCGGGATGATAAATGTGTGTTTACACTGGGTCCCTAGCACACACATTGAGCCAGAAGGCATTATAGTGCTAAAGAATTAATAATGTTCGCATACATTTTTGCCTACAAGGAACAGTGTTAATTTCTGGCTTTAAAACCTATAAATAATCTGCACCGGTAAACTGTGAGGCTGAGGAAAAGATCCATTTAAGTACCAAAAGAAACATGAATATTGTCACTCCTTTCGTTTGGACCTTTCCCATTTCTACTCACGGTTAGCCAGCTATTTCAACACTGAGGTTACCTTGAGGTTTAAAGATGTAGAGCTATTATAAATGTGTAGATTTTGAAACTCACTGTTGAGGGAGTTACTGGATCCTCCCTCAGATTTAAGGCCTCTGGCAAGTCTAGCCTTTTAGAAACAACCCAACCCTGCTGAGAAGTAAATTGTCATATTTTCAAAATACGAATGAAGCCCCAGCTTAAAAAGTAAAAGTGTCACTCCAGGAGTCAGGAAACCACAAAGCACAGTCCCAGCCTTTGTGGGACTCTTGAGTGGCTGTTTCCTGAAACATTACTTATAGTTTGCTGCTGTTATTTTTCTTGAAAAGTAAAAAAAAGTGCTAAAGCAAAAGCTGATGCCTGCTGTTATGGTGTGTGCACTGTGTTTTCACTTAAAGATACAAAATGAAAAGCTAGGAGTTCCAATAATAGTTATGCAGGTGCTAAATCTCTTTCACAGCAAAACATTAAAATAAGGTTCATCATTCACATTACTTCCATGTTTAATGCCAGACCCTCAAGGGACACCATATTGATTTTAAATCTACTGATGAAGAAATTCCCGTTTTCTTTTACCGTTCAAGCGGAGGAGCCTCATTGCTACCTGACTACTCGGCAATAACAGTGCAGGACTGCTGGTAGGAATCCCTACACATTCAAATGTACTTTAGAAAACACTCTTTCTTGCTTGGGAATCTGTTTATCCTCCAAGTAGTGCGTTTCTTACACAACTGTTTTCAAGCTCAGATGCACCCTGAAGGAAAAATGTATTATTCTACTTATGATATTTAAAGCCATAAAGCTTAAAGAATAACTCAAATAACTATGCACAACAACTGAAGATTGTTCAAAGGTTTCTGCATGTACCCACATAAAATCCACTCACAGTCTGGTTAATTTTTACCAGAAACACGATCGATAGGGTGGTCAGAAGATACCTCTGTTCCATAGTCTCTCATTTTTTATTGTGTGATAAAGCGCAAGATAAAGTCAGCTTAATGTATAAATGAATCTTCCTCTGAACAAAGCCATATACAGCTTATAGGTTTTCTGAGATAGAGAGGGTGGTTGGAAGGGGAAAATCTTCTAGCTGGACAAACAGAGCAGATGGTTGTTACCCTTTAGATTTTTAAACATTTTTTAATTCTCAAGACACTGTTGCCACTCCCAGCTACCTGCGCCACAACGATTACAAAATTCTGACCAAAAATAATGATTATAAAATTCTGACCAAAAAAATGAAAGTGGTCTAATTCTCTCATGATCAAAGAAGATGGACGAGAAAATATTTGTGTCCACATAAAATTTCTGCAGTACTCCAGTACCAAGAGAATAGTATGGGAACCTAGATTGCATAGATAAATTCTTAAGGTTTAATCTTTTGAGATCTATGGCCTTAAACCATCCCCAGAAGTGGGAAGGGCATCACCGCAAAGCTATTTAGTCCCAATTCCTGCGAGTGATCTAACGTTTCTTGGGGCTGAGGATAATACTCCATCAACTTTTACATTAAACTCTCATGTCCTAGCAGAATATTCTTTCAAAGAAATGGAACCTAAGGAACACTTTATGGATCCGTTCGCATAGGAGACACTTATTTCCCAGCTGGTATATTCTGTAGCGTGAGAAGGTAATGATTAAGCCAAAGTGACCACTGCAGAAAGCACTTTCCTCACTGTTAATGACTGGCTGGAGAAATCAAGGGCCAAAGAAAAAGCCAGACACTCATTAACGGCTCAAAATTCCTGACCTAAAGGTCATTATTACTATTACAAAACTGGAAAATGAGAAAGTAATTATTTTCTTTGGGTTTTTGTAGGTATTGAAAAGATGACATTCCAGTGTCTGTTGCTGTGGATACTGGTCTACAAGATACTTATCTTTCCCATTCTGGCAGGCTCTGCAATGGGTAGATCTGGGACTGGCAACCCTTCAAGAATGTGTGCCAGACTGTATTTTCCTTTTCCAAATTACAGGTTAAATGTGCCCACAGAAAGTCAACAGGAATCGGGAGACACTGCCAGTCGACGCTCTCTGGCCTTGGTGCGAGGCAGGAATTCTCCCCACTCTCACCCAGCGGGAGCCAGAAACTGGGTTGTCGGGGAGCTGCAAATGACTCTCAAATTGTGGTGACTTTCAGCTCCCACCCTGATGTACACCATTCAAAATCTTGCTAAATGCCATCTTCTGTGCTCAGGCAGCGTGTTGTTTTGCATGCTATAAACTTATTGCCAGAGAGGAAAGCAAGAAAGATTTTCTTTGAGCTGACTCATGCATGGATTCACCTTTAAAACTTCTCCTGTTGGTACCACCACCATCATCTTCAAGAACTGCTCTACAGTATTGCTGTTGCAGCCCAAATGATCTTTATCTACTGCCATCCACTGATGGCTTCAGCCTATATATTTTCACTCTATCTGTAAATTTTATTTGAAATTTTCCCTTTCTTTTTTTAAACCAGACTTTTCCCTGGCTTTGGACGGACATTTTACTAATATGACTTGAAAAGTAGTTTTACATACATAGATTTTGCACCAGTGCAAGAATTTGATTCCTTCTGTACCTTATATGACAAAGTGACTTGCATTTGGCAAGGACTAAAGTCTTTGCGTAACCTTTTGGCTTCAGCATAAAATATCTTTACTAGACACTGCTCATGATTATGTTAGGCTTTAGACACAGCTTCTGAGTAAGATGGTATTAATGACCCTTTTTTTTTTTTTCATTTTGGCTTTCTATTCTCACATTTGTACAGCTCTGTTCTTTCTTGAACCAGCATTTATATCTGATATTGACAGGGATAACAATCCTGCAGCCCTTTTCTGCATAGACCTCTTCTACTTGATAGGTTCACACAAGTAGTGTGCGATATGCACAGAAAAAAAAAGGTCAACTACTGACAGCACTTTTTCCTGAATGGTGGGTCCACATACATACATCCACTTCTCTTTAGAAGCCTGAGTTTAGTGGGAGTCTGGACAGGCTCTAGAGACGGTTCCTGCTGTTCTGGAAGGTTCTTGACAATCATCATCCACAGGAATGGGATTGCATGATAGAGTCAAAACTGCTTAAAGAGGTATGTTTTCACAGCCCAGTGCATTTTAATTCATACCTCTTGTCATACTCCTCCTAATCCCTTTCAAGGCTGGCTATATTTCAGTATAAAGGGAGTTTTTAGAAAATATTCCCAGGAATTAGTGCTAACATCTCACCACTTCAGAAGAGAAGGTAGAGTTTTTTCCTGCTAATGAAAGTCCCTAGCAGGGATGGACCAGCAGCAATTCTGAAGAGCAACGACTAATGTGAGCACATAAAATCCTGTTGTGGAAGGTGAATGGGAGATAACAGAACAGGAATAATCCCCGGAATATTTCAGAAAAGTGCCTTCTTCAGCTGTGTTTTGTTAATAATCACATAGAATCATAGAATGGTTAGAACTGGAAGGGAGCTTAAAGATCATCGAGTTCCAACCCCCCTGCCACAAGCAGGGACACCTCCCACTAGACCAGGTTGCTCAAAGCTCCAGCCAGCCTGGCCTTCAACAGTTCCAGGGATGGGGCATCAACAACTTCTCGGGGCAACCTGTTCCAGTGCCTCACCACCCTCACACGAAAGAACTTCTTCCTAATATCTAATCTAAATCTCCCCTCTTCCAATCTAAAACCATCATCCCTTGTCCGATCACTGCAGTTCCTGACAAAGAGTCCCTCTCCAGCTCTCCTGTAGCTCCCTTCAGATACTGGAAGTTTGCAATAAGGTCTCTCCCCAGAGCCTTCTCTTTTCCAGGCTGAACAATCTCAGCTCTCTCAGCTTGTCTTCATAGGAGAGGTGCTCCATCCCTCATTTAACATTTATGATTTACAAACAAAATTGCACCTGGTCTGCACTAGTAAGCGAATTTAAAAAAAAAGAAAAAGCACTAACACACAATAAGCAAATGTTAACTGGAAGGAGTAGCTGTCACCCAGCTCCCAAAAGTCATAGCATGAGATAACTATGGTAGACACCAAGAGGAATTCTCCTAGTTCCACAAGGGAGTCTATAATTATTTTTTTACCTCACACAGCATAGCAAATCAGCATCAATCTTTGCCCCACTTACAAGGAAGGTGTTCCCTCAAAATAGAAAAGGGCCTAGGAAATGGATAACCCAAGAGGTGTTTGAAAGCTCGAGGGGCTTTGCTGGTATTTTCCACAAAAGTCAGAGCAACTTCTGTTGTGCAATAATATTTAACATTCAGGGGAACGGGGATGTTTTTTAAAGTGTGATCAGAAAGGAGGGCCCTTCATCAGCTGTCACAGTATTCCTCATAACAAAGAAAGCTTTGCTTCATAAAGCAATATCTTGTACTAAAATACCCTAGGGAAACTACAGTTTTGGTTTTTTTAAACAAAGACGGGAATTTTCAAGTTTGAGGTTCCCTTTAAGTACTCTTCTAACATGAATATGTTTAAGGATTCTCTATCAAGTTCATGCATGAAATGTCATCCAGCCGTTAGTATATTTCTATGCAAATACAGCTGTGAAATCTGCATTTTTTTCACATTTCCAGCATATTATACAACTTCTTGTTCTTTCCTGTTTTGTAACTCATGTTAGCCTCCTGTATCAATAAAACAAAGCTCGGGTTATATTGCCTACCACTTAAATTCTCTACAGACATCAAAGCTGGACATTTGAATAAACAAATTAATGTACACCTTTTTATTCAGTTCAGTACACTGATATTCTCTTGGTAGGAATAAGAATTCTGCAAGATGACTGGAGAGAAACACACCATTCAGAATATGAATTAGAATAGTCTCGCAACCCTTTTCAGTGAGGATGGTGTGATATTAAGATTAGATACTGCATATAATCAAATTTTGATGTTTGTATACACAGTACAGCATTTCTTTTTCTTTATCGGGTTTGTATGCAAAAACACAGCAATCCAATATTTTGAACATACACCGTCTGCAAATACTACACATTCAAAACTGAGGAAAAAATAATGTCAATGAAAATAAGAAACTGTCTGGGGCACTGCAGCATACAGACTTTGCTAAATTCATCGAAACTGGTTTTACTATTCTGAGGACAGAAAATATTGCAAAACCAGTCTTTCCAGAACAGCTGGAGTAAACAGGGCTCGTGTCCATCCCTAAATTCAATCTCAGTGTATAGATTGTCTCTTTGGGAGCTGTAAATATTTTCATAATCTTTCAAATTCTCTGGTACGATACACACGGAATTTCTTCCAAATGGCCAATATTTTCCAAATTTGCTCCCTTTTTATTTACCAGTACATATAACAGGTAATAAAATAGAAAAGATAAGATACATGAGGAGACAACAGGGATTATATTACAAGGAAAAGGTGGCACTACTGAGAATATATCGCAGTATTTAGTGAACATAAATAAGTATACCTACAGTTTTTATCTGCAAATATGAGAGAAAAGACCACAGAGCAAAGGAAGTCTGAATTTTGTTCAAGGGGTAAAACAGAAGCAGCACAGTACAGTAGCTCAAGATACTACTTTAAATAGTTAACTGCTTGGGAAGTAAGCTAATAATGGTTTAGATAAGTTTTCATCTATGAAAAGCAATGAATTGACACATTTCTTAACAAGTAAGGACCATTCAGTAGAAACCATTATATGCCTTGCCTCTGACTCGGAGGGACAATCTCTACAATGAAAGGCATACTCAGTCTCCAAGGGCAAGGAAGTCTTTAATCCCATAGTGTGATTACCAGCAAGGACACCAGTTATAATTTAACAAAAATTCAAAAAAATCAAAAGGCTGAGAGAGCTGGGACTCTTTAGCCTGGAGAAGAGAAAGCCCTTGCCTGACTTTGGTTCCCCCATCTGGCTGAAGGAGTTCAAATCACACTCCATGTCTCCAGTTGTAAAAATCCTTTCCTTCATCTTCATCCCACGTAATTTCCCCAGATCAAAATCCCCAGGGAAGGAATGCATGTGTCTCCTAGTTGCAGGCCCAATGGATTATGCTTCAGTTGACTTTTCACTGGCCACTTGTAGGTGACCAAGCTACTATGGGGTGAGATATTTTTTCCACTGTGAGCAAACTACTTTGAATTAACTTGTGTTTACCAAGTGTAAAAGCATACACATAGGCAGTTACTGTAAATCATCTGATTTGCAGGAATGCTGTTATTCCCCAGTAATTTATTTAAGGTTCTGTATTCCAGAGAAGAAAGTGTTGCTGAAGTGGGAAGTAAATAATGCAAGTAACAATTAGACTTACTCTTAAATGCCTCAAATAGCTCCAAGGTTATGTTTCCTCTAACAAAATACTCTCAATAAGCATACTTGCTGCTCTTATAGTACATTACATGTTTTGGCTGTTTTGGGGCTTTGCTTTTTTACAGTTTCAGATTTTAAGACAATTGGAAGTCAAAAAAAATGTTTACATATGAATGGCCCATTTAAATTGTTTTATGGTTTTGGGTTTTTTAATTGTGGTCCTTGCTGAAATAGCAAGATCAATATAAACACCATGCTTAGGAAAGCTAAGAAGAATATTTGAATTTCCTCTGTCTTAAAAATTCCTCTAAAATGGCATCATCTGGGATGCTTTTTAATAAATATCAGTGGAAGACTATCAGTAATCAGTATTGCTGACTGGTTTATTGCTAGAAAGTAACATGGATTTCAGTATGTAACTTTAAAGTTTAGAAGTTTTGGCCCTAGTGATATAATTTACCAAGGTATCTCTAGGCAATTAAAATATATTCTATAATTTATCCTTTGGATGATGTATGAATATACATAGACACTCCTACATGGCAATTTGTCTGCCAATCTGGAAAATGCTAACATTATAGTCAATAAGTCAACAGTCTGCAGTGTTAAATTATGAAATCAGGAAGAAATTTAGTTCACATTCAACCTGGATATAAAGATCATAAGAATTTCCAATTTTCTGTGTGGGACAGTAAATTTCAAAGATGACTGTATTCTGCCCCAATAATCATGATCTGCACAGCATGCCCAGGTATTGTTGGAGAGATTAAAAACACAAAAACAGAGCAGAACAGCTCAGCATCAGATAATCACAAGCAATTCTGTGTCAGCAACAGACAGCTGGAGACATACGCCAGCAATATTGCAAAAGTGGTAAAATGGAGATTTCATGACAGCAAGGACGTGGGATTCTTACATTAAGCTAAAAGTCAACCAAAACTACTGAAATTGTTGTCCACAAGTAATAGCTCTCTGTCACAGCATTCAGAAAATCTACCATTTGACATAAAAATATTTAAAGCAAAAATTAAGCAGCAGCAAACGTTTTTTTGTCTCTCTTTAATATTTGGCATGTTCAACATCTGTATGCTTTAAGTGTTATTGATTATCTTGGACAAAGAGTACAGAATTATTTGTCCAGATCAGCTGAAAGAGCTTTCTAGTTGCATAGCAAAGTCATCTTTTGTCAAAATTTTGTGTGAAAAAGCAGTTTGATGGAATTTTATCTACAAATATTTGTTTAAAGATTTTTGCTTCAAAGTGCTGTTTTAAAGAAAATGAATAACACTGTTTCATTTCAATCGGCATAGCTTGAATCAGTCATTCCTTTCCCCTTGAGTTTCAACTATCCATCAACTATTATATTTCTCTGACACTCATTCCTATATATATATATATTTTCCCATATTCCCACCTTTCTTCTTCACTTTTTTAATTTAAACATCTACTGCTAAAAAGTAAGTCCAAAAAAGAGGCTGAAAAAAATCCATTTATTCTTATTGCTGTGAATCAGAAAAGAGAACAGGAAAAAATACTTAGAATTATATGATTCTGTGAGTCTATTTTTGAAGCAGAAAAAACATCTACCTTTCCACAGTGCTTTCTCTCAGAGCACCCTTAGAGTTACCCTCAAAACATTTCCTTCCTTTATTTTGTAGTTGACCATATAGAATCAGGATAAAAAACTTCAAGGATCTGAACCTGAAAAAAACCACCCAAGTTTCCTACTTTCACAAACATCTCTCAGAAAACCCTTTGTACACTGGATTTCCTGAAAAAATGGAAAATAGCTTGAAAATATTCCAGAGGCCTTTGACGACTTCACATCCCCTGCATGCAAACAAGAGTTTCAAAGTGATGTTTTATAGGGGGGGCTGGGCCTGAACATTTTCTGATTTGATTGCTGAGGCTCTGCCTTTGTATCTCAAGCACTTTGTCCCAGGATCTTTCCATGATAAGAGTCCTGAAGCTGTGACTCTGAGGGAGGATAACGGAGACAAGTGACTCATGAAGAAACTAGGGCCCAGGCCCCGAGGTCTTTATATTTTTGGACTAGGAGCTTGATGCAGATTGAAGAACAATGTAATGCTTGAGGCACTGATGAAAGATTTTGAAAAACCAATGCAATAAGAGGCATCAGCAGGGACCAGCAGATTGATTGCAACAACAAATGCCAAAAAGTTCTGAAAAGAACAAAAATGTACTGCTGAGTAAAAGAAATTAAGAAGAGGGAAAGGATACTAAGAACTTGCAGGCCTCCAGCAACTTGCCTGCATATCGATGTGCATCCGAAGCAATTTTTATAACTTTTTTTCACTGATGTGTAAACTTTGATGGTACTGTTCAGTCCAGATCAGTAGGTGGGGTTGATAGAATCTACCCTAAACTTCAAAATAATACTTGAGCAGCTCACTGAAGCTCATTTTTATGGGTCAAAAGAGGGCCAGCACCTCCAGAGGAGAGATTGTCATTGATTTAGGGAAAGGAAAAACCACTCTCTCCTGAACTAATATTGGTTCCTTGACACATAGCATAGACCAGACACCTAGTCTTGGTGGGCCTGAAGCAAGTTACGATGAACTTTAACCTACACATTCTCCTTCCCCCCAAAATGAATATAGCGGCTTTTTTAAACAGACAAGCACACAAACTCCAGTTTTGGAATACAGCAAACCACAAAGCCATCTGAAGATAGGCACAAAGCCAGTGTACCTAGCCCTGAGAGGCTCACAGTGACACAAAAATGATATTCCAGCAGCACAGAGCCCATGCAGTGCTTGTCTGCTGTCACAGAGGGATATGGCTGAGACAATCCTACATCTGATGATGAAAGTCTGTTTTAACTTGTCTTTGGCGTTGCTACAATGCAAAATACATTACAGTGGCCTCCATGCTTCTCTCATCTCCAGTTGGAAGCCAGCCCATCTGATCAGCACTACTGGAGAAACACTGAAGCCACCTTGCAGCCTCACCTTACCCAGGCCAGGATGCTGACTGCTGCAAAAAAACATGAATTGAGAGTAAAATAGAGCGTTGAATACATTAATCAAAATGATCACCGTTGCAAGATCTGCTAAGAACAAAGAAAACAAATCCAAGGAAAGTTAACACTAGAAACCATTTGCAAAGCTCCATGAGTCAGCTAATGAAATAACTGTCAATTGTAGACACGAACCTTTTGTGCTTTCACACAATTTAAATATAAAGTAATTTACATTCAAGAGTCCAAGTCTCCCTGAAAAAAGATTAACAATAGGATTCACTTTCTTTCCACAACCTTTTTTCTCCCTCCCTTCCCCCAGGGGTGGCTCTGATAAGGTCACCTTATTAATGCAGATCTCTGTTTTTCAGAAAGCAGCCAGGAGTTTAACTGTTTCACTGTGAAATGATCTATGAGATGAGAACAGTCCATTTTTTATCCTTGATTGATCATTTCAGCATGTATAACAGCAAATCCTAAGGGACGCCGCTCAAATCCCTGCTTCAGAATGACCTAGAGACTCAATGCTAAAAAGTGTTGCGCTCCACTACACAATCCTTCATCTTTTTTTCGTAACTTAGCATCTTCCACAGAACATAATAAAGTTGCCTGGCATCATTACAGTTCTCTATAGAAGAAACATCTTATAAATAAGCAAAACGTTTTAACAGCTGAGAGTTGGGTGCCACTACAGCCAGCAGAGGAACTGAGGCATCAAGTGGTTAATACCTTTTCTCAGACACAAAGGCAGGAGCAGGTCTGTGATCTCAATTCAGGTGTCACGGCTTCTCATTTCCTTTCCAGGCCACCAGACACCTCTTTCCCTGCTCTTAATAGCCTCTGATGGGAACTGCCTAGTGCCAAAAATCAGAGGCTCTGGCTCCTATATGCTGAGTTGAAAATAAAGCTGTTTTCTCTTTTATTTTTTTCTTCTTTTTTATTGTTTAGTTACTGTGTATAAACTTTATCTCAACTCCATTCTAGGGTTATTCTTCTCCATTCTATGCACTTCCAGCCAACTAATCTTCATTTTCCTTCTTTGGTGACTTTTTGCTGACGTGTACAGAGTTCTTAAATAAATCATTATGAATATAAATAGCAATGGTTGGATTACAAAGGATTCTGGAACACTTGTGATAGTAAGTTAGCAGGCAGGCAAACCCTACAGCTGCCAGCAGCTGATGTAATATTTTATAGTATTGTTATCTAGATTGTGTAAGGGAGAATTGCTGTCCTCTGAGCTTCGTTGTCTGTTTCTTTCAGTATGTGAAACAGTTCAACAATCTGATGTTCACACAAAGTTCACAGAGAAACACTTGGTGGAATTTACAGGGAAAGATTCTCTATGCTTATAAATCCCAAATTTCAAATACAGAGACTGGGGGAGAAACAAGTCTGAGACACAGCTGTTAGAATGCTGTTAGAATTTGGGAAAGAAACCTCAAGGACATCTCTCCATTCTCAAGAGTATGTCTAAACAGATGGACATTATATCCATAGAAAGAGCAAGAACATCAAGAGCCATTTGACACAACTCCCCCCATTTTTTCTTCCTATTCTTTCTTCATAAATGCTAAACTCAGACTGTTTTAGCATGATTGTGCAATCTATAAATTCCTGTAATCAACTGATGGAGCAACATTAATTACAGAGACTTTCTATGGGCCACATGCATCTTTACGTCCCTTTATAAAACGCTGACACATTCCCTATCTAAAAGGGATTACAACCATAGAGGATGATCCTGCAAATGCCTGCTATTGAATATAGCATTTGCTATCATGAATAAGCCCACTGAAGCTACCAGCAGCTCACATGGCTGGGACAAAAAAGCTCTGATTCACATATATGACTAACAAAGATATCAGACTACAACATTTTCTATCTGACTATGCTTTTGCAGGCTAAGATTTAAAGGGCTGACGCTTTCAGGCTTGAGAAAACAGCCCAGGACAACAGGCTGGCTGTGAGATGACGCAGGTAGGAAGTGCAGGAACAGAGGTAGTGGTTCCCTTTCAGAAATAGGCTTAAAGAAGGGAAAAAAAATGGGAAAGCTATATCAGGAAACCATCAGGTAGTTACATTATGATGATGGTGATGAAGTTGAGATGGGAGGAGTAAAGAGAGTAGAAGGGATACAGAAGATAATTGCAGAGACATACCAAAGATAAGATTTGGATTATATGCAATTTAGACAGCAGGGACAGAAGGTTCAGCATTAATGTGGAAAAGACAGGGAAGCAATGAAAAGATTCAAAGAGCAAGAGATTTAGTTGTGAGCAGCAGGAGAAGTGATTCTTAGCCACTCCGTTGCACTTTTGTAGTAGCTGTTGGTCCCAAGCCAGGATTCAGAAAGTTGCAAAAAAGTCTCATAAAACTGACTACAGAAAAGGCAGTCTGCAAGACTGGTTTCTGATCTGTGTGCATATTTCGGCAAGTGAGTATGCAGTGTAAGTCATGCAATGAAGCAGCCTTACAAATACCATATTTAAATAGCTCATGTAGTGAGCACCCTGAGATGGAATGCCCTTGAATTGAAAGGAATATGCTATTCCCTGGTACAACGTGTAACTGCCTTTCACCTGTCTCATTTTTAGAGACTGATTTTAGTCTTCGAGAGCGATGAGTGGCATATGTTGTAGGTATTTTGCCTAAGGTGTGCTATTTCATTAATTGACTGTTACTTAACAAATCTCATCGTTTCAGAAGACACACCGTAATAAATTATTTGCAACTTTCCACTGATGGATACATAAAATCCACTGAAAGCATCAACTGTCATTCAGCAATAGCATGGCCTGAATATTTATTACCTTTTATTTACATTATATCTATTCTACTTCATGGACAGCTAAGAATTCTAAGACACATTAAAAAATCATTTCCAATGCTAAACATCCACAATGTGAAAACCAATCTCTTTTCATCCCCACCCAAAGCAAAGCAAATCTCTCTCTACCCATGCCCTTGTATTAGTAAAGACCTGAGTTTAGGGAGGGTTCTTGCTACAGTCTCTGAGTATTATTCAACTCATATTCTCCCATGTGCAACAAAAATCTCCCTAAAAAGTCACCAACATCATGCAACAATCTGGGAGCAGAATAAAACAAGAAAGTGAGATTATGGTAACAATGATTGGGTTTAATGTAGAGTATGATAAGGTCAAATTTCTGGTTGCTACTCTGGGTGACTATTTTTACAGCGCAGTGTAACTGAGAAAGGGGCTGCTGACTATTCTAAGGTTTGTATTAAGGCTCTTGGTATGCCCACTGTGAACGAGAGCTTTCCCAACAGCACAGCACCACACCGAGCTGCCTTTACCTTTATTTTCCAGAATAAATTATTGCCTGTCAGACATTAAAGATATACTTTCAATAATATGCTATGTAAATAATAGCTACATTATTCTCAAAACCTTATATTTCCCAAAACTGTTTGTTGGGTCATTGTGCTTTTTTTAAAATGCCTTTAGTACATTACTGAGAGATACAGGTCTTTGGGGCTACAGAGTCTATGCACAGCAATTTTTAGATGAAACACCAGAGAGACATATAGCTAGCAAAGATGTAAAAACAAAGAAGAGAGAATAATATTTTTAAATTACTCCTGCAAAATAAAGCTTAAAGTCCAAAGATGTCTGTATTAAAGGAAGAAATGTACACTTAATTTTTTATTTCTTTTTTAAAGAATAAACCAAATGAAAAGAGATTAAATGAAAAGCTAGTAAAAGATAGTTGCAACATTGCAAGATAAAGGTTTTTTACTGAATACTTTGAAGGAACACGAACTTGTGTCAATATGGGGAGGACGGGTACAAGCCCAGGAAGAGCAATAAGTTAAAATACAACTAGGAAAAAAAATGTGGAGTGCTCACAGCAAGCTTGTACCATGAAATATAATGTAGTTCTGCAGAGACAAGGGAGGTGGAATGGTTGCATTTTTGTAACAAAATACATAACTTGGTTCACATTTCTATCACTGGGTTGGTTTTCGGTTTTATTTGTAATTTGCATGCAATATCCAGAGTTGAGTCTTGGTTTCATTGAAATAAATAGACTAAATTTTTAGTGACCTTCATCTGCTGCTTATGTACTGGTCTCCTAGGTCCATAAGGGATTTCGGGTTACAGGGAAAAAATGAAAAAAAAACCAAATCAAAAGAACAAGCCTACCTGGATTAAAATAACTAAGCCTATGTATCCTGTCTTCAATTATTGACAACTTTTTGAATTATTACTTTTGAATATAACTCACATGCCTCCATGTGCTGCACTAAAGCATTTTAAATCTAATACAGTAATTTAAGGACTCAACTCTCTCCTTAACATAAAACTATAGTGGTTTGATTCACTGAAACTTGGGCAATTAGTAATGATACATTTACTGATGGGTCTTAAGCAGCAACAATCACAAACACCATACACATGCTACTAGATTTATTTGTCAAAGTGTACGCTTTTTAAATCTGAGTAAAAATGGATTTTGTAAACTGATTGAGATTAATTAAAGGTATAACTCAGGGAAGGGAAAAAAATGACTCACTGCACATTTATTTTCAGATCATTTTTCACTGGGCAGTTTGCAGGTCTAACGAGCAGAAGCTACTGACACAGCGTGCAAACATTTCTGCTTTCACATCAGGGAGAAAGGGATTATTTTTTTTCTCATTTTTCTTTACTTTGGCTGGCTGAAAGCTAGGTGTCCAGTCCATGAGGTTCCTGCCAAGGCACCAGGGAAAAATGTACATTTCTGGGGAGAAACTGATCTTATCTACTTTAGAAAAGAGTAAGTTGCTCTCTGGAAGGTCTGAGAAAATATTCTGTGTGTTAAAATTCTCAGAAGTCAGAAGGCAGATATAGAAGATCTTAAAATATATATTTTTTAAAACTTCCATATTTTCTCATGTGTTTTTTTAATGCTTGAGTCTACAAACACCAGAGAAGAAAAATGTGATGTAAATTTTAAGGACTTCAGCAAGGGGTCCCAGGCCGCTGTGTCTCAGTGAAAGCCCATGGGTTTTTTTTGTAGAACTGAAGTTTTGATTGTAACTTAAAATAACACAAAACAAAACCCCAAACCCCAACATAGTTGTATTTCAGATTATGTAGATCTTTTATTGTAAATTGATACCCCCAGGAAGTGGCTGAAACTACACCAGTTTATCCCAGTGCAGATCATAATTCTGGTACAAGGTGCAGCTGGTAAGCATTGCATAGCCTCCAACCTTGAACTTCTGACAGAAAGCACTTCATATTCTCCCCTGGAGAATATGAGGAACAGCTCTCATACAGCAAACACCTTTCACACAAGTGGTCAAGACCCCTCAGCCACGGAGCAATGGTATCACAACAGCTTATAACAGCAGCAACCTGATTTTTTCTTGCAAGAGCAACCATTCCTTCCCCTTCCTGGTAGCAGCATTTTCTCTGGGACAGACCAGAGAAGTTCAGGGAGGCAACTTAGAGGGGTTGAGAGGATAGGACATGGTCCCTAGGATAGATGGTGTTTGAAAGTGAGTACCAAACCAGCAAAACAATGACTGTGTTTCTTATTATTCAGTGTGAAACCCAGCAGAGATCTTAGGACTTAACATGGTGCTGAGAAACTTCAAATTTATCAGTTATATCCAGACCTAAGGACATAATATTATTGGTCTAAATATTGGGCAAAAACTTGAACGTTAGAATGGAAAGCTAGGAACAAGTTAAAAGAACTCCTTTTCTAATGTGATGTTAACCCAAAAGTTCCTTCAGGTATTTTTACTCAGTGTTTCAAAGAGCTTGTTAACAGAGAGATTTCTCAAAGCTTGTACCATTGCTATCCACGCCACCACCCCTGCTCAAAGCAGCAAGTCCTCAAAGGCAACACATTGGAACAACAGAAATGAACAGGAAGTGAAAAGAAAGTTCAAGTCAGAGCTGCTGTTCATGCTTGGTTATTCTGGTACTGCTCTCCCAGAAACACTCTGCTCCCTGCCAGCATCTGCAGAAAGAGACTCTCGCTACCTTCTAGCCAGACCAGAAAGGATAATCTATCTCAGTACCTGTGAAAATCACATAATCCTTTTCCATCAGGATTAATTATCCAATGCCACGCTAGTCTGATATATACAGGATGAAGTCTGACACTTCTTGTTACAAAGGTCACACAAGGAAACAATCTCTGCAGTCTCCAAACCAGAACCCACAACTGACAAATTTCCATTCCCCCCACTATATGTGTTAGGGAGGCAATCTTCATCATCATCATTTTTATTTATTCCAGTTAACAATTTTCACCTGGTGAGCTTAGAGCCTGCATCTGAGTAGGTTTATTCCAGCTACAGCAACAGTTTAATCAGAGTAAACCTAATGGCAGCATCTCTCCTTCCCTATGCAGTTCAGCTGCTGACTGTCCCCCTGCAGAGATACCTGTGGTGATTCCTGCAGGAGAAAAATGACCCATTTTCAGGTACACACAAAGGAGCATTACAAAATAAAACAAACTACTGCCTGCAGTTCATCACAAGTTACAGAAACCTCATCACCTGCAGAAAACGTGTTATTACATATATGAGGCAGATCATAACTGAAAGTTGGAGGCTCAATCATCATAAATTCAGGCACAACCAGTAAGGAAATGTATTTTTCCTTATTCATTTTTAGCCAACAGTATGTGAACAGCAGTTTGAAAAGATGGTGTAGGACGTAGTCTTGGAACAACTACAGCACATTCAAATGACATAAGAATGGGATCAGGTCTTGCTATGTATTCATCATATTTTACCTTGTTAAAATCTAATCTAACTTGCACCATCTTCAAGACCTGGAGCAGGCCCAGAAGAGCAAATCAAGGTTTCTAAGGTGGCACAGAGCAGGCAGGTCCTGCCATTTGGGATTATTAAAAAATTCCATTTTACATCCTAATCCTGCAGGCAGAAACAAGTCTGCAAGTCACCTTACATGAAGAAGTGGAGGAAGGTGTTACATCATTAAAAGCTAGGCTAGTACTTCTAAGTGTAGGCACACACATTGACTAATTGAATCACTATCGTACCTCAAGAATCCAAGCTGCTGTTACTCCACATTAAATTGCACATGTTCACCATTTTTGAAATAGCAATATAAATTTGAAGTTGGGGACTAACCTTTCTGTAGGCTTAAACTGCTCTCTCTGCACTCCAGGCTTGCAAACAGCCGGTATTACTCCGATTGCTCAGATTGCTGGACCCAGAATATCTATCCATACTGGTATTTTGCAACTGTTTGTCACCTTCAGCTTTAATGCTCATAATTTTTCATAACAGTTCAATATTTCATAAACAATGTACCTTAGGAAATAATAGCTATACATACATCTTACTGATACTATAGGCATCAGCTTACTAACAGCATTTCACAGAGACCAAACAATTCATAATATATGACAGAATTAGGAAATAAGTTATCCAGACTGAGTATCCTGTTCCTCCCCCTTAATCATTTTCAGAGACTCTGTCATTGGTATCAAGCTGAAAAGACCACAAAAATATTGTAAGACAGAATTAAAATTCAGAATGAGGATGACAAATTGGAGGAAGAGCCTGATGAAAAAATGGTGACAGATCAATAAGGACAAGGTTATACATAAGGAATAACTAACTGAACAAATACAGGCTAGAAGACAAGTTGAGGGAGATTTTGTAAGAAAAAACGAGGCTTATTTTACATCAGAAACTCAACACAAGTCAACAGCATCAAACTTTACAAATGAGGCAAATATTAAACATGGGATTTCAACTGCTCCCTTTGTTTGGCATTTATAAGCCTTAGTTGGAGCAGTGGAGAAAGCCTTCTGCAGGGAGTTTGGGGGAGAGAACGAAGTTTACAGAGGTGACACATAGGAAATGGCTGGAAGGAGTGAGGTTGTTCGGTCTCAAAAATAGCACACTTCAGATGTTTACAAGTCTGTTGCAAAAGGAAATGAATTATTTCTTCTCTGTAGCGGAGAGGGTAGAAGCATTGGGCTTCTTATTTCAGCAAGGTCAATTTAGCTGAGACATCAGTAGACCACTTTGATCTGAGACTGCAAGATACCATGGCTAATTGCTCCAAAGAATGGGGAATCTCTTTTCCTCAAATTTAGAGAAACATCCTTCAACCATGATACAGATTGGCCTGACTTGGGTTGAGTATTGGACCAGATTACCACTACAGGAATCTTGTGGGACAATTGTCAATGAGTTTGTAGCAGGACCACTGGTTAGGTGCTAAAATAAAGGAAGTAATTTAGGCTAAACAGTCACACTTTTCTGGTCCTGAAAAACACAAGAATTACACTATATATTCCTTAGTGCATTTGAACTCAGTCACATGGCATTTTAGGGGAGACCAGAAGCATGATGGTGAGATGTTTCCTCCTGTGTTTTGCCTGCAGCAAACCCAAATACATCCATGCCATGTGGCCATGCACATCCTGCTGTGTTGGAAAATACCACCACAGAACCATCAGGCAGAGAGCTCAAACAGGTTCCTGTGGACACTGCTGAGGTTTACAGGCAGAAGGATTAGAGATGCTACATAGCAATGCAGTCACACCAATCACGAGGTGGGAACACATCAAGCTGTTTTCCGAGACTTATGCCCATGGACAGGCTAGGAGATACAGATGTGGTTTATATGAGAGAAGCTTTTCCAATAGAAGAAATTAGGAGGAATATATGCATCTGGACTAAAACAGTAAGTTGATGGCAGGTGTGTCAAGTACTCCTGTTATTTAGTCAACAACAATCCAACTCAATATATTTGCTGGGAAGGAGAGAGAGGAAAGCTGGAAATAATAAAATGAACCCTGGAGCGCGGGGGGGAATAGATCCTTTTTAATGGTTTCTGTGACCCATATTTTTAAGCATTTATTCATACTGACTTTTTAAAGGAGAGAAATACACATAATTTGCACTTTGGGATAAGTTGAAGGTGTCCATGCAATTTCATGGATGGCAGAATACCAATTTTGTTTAAATGATAGAGTCCCACCACATGTCTCTTATTTAAATGACCTGAAAATAAGAGATATGAAGGCATAAGTAAGAACAGAAAATGAAGCTAAATATATAAAACTAGTGCATTCAGCGATATTTCCCAGTGTCTGTTTCACTGTGAGCACCAAGCCCACTCTCGGAGATTGTTATCTCTCACATTAGCCCTCATCAGAGCGGTCACCCTCATCATAAGCAGTATAGAGCTCTGCTGGGTATATGCAGTATAGCCAGTCACTTAGGGTAAAACCCCTGACTCAATAACAAAGCCAGGAGAGGGAAGTTTTGTTCGGAAAGAACACATTGTAATTTGTTGGAAGAGCAATATAGTCCTTCTGTGGGACCTGCAGTACAATAAAAGTAGCAAAAGCTGGATACCATCCAGGATTTGAAATGTTGGCATTGCAAGTATTTTATTTCTAAATTAGAACAAACAAATAAGCAAAGAAAATTTAAAAATTGAGGTGTCCTGAGGACAATAATACCAGATACATTTCCAAAAACTGAAACATTTAGGGTTTGTATCATCCAAAAATAATTTCAACCTTAGCATAATTCCATGTTTTGTCTCAACTTCATCAAGTAAACTTTCGTTTCCTCTGTTATAACTATGTATTTCCTTTGTCTTTCATACAGTTTCCCCCAGACATCAGTACTTTCTCTCTCACTTTTCCTTAGTCTTTCTCTGTTCCTTGGAGGAACAGGTGTAAGTTTTAATAAAATTTTCCTGTCTATCTCTCTTATTAACCTCTGTGAAAGAAACTGTCCATCTCAAGTGCCACAAAGCCTTCAAAATCAATGTTCTTGGCCTCGATTTTGCCTCCTTACTGTCTGCTCCTAGCTTTTACTCTCACACTTCCATCAAAATAAAAAGTCTTGCCTAGTTATCAGGCAACATCTGACTTCTGAATGAAGTTTCTTGACATCAAAATCAAACCAGGATGTTTGACTCCCAACTCCCAATACGCTGCCCTTACTGAGGAGGTCAACTGTCTTCCTGGTCTTTTAGACCCCATGCACATCTGTCAATTAACTTCTTGCCTGCTCTTAGTCTCAGCATGAAAATCTACCCACACATTCTTTGTGCAAACAAATTCTTAAGAGTAGTTTTCTAAGACAGTAGATCAGTACTGACCCCTAGAAAAACATTTTAAAAATTTAGAGTGAGTGAAGTTTAACTTCTTCTGCTTGAAGATTTAATCATCATCTAGTTCTCTGGTGTTTTGTGTCTTTATTTCTTACCTCTATGTAGGATCTACTCCTGGTGTACCCCAGGGCTCAGTATTGGAGCCAGGTCTGTTTAATATCAAAAAATGACTTGGACTAGGGGGATCAAATGCACCTTCAGCAAGGTTGCAGATGACACCAAGTTGGGGGGGAGTATTGATCTGCTTAACAGTAGAATGTCACTAAAAAGACATCTGGACAGCCTGGATCAATGAGCCAAGGCCAAGTGATGAGGTTCAATAAGGCCATGAGTCGGGTCCTGCATTTGAGTCACACCAACCTCAGGCAGCGCTACAGGCTTGAGGAAGAGTGGCTGGAGCTGCCTGGCAGAAAAGGGCTTGGGAGTGTTGGTCAACAGCCAGCTGAGTCAGCAGCATGCCCAGGTGGCCAAGAAGGCCAACAGCATCGCAGCTTGTATCAGAAATAGTGTGGGCAACAGAATTAGGGAAGTGATCATCCCCCTGTTCTTAGCACTGAAGATGCCACATCTCAAATACTGTATTCAGTTTCAGGCCCTTCACTTCAAAACAGACATTGAATATTAGGAAAAAATTCTTCATCTAAAGGGTTATCAAGCACTGGACAGACTGCCCAAGGAAATTGTTGGGTCACCATCCCTGGAGGTATTTAAGAAGATGGGTCGACATGGTGCTTAGGGACATAGTTTAGTGGTGGACTTGGTGGTACTAAGTCTACAGTTGGACTTTATCATCTTAAAGGTCTTTTCCAACCTAAATGATTCTGTGATTCTATTCATAGAATCATAGAATGGTTAGAGTTGGAAGGGACCTTTAAAGATCATCAAGTTCCAACCCCCCTGCCTCGTGCAGGGACACCTCTCTCTAGAGCAGGTTGCTCAAAGCCACATCCAGCCTGGCCTTAAACACTTCCAGGGATGGAGCATCCACAACTTCTCTGGGCAACCTGTTCCAGTGCCTCACCACCCTCACAGTAAAGAGTTTCTTCCTAATATCTAATCTAAATCTCCCCTCTTCCAATTTAAAACCATTACTCCTCATCCTGTCATATTCCACTCGTCTCAGTGGGAGCTGGGTTTTTGATAGGTGACTTGATTTATCCCTACAGGTGATCATTCTGTGGGGTGGTAAGTGGGATCCCATTTTCAGATTTGATCATTTCATACATGATACCTTGGACCAAACCTGTGTGAGCTCTGACTCGGGACATTAAGGCTCAGAAGACTGTCTCACTCGCTGATCAGGAGGCTGCAGTAAGCAGCTTTCAGATAAATGAATCAGTGGTTCATTTTTTCCAGCACATTCTTTATTCACTGTATAAACATTTAATAAAAGCTTTACAGTAGTGCTTTTATTTCACCTAATTCTTTTTAATTTCCCTTCCCTTTAATTAGCTGCATTTAATTCACACAAAATAAAGTATTAGGTTTATGCTTTCCTTTGGGCCAAGTCATAGTACTTCCAGGAATCATTAAGGTACACATGGGTCCAGCAATGTAAACTTACTTGTAATATTAAAAGGACTATTTAACAAGAACAGTAACTGTAGATTTCCTTTCCAGATTTGTCACAGTTCAAATGCTGAAAGTGAGTAAATACTATATTTCATTACAGACATATTATTCTGACATTTGTTCAAATAATGTGCTTTGTTTTGTATGACCTTAAGAAAAACAAGCGCCTTATTTTAGAGCAGAATATGTCCCTTTGACTTTTAAAGAGCAGCAGATTTCAACATGGTTCAGTACTAAGACAACCTTGTGCAGTCCTACTGTAATTAGTTTCCTGGTCTGGGGGGTCTTTTTGAGACTTAGTTTATTATAACTATGTCATTTCTATAAGGTGAAAAACAGTCACTCTGTTCACATTGTAAAGAAAAGTATGTTAAGAAACGAAGGGTAGCATGTTTCAGGTGTTCTTTCCACTATCAAAACAAATGGATGCATTTGCTAGAGCCTTCCTAACAACACCAGAGAGCACTTCTGCAGCACTGAAATACCCATCCGTTCCTGGGATGGGCTAATCTGTAAATTTTAGAAGACTTCTAAAACTGTAGGTGGGTAATTCTGCATAATTCTGAGCAAACTAGGACAATAGAAACATTTGTTAGCCACTGCACAATCAGCACAAAAGAAATTTCATCTTCACCTTCTGTAATTGCTCTGAGGGGAGGAAAAAAAAAAAAGAGCATTGAATATTCACTTTAAACTGAGATATTATATTCTGTGTGTATAAATCCTGATTCTCTGTGTTTTTTCCCAAGTTTCTTGTTAAAAGGGTAGTGTGGCTTGACTTTGTCCCTGCTGCTGAATACGTGCATTGTAGTTCTTGCGCAAAGCCACGGTTCTGCAGTAATACTGCCTATCCCCAAGTCAGCATGTCCTCTTTAAAACAAACCACACGAAGCAGCTTGCAACCCTGGTGAACCGCTTAGTCATATTGAAGCACTACAAACCCACCCAACAGTAACATCCATCACGTTATAAATATCCCATTCCCATTCTCTAGCAGATGGAGCACAGCACTTGCCTTACTAATCAGCAGAATATAATTCACCTAAACTCTCAAACCAAATATATTTTTGCAAGAGGAAATTACTCAAATTCACCTAGTGTTTTTCTGAAGAAATACAAACCACAGAGGGAAGTGTATGCCTTTGCTGACAAAAGCTCAAAGGAAAATTCTCAAAATAAGTGAAAGACAATAAAGACAAAGCCCCATATGTTGTGGGGAAAATGAAGAATAAGCTGTCGTGCTTACTGGCTTATCAAAATACAGACTTAATTTACTTTAAGAAGTGAGCTATTTTCCCTATTTTAGTTTAAACAGCATACAGAAAGGACCATTAGGCAGATTTTGGAACTATTTAAGCATAGAAATTTTACTTCTAAAAAATGATACTAGGCATTAGAAATGGAGCTGTAGTTCCCACTAAAATATTTATTTGTATTTTCTGGCTGTTCGCGTACTGTTAGAATATGCAGCAAGCAAAGGTGGGGAGCAAGAAAGGGAAGTAGGGAAATATTGTAAATAAATTTTAAAAATCCAATCCGTCTATATTGTTGATTTGGAAACAAAATGGAAGGCGAAAACAGCAAGCATTCAAGTCTGAAAATAAACCACTAAATCACACAACAAAAGATTTCCCGTGGAAGTTTCTTTCAACCCAATTTTCACATTTTTCAACAAAAAGTGCAGTAACGCTTTTTTAATTTCCTCCCTGGACTCCCACCTTTCTGTACCAGGTCACATCGATAGACACTCTCAGGTGTTCAAGAGAGTAAGTGAGCATCTTAATTCCTCTCACCATGATTATCATCTGGTATTTTGAAGTCTCATGACCCAGGCTTCATGACCCCTATGTAGAGGGAAGCCATCTAATGGTGGTAATTAAACCAGAAATTTCTACCCCACTTTACACAAAACAAGATGAACAGGAATGCTGCTCCCTGCAGGTATTGTTCTATATCATCTGGTCAGCCCGTATCTGGTGACAAATGAACTTCTCGAACAAATCATGAACTGCAATAGCATCGAAAATTTCTGCAAGTAGCGTATTCCTAGAAGCACAGAGATTGCTTTTGACCTTGAAAGGGAACTATCGAGAGGAAAATTATATAAAATTCAGAAATCAGGAAAGAGCCTGATTTGATTAAGCTATACATCTGAGTAACCGGAGACTTTACAAAATCAGCATTGTAATATGTATGCATGCACAAAGGGCTCAGTGGAAGCCTGCAGCATGTGATACTTGGGAAGCGAAGGTAATTCCACCTAGAGGTGTGCTCAAGGCCAATTTAGAGCACTGCGTAAAGGTCATATTTTATTTAACTGAAAATATGGTGCGAAAAGAGTTACCTTGCCTTATCTGAGGAACTTCTGAGCCATGAGTTATCTGCTTCTTCTCTAGTATTCAAATGAAAATGCTATTCTACCTACCAGCTTGTTATCTTACTGGGACTGAGAAATCAGGCTGGTCTTCATATACAGCTTGTGTGCATGTGTGTGTGTACACTCTTACCTGAATTTAAACCATTTTGTAAAACTTAAGTGGAACTTTGATTTGCCTTTTTTACCAACAACTTCTGTAACAATGGATTTCTGTTATCCTGTTAATCTAATCTTGAAACAAATAATTAAAAAAAACCCACAAAAACACACCAACAAAACCAAACCTATCCTGATGATTAAAAAGAACCAATTATTCACAGACAGACAATCAGGCAAATCTGAACCATGGAAACCTTTAAACTTTTGAAATGAGAGCAAGCCGAAACCTGCCTCAAGCAGACTGCAGCTAGCTGCCACCCTTGAAAATGCTGGTGGGTTAAACCTCTGCCAGACTGGAAACAGCACTGAAAGAGCTGGAGGGCAAGACACAAAGAGAGAGAGGGACTTTACAAGGCTTAGTTGGGAAAGAAAGGTCACACTGGTGTTGGGGAAAGGCCAGGAGAAAATTTTTAAAAGTTATGCCTATGCATGTGAGCCATAATGAGCTGGGTGTAAAGCTAAAGGGCCAAATTATGTATTTTGAAAGTTCTAAATGAAGGAACATATGCGTTAACATATTTCAAGTGATATGTTTTAAAAACATTATCAAGCTTTTATGCACATGTTGCATCGTTCAGCTCCTAAATTTTGCTGCGAGATCTGTGGGAAGAAATAGCCTGCTTGCTTTGATTCTCAGCCTGCATTTTGTACACTGACTGAACACATTCCCAAATATGTTTTGCGAACAAAATTAACCCTTGATGGGCAATCACACAGCACAGTCACATGGTACCTCCCAGTTCAGGGAAACAGTTATCTATGACCTGTTAATTCATCACCAAGTAAATCAGCTTTGCTTGTGCTGCAGCCAGTGAAACTGCAGTAATGCAAGACCCAATTTGGGCTCAAAGATGGTGTCATTTTGCCTAAAAACTACAGAGATAAAATAAGAAATGTCATACATGTGCACAATAATATTTTGAAGTGTTTTGTATCTATTTTTCAACCTCTTCATATGCTCAAAAAGAACATCCCAGAGATCTTGGAAGCACAATGGGTACTGAATGTTGACCCACTCCCTATGCACAGTTCATGTTTGTTCAATAAGTCCTCGGCCAAGCTACACAAGTGCAGGAGACATTCCCCTAAAAAAAAAAAAAAAAAAAAAAAAAAAAAAAATGTATCTCAAGCCAATCCTAAAGAACATTGACACACACAACTGGTATTCATATTGAGCATTTCAGCATCAGTTATGGAGATCAAGGGGGATTTTTGATGAAACAACTTCAGGGGCTTGACAGGTATTTACTGCACAAGTCAAATAAAAGACATCTGAGAGCTGCAAGAGCACAAACACACAGTGACAGCAGGGGAGGACACAGGAACTGGCAACAAAACTTCCCAATGTTTATAAACCCAAAAATGGTCATTAGGGATTTTAAGGCAGAAATAACTGTATAACAAAGCCACACTCTAGTCTGAATGCCAACCTTGCTTTGTCTTTAAACAGACATTTAAAACAGAAAAATCTAATTTACTCGAAGGCAGGTGCAAGAAACCTGAAGCTTATGTTTAGTGAATAGATTCAAACAGAGGAGTTGCAGTAACAGTAACAGGCAGTGGATATTTTACATTAGCAGTTGTCACAACACAACAAGATTTTCAGTGCTAGGGAAGAATGGTCTGACAACTGAAAACAGGAGAAGAGGTGGCAACAAGGTTAAGACGTGGTTAATACTATGGAGAAAAGGACTCTGGCTACTGTCCTAATAATTTCTTTGCTATCCTTGACAGAACAGGGATTTTATTTGTCACTTTCATTTTCTTAAGACTTTTTTTTCTCTTATGAGTAGGAAGTTTAAGCTGGTATGTGGGTGGAAGTAAGAACTCCAGAAAATAAACATGAAACAAATTGAATAGAACATAGGCCTGATGTATTGTGGTTTGATCCTATGCAGCAAAAACTACTAGAGCGTGCAAGGAGAAGAAACATTGCACACAGCCCTGTTCTCTCACCTCTCTCTCTAAGCAGTGGCGACTGGCATTTCTAGGGGCATGACTTTTCCTTGGCACATGGGAAAAACCTCCTCTCTCTGGGGACACCTGTTTTTACCACAGTCCCAAACAGGTCCAGAAAGTCTTTCCTGTTGGGCTGCCAAGAAAATGGAGAAATGCTTATTAAATGCATACACATGTGCATGGAAAAAAAAATTGACAGGGAATTTTTAGCAGCCAGCTCAAGACTTTGTGGTTCTTCATTATACTCATGGCAGACTAGACAACAACTACTGCATTTTAGTTGCAATGATCTATCATTATTTATTACTTCTGGGTGCCAGTATCCAGTCAACAGGAACAATACCTACAAGCTACAGTTTTAACACCTTAGTTATGGACTTCTTTGCTGCTGGATTGAGAGCACTCCTCTAGCGTGCTTTCACCAATCTCTAAATGCTACAATATCCCTCACTAAATCTGCCACTCATTACACAGTTCTACTGCCTTCCTCCCTAGCAAAGAGCTTCCACCCACGTTAGAAGACATGATAAACTTTGCTCATTATCATAAAACTCAAAAGGGTTTGTCAATCAGGTGCTTGAACACTTCATAGCAGCTAAAATTAAAACTGTGACCGTATTACCTGTTGATTTTTTACCCATTGATAGACTCTTTTTATAGTTACATATGCACTGTCTTTAGGCAGTAGCCAGTTTCAGTAAAACATCATTAATATAATTAATATATTTCATTACGTTTGTTCTGCTTCAGTTATTTTTCAACGAAAAAGCTGAAGAATTTCAATAGCTAGGGGAAGAAATAATGTCAACTTCAATACAGTATTTCTTCATTATGATTTCTGAATTTGATTTCCAGCACAGAAGTAGAATGTATTCGTCAGGATAATGGCAAAAAGGGAAACAATAGGAAGCCTTTGTTATTTTAAATAGTTAAGTTGTTACACAATATGATGGACTTCTTCTGTTGTACCTTAATGGATAGTAACACAATCAATAAATGGCTGTAACAATTTCGTTCTGCTTCACCTGCTGTAATTGAAAAATAACTCAAGCAGAACTTTGGAGTAGTTTGTGATGTATATTTTTTCTTCTGTACCCCCCCCCCTTTTTTTTTTTATTTTGATTAAGATAAAGATTACACTTTAGTGATTGGAGTAGGTGTAATTGTTATTATAAACACCTTTCAACAAGCTGTTCTACCCTGAGAACAATCCTGCAAGGCTACAATACAATGAATGAAATCAAGAGGAAAAAACATGGATCTGAGTGGCACGAACAAGAATGTCATTGGTAGAGAGAGGAAATAGGAAGGAACGAGGTCCTGACATTCACTGCCAAAGACTGTTCAAGCTAGAATGGGCACCACTTCCTCTGTTAGAAGTTGTCTAACAGAAAACTATTGGACAAAAGTCTTATCAGTTTTGCTTGTGAAGAAATTGGAGTAACTAGTAATTCTGGACAGATTATTTTTGATTTATAAATGCATGGGGAGAAACTGTTTCAGTTGTATTTTTGCCCAGTTGCAGTATTAAGACACAAGTACTGCAATCATGTCCAATTAATTGTGTATAAGAAGAGCTTCCGTAAAAGAATTCAAAGTGGTGATGCAGTAATCACAAAAAGAAATGCTACAAGCTATGAAAATTTGGAATAGAAGTTATATTTAAAAGGAGACGTGGAAACAAAAAGCACTCAGAGCACCTACCACATATGCTTTAAATGCATAGGAAAGATTTAAAAATAGAAAAAAAAATTATCTTTTATAAAAAAGCGTAAAGCAATTTGGGACTACAAGCACAGCAAAGTTGCTAAGTAGGAGCTCCTATGATATGACACAACATCTCCAAGACCTGTCTTGGCATGGGTTACACTGGATTACTGATACTGGTGAGAAGAGGGAAGACTCTTCTTAACCTCTTCATTAGTTGCTAGAGTGGTTTTACATAAACATAAACTGCTGCCCTAGATTTTTTACTGAAGAAAACAGAGCTAAAGAATTATGCCCTGGGCTTGGAGCAGATGGATATGTGGCAGTTTTGCATTACTACAGAAGGTTTTTTCACCACCAGTCTGAGAAAGTTCTACTCTCCACAAACGAGTTTTCCTGTTGCTCTGAAGAGTGAGTTCTGTTGTGTTTTGGGACTGTCACTATGGACTTCTTACCAGATGAGGGGCATGCCTCATCAGGGAAATGTTTGAATTTAATAGCTTCCAGGTATGACCTTGCATTTGATGGCCGGAAGCTTTGTTCAGAAGAAACAATAGCGGCAATTGTTGTATTTCAGTATTTCACACAGCAGCTGTCAGTCATGTAATGTGTTCACTGGTAGAATGATCTGCTGTATTGTGAACTAAATGCAACTAATGAGCAAGTCTGAGCTGAAGTAGCCAAGGAAAATACTTAGGTTACATAGTAATAAGCCTTAACATTAAAAAATTACAAAGTTTTTGGCTGTTAATTGATACAGTTAGTTCTTGTAGTAAACTTTTAGATTTAAATTCCAAAGAAAACACAAATGTTTTCTGTCAAATTTGTCAAGCATCAATGCTGGTTTGTTTATACAGTTAGCATTTCTTTCAAACAGACATTTCAAAGCATCTTTCCCCCTCCTATTTAAAGGATACTTGGGGAAAAATAATCCACTTAAAAAACCCTTCCAACTTAAAGTCTTCTCTTTGGGCACTTCAGTCCACAGCAGTCTCATTTTCTGGGTTCCCTTACTGCTCACTTCCCTCTAATTAGAGCCAAGAGAATAGATCACAGCAAGTAACTTACTCAACAAATTTAGCTTCCTTTCTGCTCTCCAAATGTCTGCAAGCAGATTGCAATTTCCTCAAAATTGTTCATTATTCAAATTTACTGTATATATTTTTTCTCCCTCTGAGTATTTCTCTATGGATTGATCAAGAACAGTTTGCTTTAAGTATTCTGTATTCAAAATCCCAGCTGCCTTCAGTAGTTGTGATTAAATATAGAAGTCATGTGATATCATTCCTGCTTCTCAAATGCAAAAGCATAACTCTTTTTCAGACCCCAATTTGGCAAAGAACTTAAGCATGTGCCTAAAATTAAGCTTAAATGCTCTGCACCACAGAGATGAGACTATTTACCTCATTAAAATTTAACACGCTTTTAAGCATTTTCTTGGATTCAAGCCAAACAATATCTCCTCCCCCCAAACAACATAAGGAATTTTACTCATTTACTTGTATTATTTTTTTCCCCTAGCTTCAGTCTTTTACAAAACATTTAATATATAGGACACTGCTAAGTTCATGATTTGCCTTCGCTGAGTCTCTCTCCCAGGCACATATGTTCTCATTTACAATGATCTTCGCCTTTTGGGAACTGTTTAGCCAAATACCATTCTTAATCACATGACAGGACTCAGAACACACAATATTCAACATTATCATACACAAAAGTACAGTCTATAGTGCAACAACAAGCCAATACCTACCTAGTATTTCAAAGTGAATTCAGGTGGAACCATCAGAGGGCCCTACTGCTTAAATCGCACCAGCAGCAACCACTTGAAAAATCAGATGGAAATTATATCTTTTATAATGGATAGCAGCAGGTCTCTGAGAGGTTACAGGACAGCCCATTTGATAAAGTTTAACACCTTCACGTTGCAAGAGTTCACACATTTCCTCCCATACATCTGCACCAAGAGATCAGTGTGTTCCTAGTGGCCTGAGGTGTGAAGCTCTCTCCTATCCCATGGCAAAAACGTTTTCAATTGCTTAATAGCAAGTAAGACTTACACAGGAGAAAAAGAACCACACCAACAAAACCCAACCAAAACAAACAAACAAAAAAAACCCCAAACCCAAACACCTAGCCTTCCAGAAGGAGAATTAACAGCTGTGGAGACAACAGTTTTGATGACTACCTCTGTCATAGAATTGCCTTTCAATGAAGTTCTAGATTTACCCAAGCTGCCCACTGGCAGTTCAGGACCACCCCAACTAACATCCTAAAAGTTTTCTCTGAAACACTTTAGTGGGTGTTTACTAAAAGGCTACAGAAACTTTATGTTGAGAATATATCCATATAGGACACATCAAAACATCCTGCACAAAGACATTATTGTTCATAGGAAATAAATACAGGAGTCTGTGCTTACAGGTAAGAAAATCATTTGGGATTAGTACCAAGGTTGTAGCTCAGATATGTTGCGTTCAACTTAAAGAAGAAAGCCACAAACAGCCCAGTGAACCCCAGAGGGTGCAGTCAGCTTTATGTCTGACCAGAAGCGTGGCAAGGATGAGGAAAACAATTTGCAGAGGACAGGTCTGGACCACAAGCAACTTTCCAAATCCTGGCCTAATTCAGTCAAAAAGAAATAAAACTTTTTTATCCTACGTCCCCTGGTGACTTAGTATTTCATAGTTCAACCCATTCTGTCTGAAGAAACCTCAAACTGAAAATTTAGTTTAAACCCAAAAGTTTTTAATCTAGTAGTAGATCCAGAGCAGTACATATGCTTGGAAGACTGAAAGGAAGTCCTTGAAGTGGAGGGTAGATGTAGATGAGATTTTCCTATTAAACCGTGATTTTTCATGAATTGAAAGAGCAAGGATCTCATAAGCTGAATACTTTCAAGAGCTACAGAGATTATATCTAAGCAATGCCTAGATGGTCCAAAGTACAATCATTCATGTGTTATGTGCTTAGCACTGTGTATATTCATTTTTTTTAAATGTATGTATTCTTAGAGAGGTTTTGTCATAGCTAATGTGCCCATGCTGCATATGACATGCACAGTTTTCATGCTTTTATGTTGTTTTTATGTGTTTATTTCTATACAAGATCATGTCATGGTCAGTATACAGCTTGCCAAAAAAGCATCAGATTCTGTGTAACTCAAGCCAAGTGATACACACAACAGAAATTCTGAAAGTTTATACTAAATGTTGTATGGGAAAGAACAGATGACGTGTTTTGAAATGGGCTGTATAGTCCATTCCAGGCAATGTCACTCAAAAGTGCAAGTTTCCACAAAGTAGAAGTTATTAGTGAAGCAAAGCACAAAAATATCTCTGATCCTTTTCTCTTACCTGCTGCTACAAGCCAGACGTGCCCATCATTCAATAAGTGGCACATCTGGAACAAAAACTCACTGACTTAAGGCACCTTACACTAAATGACAAAAAACACAACCCCAGACAAAACTTTAGGGACAAATAAACCTTGGAGTCATTCAGCTTTTGTCTTGCTGGCAGTGTTCAAACCCTGTTAACACAAGATGCTTTTCACTGCATGGCCTGGTGGGTTCAAGCTTATTGTATCTAGCAAGAGTTAGCTTTGACACACGTGGTGATGCTAGTATGAAAAAGATGTCTCACCTCACTGTCTCAGAATGAATTCAAATCATCACTAACTTCCAAACATATACTTAAATAGCATATGCAACAGGACTTGCAATCTCATTTAGAAATAAATTAGTGCATTCAGTGGATGACCAGGAGAGGGTGTCTTCATTGCCTTTCAGCAGTTCTACAAGCTATGATGTACCCAGGTATCTAGCAAGTATTGCACTGCTGAAACAGAAATCCTCAGCTGGTAGTATTTTTGAATCTGTCAGTAAGCAGACAGACAGTTTCAAGATAATCATTTAATGGGGGAGGAGGGGGAGAGGAACAAAGCTATTTTTAAATAAATATGAAAGAAAGGAGTACATAGATCTTCAGAAAACTCAAATCTCCTAATTCCTCTGAAGATCTGGAAGTGTACAGGAATGTCGTGTGGTACTTAGCAGACTGCATTGCACAAGGTGCCATCTCTGTAGTGTGAAATGTAGTTTCTGATTACACTGTCAATTCTAATTTGAGCATTTGCTCTAGCCTGTATTTCTAGAACTCAAAAATATTTATATACCACCCATTTACATCGCATCTTACATCCCACAGCATCTGAGAGTGCGAGACAAACCGGTATCTCAACTATACGTAGGGATCACTTCACCCACCACTGAAATGCAGCAGCTGTTGAATTACACATGGCAATCCTACGGACCTTTTTATGAGAAGAAACAGCATCAGACTGCATACAGGTGAAACGGATTGAGACCAACCTAAATGTAATTGCCTAGATTGCGATCTGGTGCTAGCACACCAAGAAAGTAGCTGAGCAACACTGCTGCATTTCTGCTCTCCAGACTGGTTTAATATTCCGCAGGTAACTTGCAGATTTTCAGGATAGCACCCTAATTTATCTTCCAGTGCCTTTTCATCTCTAGCCTGTAATTTCTATGTATTTGGGAACAGTTTTAATAAAGTGTACATGTCACTTTAAAGCAAGAACTAATGATACAGCAGATTTTATCCTCTAGAAGCCACAGTTTCTAAAATGCTTTTTGGTGAAACCTTTGGCAGCTAGAGGTCAGGCTGGTTTAATTGTACATCAGCAGAGAAAGAAAGGACTAATAAATATATTCGCACCTGAAAAGGCCACCGAAAAAGGAGAAAATGCAAGTGTGGAGCAGTAAATTTTTTAACGCTTATCAGCTGCAGAAAGGTATCCAAATAATAGACTTCACAGGACAAATTTATGATTCTGCAAATATTCCTTTCATTTAAATCAGTATCCCAATGACAATATCTGCAAATCACCCTAAAATCCTGATGGGCTGAAATATTAAATGCCACAATGGACCATCTCATGTTCATTCTTCCCAGTAAACAGGGAGGAGGATCTATCATAATGACACTGAGGCCTTTTGAGGAGCCCAAGGTCTGGCAATTATGCATATGAGGCTGAGTGTTTAAGTCCAATAATGGGTCTTTAGTGATGGATGGATCATCCTTTCCTGTACTTCTAAGATGCTTGTGATAGCTGAATTGTCCCCAAGTGGCACCCATAAATTTTGGCCTTTCAGAAAAACCCACATATTGTGTAGGTATCACCCAAAGCCCTCATTAGTTAGACTGTGACCTTTGCTGCGTGACTATCAGGCAAAAGCCTAGAAAAGGCCTGTGTTCGATTAGCACTGCAATTTGTTCATTATCTCCTGACAGGAATTTGCAAGTGTCAAAGACAATTCTGGTATGAAAAGGTCAGGATCTGAATGGTGGGGGGAGAGGGCATCACTCTCAGAAATTCTGCCCCAGCAGCAGTAACCACCACCTGAATTGTCATCCACATTGTTCTGGGTACCAGGAGCAGGTAAA
Organism: Thinocorus orbignyianus; assembly: GCA_013400375.1. NCBI lineage: Eukaryota > Metazoa > Chordata > Aves > Ciconiiformes > Thinocoridae > Thinocorus > Thinocorus orbignyianus. Next base: position 131,050 of record VXBW01004385.1, read on the forward strand.
TTTCAATTTCACATAATTCATCTTCACAGGAGTTAAATCACTTCAGGATAAAAACGGGTTTTCTGCTTTTTTACTTAAAATTATGGAAATTGTTTCTGACAGCAAATTGCTCCTAATTAATTTACGGTCTCTGCTGGGAAAACGCACTGTACTGTTGATTTCTACCTTCTACAGACTTAATTATAAAAAAAGCAAAATTTTCCTAAACTATTAACTTCGGTGCTGCCAGAATTAAGAGTTATAGAACTGCAAGGAAGGCTGGGTCTGGCATGCAACCAGTCTGAGGTTACACAGCACACTCACAGATAAATGATCCCCTCCAGCATCACCCTGGTAATATAAGGAGGATTATCGCCATTTTAGAAGACTTTATTTTGTTTCATTTTGGACAAAAGTCAAGCTTCTACAATTGCAACGTTGGCTGTCACACCCCTAAGCTGCCCTGGTACCTCTGGCAGCATCACTTCACCATCACCTTGGATGAACTGAGACCTGCTCTGGATGATGGACACCCAATACTGGCTTATCCTTAGTTCTCAGTTCTCCTATCACCCACCTGAGGCTGTGAAGCAGTTAGCACCACTATAAATACTTCTATGATGACAAGCTGTCATGCCACTAATATGAGAAGGGGAAAAAAATGACTGCCTTGAGGATTCCAGGTTCACTGAGTTGTGGAACCCCCATGACAGAGCAAAGTGGACAAGATGGAAAAAGATGCAAAGCTACGGACTCACAGTCAGATGAAATGTAGACTGCAGCAATAAAAATTTCATCATCTCTACCTCACAAGAGGGGTTGTGGAGAAGAGAACCATTTTTTAAGAAAAATGGGCATTGGATCTTTAGGCCTGCCGACTGCAAAGCAACAAGGATCACAAAATCTTTGTATTAAAATTAGGAGAGTAAGACTGATAGGTGAATGTCAGGATCAGGACTAAGCTGCTAGTACTTCAGAGGAGAAAACAGAGAAGAAAATCTCCCTTTTGAGCCACGAACCATGTTTTTAGTGTAGCCCACCTGCATCTCCTGGACACAGCAAAACAGCCACGAACTGGTGGTGGTTGCAGAGGTATGAGAGGGGCACTGAAATGTCTTCCAATGGGCAAGGATGAACTGCCTTTTTTCTAATATTGTCAACTTTGCTGTTTAGTCTCCAGCTGAGCCTCAGTGCCAGATTTCCTCATGGCAACACAGAGGCTTAACATGCACTGCTATCAATTCCTCCCCTGTTATTTTCTTGAGACACAGTCCGTTCAATTACACTCTATATTGGAATTCAAAACTTGTAGTTATCTCTTTGGCAGCTGATGATAAAACCTTTGATAGTGCATACCGGCGTTGGCAAAATGTCAAAAGACCTACTGTACAAGCACAGAAGATTTGACCCACTTTTGTAATACTGCGAGGGTCAGAGTCTTACATTAAATCCAGTGGGAAAGTTTGGCACGAGCCCATTTGATCCATGATATTTAATTCTATGAGTCAGATTTACTCAGCTGCTATCATTTTCTAATCTGTCCCTGCTGAATGATTCCCATCACTTGCTGGATGAGAGAAAGTAGCAGCAGATCACAGAAGAATCTAGAAAACGTTGTTCTAATATTTTTTATATCACTCCTTTGCTGACAGCTATGACATTTAAGCAAAGAGAAAGATTGGTGAATGAGGATTCACAGCACTCTTGGTTACCATCAGGGAAACAGCAGCATAGGCACATAGAGGATGTGCATATTATTAAAGTACAAACAAATACGCTCAATCTTGTTACACTTTAAACCTGAGACTACAAGAAAAGGGGCATTGTTGCCATGAAAACCCACACTTCCTATTCTCATAGAGAAAAAAACCCACAAAACAGTTTAAGAGTATATATCAGCAAATTAAGGGCAAGCAAAAAAACCCTGCATGAATTTGCATAGCTATTTAAAAAAAACAACCAAAACCCCAACACCCACACACACCCCTGCCAAAAACCCACAAAACCCAACCCCAACCCCAAAACCTAGCAATAAAAGCCCAGAAAAACCAAGTTAGGGCTGTAGCTAGGAGACAATTATACAGACACATTATAAAGCAGGCCAAGCAACTTTAACTATGCCCTTTTGAAAAACAGTCAAACCAAAAAAAGGCAAATTATTAGAAATCAGGATATGCAGCATTACTGTGAGAAAAAAAATGCAAAGGCCCCATAAATTATTAATATTAAATTGGTCATGGAATAATCTCCAGTCTTTCCTTTTCTTCTTATAAACAAGCTTTATTCCAATTTGCTTGCCCTAAGAAGAGTAAATTATTTCATTTTGCACTAGTATTTTTTCTTAAAAATGTCAACCAGTGATCAATACTGCTTTGCTACCCACAAAACTTTTAAACATGTACCTCAATTAGAATTGCAAATAGAAATTTATCGTGTTGATGAAGACATGTTGTGAAGATGTTCTTCACTGGCTCATGGAGCAGGCAAATACCACAATCAGAAGTCATCTCAGAAAATTATAACCTACGCTTGCAGTCAGCTGGGGCTGAAATGTTACTTCAGCTAACTGCTACTGTTAGAAAAAAAAACTGAACTGAATGACAATAGTACATCATACAGCAAGTCCTGCCAATTCAGCTTGAAAGGGAGCACTACTGAGTTTGGTGTTTAAGAAAAAAGAAGACAAGAAGTTAATAATTGCAATATGTTACATAACATTTTGAAGGGACTTAGGGGAATTTCTTGATAAAGGGAAATTTCCTGTTCCTATGGATAAAATGCAGGACGGGGAAGGGATGTCAATGATAGCTAATGTGCTATCTTGATCAGATGGAGAAAACCAAAAACTTAACATGCAATAGGAGACTTCTACCTCAAAACAAGTCCCCTTCATCCCAAGGGTATTCCCCAGGAGGCATGTAGAATTGTACTGGAAGTTTTATACTGACAGGCTACGGTAGTGACACTGGCAGGAGCAGTCAACAAAAGCAAACAGCAAGTAAAACTCTTGACCACTGCAATGCCTGTGGTGTGGGACTGACCCGAAGGACATCTGGCAGCTTCAGCTGGTGCAGGACGTGGCTGCCTGCCATAGAGGATGAGTAAATGGACAAGAGCATATTGCACCTGCTCTTGGGCTCCTGCTGACTGCCAGTCTCCTTCCAGGTGCAAACTGAAGTGCCAGTTATTAACTATGAAGTCCTTGGTGATCTAGCAACTCAATGACCTCAGAAAATCAAGCACAATGGCTCGATTTTCTTGTGATCTTTATATATGGTAAAAGAATTAATGTAATAGAAGTATTCTTTGAACACCACCCCAAGTGCCCCACATCCTCAGTGGCAGTCTTCCATCTTCCCATAACTGATGCTGAAGGTCTCTGGACACAGTGCTCCACCTAACGGTCCACCAGAACATGAACATACTCCCTGTGTTTTTCATTAGATGAGGCATCTTGGATCTGACTTTCCTATGACAGCAGCAGTGATTCCCTCAGGAACCTTCCTTAGAAAAATCAAACAATTTTCTATCAAAACCTCAGTGTGAGCAACAGTTTTACAGGTAAAGCAGACGGTGTTGAGTATGCCCTGTTTATTAAGAGTTAAGGTTTTGCCTTTCATTTAATGTTGTCACACTTGGATGATTCTGTGATAGGCGCCTCATAAATGTCTGCAACTTATAAAAATGCAATGGGTAAGGTGGAGCAAAAATATTTAGAAAAATGGGACTGGAAAAAGCAGAAACACACTTCTTACTTCTCTGGCAGTTTACTAGGTAGAGGCGACGGGCAGAGGCCATGACTCCCACAGCCTATTCCTGAGTCTGACACTGAGTCACATCGTACGAGTCGTGTATCTCTGCCTGTTAATCCTAAGAGATGAAAAAACCCCAGTTGATTCTTACATAAAGACTGAGACTATTAAGTGACAAGTTACAAAGTATACTGCTAATATTCCCTCCATTAGCATTTGTGAATAACCAATCTGAACATGAAAAGATTTCCAACAACCCAAATCCCAAGTGTCAAAACAACAAGTCATTTTACAGGCTGAAGAGAGCAACCATTAAGCCTTTTTCGTGCTCAAAGAGAAATAACCCTCAAAATCATAGAATATTTCTCACTTTTTCAAATGCTCTTTCCATTCAGGCTATGGGACTTGCTGGCCATTTTTATCTCCTCTACTACTGTTTTGTGGCTCTGTATATGAGTGGTTTAGGTTCTGAATCTAGGGCATAAGATTTCATTATTCTGTCCTACAGGTGCACTCACTAAAAGCCAGGGTTTTTTTCCTAGTTATTTAATTAAAATATCCTAAAGTCAAGTGCTAGGCTACCAGATTCTAACTTGCTCAAAGTCTTCCAAAGGTGGATCTTTACTATTTGTTAACAAAAGGAACACTTAACAATAATTAACACTGGAGAGAAATTATTGAAGCACATTGCTTCTTGCCAGCACAAATTCTCTGGGACAATGTCGGCTTGGCAGAGGTCAGTAATAATATTCATACTTGAATTTTTCCTATTTCAACAGATTAAGGNGTGCTGCCTTCTTCCAGGGGATTTAGGCTAAGATGTCTCCCTTTTTTTTTTTTTTTTTTTTTTTTGCCTTTAATGTGCATGCTTACAGTAACTCTTGAACCTTTTGAACAACTTCATGCTATAAGACCAAGGGTAGTAGCCTGCAAAATCAGAAGTTCTTTTACTTTTTTAGAAAAACAAGCAGACCATTCAAGGAGAGAGAGACTACTAAAATGTCTTCATCATGGGAAAATTTGTAGTATGAGCTCACCATACTTACTAAACATCAGAAAATCCGTACTTGCAAGCAGGCACTATTAATCTTTCTTCTAACAGAACTGGTTATTCTAAAGGGGTGCATGGTATTGCTGTGCTTCCAAGACGACAAATTCATTAAATGTCAAAGTAACTGTTTATACATCAGAAATGGAGCAGAAACAGGCACTAATAGGGCTTTTTGTGTGCATTAGGTAAGGTGTTTTCTCTCCAAACATCCACCCTGCACAACCAAATTCCTAGTGCTGTTTGTGGGTCAGGAGATAGTACATCTATGGGATGAAGAGCAAATCTTGGGGAAGCAACGCAGAGCCAGGCAAAATGCAGAGTCTCTGCCAGAAAGCTTTTTACACAGACCTCACATGCCTCTGCTGGAAAAGAGGCGAGAGCTTTGCATCTGGCCAGTGCAGCTGCCAAAGCCACCCCAAGAGTGAAAGAGAAAAACATAGAGGAGGAATGCCAAGGGCAGCACAAACATCTCCGCCAGCACGAGAAACGTGATGCCAAGTGAAGAGCACAATTGCATGCCTCCACCTTGAAAATGGCATGCCTGTTTAATAAAGTAAATTTGGATGAAGGAACAACTTGCCTGGACGCATTTTTTACGTGTTTTCAGACTATGTACAAAGAATAAGTGACCAAAACACTTGTGTCTGCACCTACAGCAAGCCCAGTGGTAGTGTGAAAGCTGCCAGCATAACTAAATGAGATCTGTATTGATGCCAACCACAATCCTCAACTGAGCAAAATATTGCAGAGCTTGGCAGGTGGAGACTCTGATTGCCATTCAAACAGGTGGAGAGGAGTAGAAATGAGACCTTGGTATCTGGTGATCCCAGAGCCAAAGAATCAATGGATTGAAATGATAATGGCAGAGATTGCAGAAAACAGTGAAAAGAAAAAAAAAGTGGACAAGAGTGAAGCTAAACTAGGACACGAACATCCAGGGTATGCCAGAAAACATTACAACCCTCAACAACTAAATGGTAAAATCATACTGTATTTCCTATTTGTATTTAGGTCATGTACTTTTTTAAGGCGTAAAAGCACATTAGTATTAGAATAGCCTCTGGAGCAGAGGAAGCACATTAACTCTGCAATTCACTGAAGATACGACATCAATGTTGTCATGTATCCATTTGCAAAAATCCAGATTATTCCTTCCTTTGATCCCTGAAATACAGAAGCCTCGGATGCCTTTGAGAAAATATCCTCATCAATATCGAAGTACTTACAGAGCAGCCTACCACAAGGAGGGGAAGAACTAAAATCGGAAAATTAAACATTTGATCTACAGTCTTCCAGTCTTCCTTTTAAAACAAAGGAATATGGGAGGTGTGCAAAGTCCTTTAGAGAAGAGCAATAAATTAGACAGCTTGGTGGAAGAGTAGTGGGAAGTGTCCCTGCCCATGGTAGGGGTTTGGAAGTAAATGATCTTTAATAGTTCCTTCCAATTATAACCATTCGATTTTACTTTTACCTTTGAGTCTGCCATTAGATCGCAGCCCAAGTTGGTGGTGAATGAAAGTCATGTCCATCTGCGAACTGTTTGCTGGCAGACTAGATTAGCAAATGCATTTGTGTCAGCAGTCCCATTCCCAGCTGTCACAATTGACACTAATTAACACCCTTGCTGACAGCCCTGGGGCGAAAGGCCAGGGGCTGAATGGGCATAAAGACTGGATTGCCCTCTTCCTCCTCTACCTTTTCTCCTTCAGGGGAAGAGTTGGAACACAACTTGGCCTACCAGGGGATCGTGTCTGTTCTGGGCATGAACACACCCAACACCACTGCTGGAAATTTGTGGTTTATCCATCTCTATGCAAATTCATCCACAAATAAGAAGATACTATTTACAAATAGAGCCAGAAAAGACAGCACAAAGCTAGCAGTAATTGTTTGTCAGCATTCAGCATGCTCTCCATTAAAATTCAAAAAATAACCCAGACCTCAAAAGGCTTATGGATATGAAGTACATTTTATGTAATGTTATTTCTACTTCTTATGCACAGGAGCATCTTTCTTCTAACACTGTTCTGGAAGTGTTAGGTTACCCTGTCAAATTTTTCAAGTCTGCCACTGAGAAGAAAAGACCAATGCTGTGATGAAACTGAAGAAATGTTCCCAGACATTTTTAATGTACCAGCTTTTTCAGAAGGTAGTGACTTTGGTACGTCATTGAATAAGGTCATCACACTCTTAAAGCTGATATTCAGTGTGTAAATGACTAGAGCCCTTGTATAAATGAAGAGTAACCCTGGAGAGTGGACCGTGTTTATACTAACTAGGAAATGACTGATACCAAGTGAGTTGTACAAACAAATCTGCTAAACAGAGTAGTATTTCTTGACTAAATCAGGCTCTCCTTTGGCTTTACTTCAGACTTCTGTCAAATAGACTCTTATAGATCATTTTGGGAATCAAAACTAAACAGATGAATGAGTAACAAAGCATAAGAAACTGTTTTCATTGTATTCAATCCACTCCATGATCAATTTTTTTACTGTTTCCCTCATTGCAGCCAAATTAAAAAATACCTTCATACTGTTTGGTAAAAAGTCATAGAAGTTCAAGGGAAGAAGAGAAAAAAGTGCTTTATAAAAAGAAAACCTCTAAAAATAATTTCTGTAGGAAAAAAGACCTCAAAGATCTGTAAAAGATAGTATCAACAGTACTTATCAAATCCTTCTTGAAGTGAGATCAATTGATTACAGAGAGTTCCTCAACAACAAAGCATTATCATTAGAGGAACAGACTGGCAACCAGCTAACCTACTGCTTCACTTCCAGCACCAATTGATGTCAATCGTTTCCTGAGAAGAAAAATGTGTTTGGCAATAGAGTACCATAGTGTGCTGGGATACCCTGTGCATCAAGCCCTGATGAGTGAAAGACGACAATACTTCATCGTTTTATTCCTCAGCTGTTGAAAATACAGCATATGAAGGTGTAATATTAATTCAAATCAGAAAAATAAACAAGGACTTAGAATTTTGTTTTGCCAGTTTTAAGAGGGGAGACTGTTTCTATATGCTCCACCCACAAGCTACTACCATATATGAGATGCAAAGTAAGGAAATGCTGCAGAATACCTACTTAGATACCTAACATAACTCATGGCAGGCTGAAGCCTTAAAAGTTGCATGCAACTTTTAGGCTTGCAGCCAAATCACAGGGTAGCGATCTGTGAATTCTCAGAAGTTAGTAAGCTTGTAATTCTGTTACCACTGTTCCTTTCTGATTATTAATGGTCCTTTTAAAATGATAAAATACACCTCAAGGTGAAAAAATTCAGGACATGAGCACATATTTAACAATGATATTAACAGTATTTCTCAATGATTTCATATGTGAAGATCAAAACCATTTCATTTATCATGTGCAGAAGTCCAGCCTGCCAGTGAGAGAGCTAATAGCTACTAAATATTTTTCAAAACATAAACCAGAAAACACTTAGTCGCTTGCCTTTCCACATGATGCATTACAATAACAGCTGTTACTTTACTTTGTTAACAGTGATTTTTCTTTCACTAAATTAAACAATACTAAACCCAATTCAACTTGAGTGCATTTTTGGTGGTGCCCTGAGTTAAAAAGCAATTTGGGAGAAACATGTTTGACAACCAGTAAGAGATGTTTCCTTCCTCTGTATGACATCCAAAGCATTTTTAAGTTTTAAAGCTAGACTCCTCATTATATGCACTTCTCTTGCTTTGGTTCACATCACAATCCTGGAGCACACAAAATGGATTCCTCTCAGGCAAAAAGAAATTAGAAGATGTGCTCCAACCACCAAGAAGCATTTAAGTCATGGGAGAAGACTACGGCTGGCCCAACATAAAATTCTCAGAAATTTATCGACTAGGCACCATGTCTCCAGCACCAACTGTTCTGTGCCAAAAATCCTCTTCTGTCAGTCCGCACAATTTGCTAATCTAAGCAGAGCCTGAGCAACATGAGTTGGGATTTCATCCGAGCATCTCTCAATTGCGTCCACTCCAGAGTAAATGTTTTCAGATACTTAAGTTGTGTGGGGCATAGAGAAACATTTTGGTACTTTTCATTTCTTGTTGCAGTGACATAAGTAGTGGCTGATGGGAAACAAATACTGCAGATTGTTTTGATGCCTGTCAAGGCTGCTATTACACTGCTTACATATGAAAAAAATAATTTTCTTTTTAGAAAAGAAATGTTTCTAAAATAACATGTCTGCTGCTTCACATAGCTTTGTCAAATAGTCCCGAATATCTCTATGTCCTCCATGTCACATTCCAGAGCATAGCAGAGGACAGATCAAAATGATCTTCTGGGTTTCCAAGCCAAGGCAAAACGTCGATCCACACCGTGACTGCTGTAGTTCTTTGAGGCATTCTGAATCTTTGAATCCCAGGTGCTCTTCATAATCACTCTAAGGATAGGCAAATGCAGCAGCTTTTTTGTTTTGCTTATTCCATTTTCAATAGAAAAGGGGTATATGTGTAAATTTTAAAATGGATCACTCGGGCATAGTGACATTCAGTACCTTGCTTTAATTGTTTTGAATCTGAAAGTTAAATTCTATTACCACCAACACAACTTGAATAGGAACTTCTAAGAAATGTTCCTATTTGTCAAGTTGGCTGAGCGAGGAGAGCACTACCCTAACAGGGATTCCAAATCAATTCCACTCCAGGAGGTAACTGCCACTACTAATAAGGATTTTGTTTGCAATTTGCTGTACATTTCCTCAGGATGTCACTTTTCTCATCAAGCAAGCCTGCAGGCACCCACTCAACTCCAAACAATATAAACCCATTAAATTATTCTGCCTTGTTAAGGGCAAACACAAACTTCCAACCACCCAGATAAAATGGTCCTGTAAAGTAGCAAAGTAACATTCAACTTCATGCAAGCTATTTTTCCCATGCTGTTAGTTTAGCAGTGTGAGCTCCCTACTTCTGGTTTGATGTTTAACTTGTGTGAGATGCTGTCAGACTTCCCCTTCTGAAATAAGAGCAATATGGTTGTGCTTCAGAAGCACGCTTGCTCTGTTTATTCCTTATTCTGTGTGCTTTCAGTGGCTTTTTCTTTCCTGGGACATTGCTTTGTAGCCCAAAGATTTCCCACTGAAGTTCATCATTTTGGACGCTTTGTTCAAAGTGGAAGAGGAAAGGAATGCAACAGAAATGTCATTTTTGGTAGAGTGCTCAATGCTATGCCCGATCCAGCCATTTCTGGTTTTCTATGCATCTTCTCATTTGTCCATGTACAGCAATTAACTTCACAGTACTTAAGCAGAAAAATAATTATGCTTTTCTCTTTTTTTTTTTTCTTTTCTTTTTTCTTTCCTTTGTTTATGCCTTCCTTGCTTAACAGCAGGAAATATTTTGACTAGTTTACATGTTGTAATTGGTCACCTAAAACAGGAAAAAAAATATTTGAGAGTTTACTTCTGAGCTCTGCTCTTTTGCTGAAACTACAGTAAAACTTCTCATATTCTATTAAATTCTGACTGTTATCACTTCTCCTTGGTAGCTTTTCTAACTGCACTGCACTCTGCTAGCATAATAACTTTTCACTTTGATCACACCCTGGTAACACTCAGATATGTTTATCTCTTTTGACTAAAGGGCAGAAATCTATCTCTGATACTCTGCCCATTTTGACAGTGTCTGAGCATTATATAGAGGTTCAGAGCAAAACAAAGCTGTAAATTAACCTACTTGAATCCAAACTCAGTCAAGCAATGATTTCATCCCTCCATAGTAAGCAAGTTCATATCATTTCAGCCAGCCTCGGAGAATACCGTTCTAGCTTATGTGCCATCCAGTGTAGTTAATATTACTATAAATACTGCACTTTAAAGTCCATATCATACTGTACAAAAGACCTTTGCCTGTTGCCATGGGATTCTGATCCTGATCATGAGAGATACGCAAAATATCTTTTGACAGTTCTTTGCTGTAAATATGTTCTTGCTTGTAAATTGACCTCTTATTTTGTGCATACACAGGGATGTAACTTCCATTAAAGCCTTTAAGTTTAGCTCTCATTTATGAAAACATGAACATGTACACGCATGAAAGGCTGCTATACAAAAGGTAAATCATGTATGAGTAAAAATCTAATCTGGATCAGTTGTCTGTATTAAAAAACAATCACATACATGCTATCAGCAGACTCAGAGCCTAGACCTGCCTTCAAATGCTTATCACATCACTTCTCTGTCTCGCTTTTGATGAGCTTACATTTTAAAATGTTTTCTCAATTCCCCAATACATCAATGCTTTTTTTTTTTTCTAAGGTGAATACCAGAAGAGCATATGTTGAGATATTAAATATTTCAAGCTATAGATTTGACATTCTGATCCATTCTACTTCCCTGTGTATACTGTCTATAATCAGGAAAAAATAAAAAAAAAAATAAAAAAAAATAATTTGTTTGGTTTGGAACTTTCCAGGCTACATCCAGTTTAATTACAAACACAACCCCAATTTTTTTTTCAGTCAATACTGCTCTATTAAGCAGGCTTCAGCTGAATTCTGGCTTTAAGAAGGAGAAATCTCTTTTTAGCTATATTGAAATGCATATTGTGTGAATGGATCCAGCCCATCAAGAGATCAAGGTTGCACAGTTCGACTAACGTCTCTACATCTTTCTTGACCACTCAACAGTGATGTTTTAATCGCCTACAAATCATCATTAGAAATAGGATTGGGCCCAATACCGTGAAAAGAAATCCATTAAAAAGAGCGCTATCCAAGTGAGATTCCCCCATGATGAGTGATTTGTGAGATGTGTCAGTTGACTGATCTTTAACCTATTTAATACGTTCTATATTTTTAAAAAGTTATAAGATACCACATCAAACACATTAAAAAGATTACGCAGCTAACTTTATCAACTAAATTTATAACATACTCAAAGGCGGAGCTGAATTGTTTGACAAATGCTCCTTCTCATGAAATACTGACTGCCTTTCATTAGTGTTTAACTTTTGCTTAACTAAACCTCCATCACTTTTTTTTAACTAGTTTCCTGGGGGTTGTTGTCAAAATACCAGTCGGTGTTAGCCTGAGTCACACTAGTTGCCTTTTGAGTATATGCACAATAAAATGGCATCCCCCCCAAGTCTGAAGATACATTCCTTGGCAAGGGCATCGGGTCTGAGGTGATCCTGGCTCCTCTAGGACCCCTCTACAAAAATGTCTGTCTCAGCCTGCCAGTTTTAGAGTGTTTATCCCTAATAGATACTAGAGCAACATCCTCTTCAGTTATTACTGGACTTGAAAGTGTTTCATCCCAAGGTGACAGAAACCAAAAGAAACTCTTGCTGAAGGCAATCACCTTTTCTGCATTATCATTACAAATTAAAACCAGTAGAGTTTTAGCCTATTTAGAATAAAAGCAGTTCTACCAAATATGCTAATTCTAGAATTTCCAGTTTTGCCCAAGTGGATTTTTCCTTCATGTCTTTTGTTTCCATTTTTTTTCTCCTTCATTCCCCCCCCCCGCCTTTTTCTGTTTATAGTTATTTATGCTCCTTGTTACCATTAGGGATAAATATTTGAGTGTTAATTTATAATGCTTCCTTCACTATATCACTGAACCACTATGGATTTTTAGCGAAAGTTGTTTTCTTTCATGTCAAGGCATGTTGGTTTGGAGATATACAATTAATACATTCTCTTTACAGGGAAGAAAAAAAAAAAAAAAAAGAAGAGCACATTTTCTATTCAAATATTTGCTAAGAAATTTCTACAGCTGTGGGAATTCAGTCCTTTCCAAGCAAAGCATAGTACAGGTCAAAAAATAGTCTTCTCTTCACTCTTAATGAATATAAATTTGTTATGATCCCTGGGCCAGTAGTAATTTGTATTTATTTCTGTATTTATCCATCATCATGTGGTTTAAAATACAGTTATGCAGCAGTGGCCGCAGCATTTCTTAATTATGAAAAAAGCCCATGAATTTTAGAAACTTAGTTCAAGTTCCATTTGTACGAGTGGCAGATCCTACAGGAAAAACACATTTCTACTTTATTTCTTTTCAGATGGAAGCCATTTAACTGATCGTCCTTGCTGTCTTCCACAGTACTTTTGCTAGCTCTGCCACCTATTTTGAGAGCAGTGTATTGTTGCAGCTGATTTATCCTTTTGCTTTCCTAATATTTTCAAATATTGTGTTTGCATTTTTGACTGCTTTTGTGCTCTGAATAGATATTTGCAATTATTTTAAGCTGTTGCTGAGGGGTAAAAGCTAGGTCAATACTACTGCATAGAAATTTTGGGCAGTGCTTCTATTTATCTTGAGCAGCTTTTAGCTTCTGTATAATGAAAAACAATCCTGGGAGCATAGCCTTGCTGTCTGGATTTCGTCATCCAAGGTAAGTTCATCACAGATGAACATCACTCTTGCCAGCCACTTTTTAAGAAAATCAGGGGTGTGCATGTATTTTGGCTCTGGATCCCAAATGAACCATCTGCCTGAGCTGCCTACCCAAGTCCTGGAGAGAACAAAGTTCTATTGTGTCTCTGTTCTCTCTGTTTCTTAGCAATGTCGCAATAGCACAAGACAGTTTGAGCTACAATAAAAGAAATCAGGCCATATTATTGGCAGTATTACAAACATCTCTGTAATTTAACTCTCAGCATTCACACGTGCATCTGAGTTGGGCTGGGTGTCTGGGCACCACTGAGGAAACTTTTTGATGTTACCTGAAGGTAACATCAGGATGGATGCACTGTTTCTTCCTGGAACTGATCAACTATGAACAATGGACATAGATAAAATACAGAAGAAAATGTTCCAGCTTCAGCAGCCATTGATCTGTGAACCACTAAGCTGCATCAGGCAACACAATATCATTTAAAGTTTCAGGAACACACTGCAGATTTCCAAAGTCATTGAGCTGTTTGCTGGGTAAGGTTTGAAGCTGGGCTGATGAGCCATGCAACCTAATGCCCAGCTTTTCAACTGTTTGTACAGATAAGTCCATATAGATACTGTTCCTATAAACAAGATTTCTTTTTTGCATTTAACTTGGCAAATAAAGAAAAAGCTAAATACACAAATATACAAAATTTTAATCCAAAGTGTCTCCTTTGCTATTGAAAATGATAATAAAGTTTGCAATAAATAAGAAATACAATATGTAAATATTTGAACAAAAATATAATTAAATTAAATGAGAGAATCTCCTGTTTTTACAGCTGGCTGTTGGTGCTAGTTGCCATCCTCACATTTCATCTTCAGGACTCGTTTGATAAAAGTATCCATGATGTATTTTCTGCCAAGAAGCCATTCATTTGTGTAAAGATACATACATGCACCCCCTTCCCCACAAAACAGCAAATTAAGTCAGCATATTTTGCACGACATACTAGTGCTGCAGCTTCACTGATCTTCGTATAAGGGATTTGCTTTACCTGGGATATGAGCAAAAGCTTTTTAGTACTTGTTGGATTTTCTTTTTTAAGATCACCTGCTATTGTTTCTGTAGCTTCTCACTTTCAAATAGAACTTAAAAACACTCAACCTGCCACCAACTTCCCACTTAGTCATTCACTAGCAGCAATAACTCTGGTAGAATGGAAGCTATGGGAATGATGCTTCACTACTACCAATTTAATTATAAAAACCACCTTAGTAGACTCGTGCTACATATCAAACACCAAGTGGACAGAAGCCAGGAGGCTCCTCCACTCCATCCCGTGTTACATCTCAGCCTTGGTGTTGAGAAACTCTCTTCTCCCAGGATAAGAAGCTAATTTATCATCTATATAACGATGCATCTTTCTTGTTTCATCCAGCTGCCTTCTTTGGAAGAAACAGACAGCTAAAGAGACTTAAATAGATTATATCCTAATTAATAATTAACATTTAAAGCAGATATACAAAATGGCTCGTAGCCAAATGGGAAATAAAACCTTTTTTTTTAAAGCTACAATTAATTTCCTCTAGAGATGAAATGATAAGAAGTACAAAAAAATATGGAGATATTTATCTGCACATTGAAATAGAAGTACTATGTCCTGAAAAATCATGGAAAGGTTCCCAACATCTGGTCCTCCTTGATAATAAATATTCTTCCTTGGTACTCAAGCAAAATGGTACGTAGCAAATCCACAACAAAGCTCTGTCTCCCATCCCAAGAAGTTTGCTTTTGCCCACTCTGCTCCTATTTTTTTTCTCTCCCTCTTGTCTAAAAAGTAAAGAAAATGCATGAAACAAAACCACTGTAGAAAAAAATGACAGGATTCAGATGGGAAATCCTTATATCTCTACTTATTCTTAGAAAAGTCTGAAAAACAAGTGAGATTCAGCGCTGATGAGCTCTACAGACCCTGCTACATCAAGTATTGCAGGACCACTTTACTGCCATTTTTAAATTCTGGGCTGGTAGACTATGAATACAGAAAAGGATATTCCTTGCTATTTGAAGATAAAATGAAAACATGCATTTTTTATTTTTTTTTTTAAGTAAATAAAGCATCCTTTCGCTGAAGCTCCAGCCACACATTTCAGTAGTACTAAGTTCAGTCTTTACACTTGGATTTACTCAATCCCTTTCTATCCAAAGAGCATATCCTCTTCCCTCAAAACCACAGCTGCTTTAATGCTGAGACCCAGAATACATTTCAGCAGGAGCAGAAGCCAAGTAGCCAAAGCCAGACCTGCTACCTGTCATAGCTGATGTCACTGCTTCTACCTCAGATCTCCACAGATGATGTTTCCCTCTGTCCTGCATAATTCTGAAGCAGCAGGCATAGACGGTATCCTCCATCCTGCTCCTTAACGTATAGTATAGTATTTTGGGTGGAAAGAATGTGGAGGATTCAGTCAGAGCCTCCTTCTGGCAGATGCAGGCAGAGAAATAACCAGCACATCAATCTTCTTGCAGCCCAAGCGTCTGCAACATTCCTGACAAGACCTTGCCAGCTCCATGTGGTCCTTGCTCCAAGCTTCTCCCTCCCTCAGTGTTCCCTCCCTTCAGCATCACTCTACAAGTCCCATCACCAATGCTGTTCACTGGCTGGCATGACCTTCTCCTCCCTCTCTAATGTTGTCTTATCTACTCAGGTTGGAATATCCACAGGCACTAGTGACCAAAGGGTCTTTTCCAGATGGAGACTGTACCTAGCAAAGCGGAGGATTTACCTGCTGATTGATCCTTTGGTACCACTGTATTAAGCAGGATTATTTTAAATTGTTATCTTGTGCCAAAGTGTACAGGCCAAACTGGCCAAGATGCTTCCAATGGATGCTGACAGCATTATTTTTGAGAGAGTCTGAACAGTGAAAGAGAGGAAACAGACCCTATTTTTAAGGCTGTGCTAGGAAAACATCTCTTGCAGAAAGTGAATAATAAATATACTGCATGCCATGGTAATGTCCATGGGGGGAGGTAAGGGATTGCTATAAAACAGTATTCTAACTACTACAGATGTTGCTGCTAGAATTTACAGCTTTCTCTGCGTGCTTATCTCTCCTCACCAGTTTCTGCACATTGAATCACATTCAAACATGGGCCATTTTAAGCCATCTTTTTATTATTTTAACCTTTTTTTTTTAAGCTACAATTAATATCTTCTGTGCTATTCTGTAATTTAAAATAGATTCAAGACCTGTATTTACAAACCACATGCAATCCTATTTTGGCACATGTAAATTACATGCAAATACATTCTAAATTAGTTTGTTTATCACTCCAGAATTCTAATTCAAAGGTTTTGTTTTTTTTAAATTTAGTTTTTATTCTGACATGTTTACAAATGAGTTTGACTCTGGAAAATAACTTAATAAACTCAGGGTTAGCTATGCAATTAGAGGAGGCATCTGGGAACCATAAAACCTGGAAAACAATATTTACATCTTTTGTATGTCCAAGATTCCTCTTTTTTTTTTCTTCCCTCCCTGAAATTCATCATTTCAAAATATTGCAGTTATTTTTGTATGAGGACAAACAACAAGAACTCATTTTTATAACCAATGATCCCTCTCTCCAATGAGCAATTCATGGGGTAGCACTGGATAAAATGCACAAAGTAGAAGATTTCATTACAAAAAAAAAGAAAATGAAAAATAACCGAATTAACATTGATCATGACTTTTCAACAGCATTTCTTATTATTACGGCCAGGCAAAGTCTCCTGTGGGCAGTAAAGCTTTCCCATGTATTATTAGCCCTCTACAGAAAGCTATGAAAAGACACAAATCTGTTTTGTCAAAGGACAGAAGAGCATTTAGTTATAAGAGAAAGTATGGCCATAATCCATTGTGGGGTTAAAGGTGAAGAAAACAGAACTATAACACAAAGCCTTAAGAGAGTAATACTCCTGCAGTTAATTCCTGACCACCGCAGCAGAGCTGCCTGGTTTGTGGGGAGAATACATTCTCAGGGCAACCTGACATCTATACAGTTTATATTTATTAGTAGCAGCACTATTATATAGCATCTCTATTTGTGCTAGGTACAAACATGCACGACACCATGGCTCCTGCTTCGGGAGGCATTTGTCGAGATGCCACAAGTGTCCATGTGGCTGGTGTGAAAGCCAACACTATGGCAGAGGTGACCGCCTGTGCCTGGGCGCCGAGGGGGCAGAACGATGGGAAAGTCTTGCTTGGTGGTGGTCCAACCCAGAGCTGGTCCCAGAGCTTGGTGGTGGTCCAGCCCAGCTGCCTCAGGTACTCAAACTAGACCATTTAGGAAGTTTTTCTAGTATACAGAAAGCTATGTTAGTGCTTGAAGAGCAAAATCCAAGCCCATCCAGTGGAGGGGTGGGGTTCAGCTCAGGATCACACGCCAACAACGCAGGGCACGAAGTTGCTTTCGGTGTTGGATTTGTCAAACCTTTGACAGCAATTAGGGGTTTGGTCCAAGTAAGAGGCAACATAAGAGTTCTGGATGAAATCCTAAAGCAAACTTGCAGCAGGTCTAAGTGACCAGATGAGGGTTCCTTTTGCAGCCAGCCAGGGACCCTGTGCCCTCATAGTCCCCAGGAGGAGTAGAAAGCAGGTGGCTTTAGCACAGGGGATGGCAGCAAAACGGCAGAATTTAACATCCCCCTGAGGCTGCCCAGAGTATGGGAAGGAAAATCAAGGTCTGTACAGAAAATTCTTCCTTCCTTCCTTCCTTCTGATAGTCCCCAAGGAATAAAGAAAATGAATGCAGCTGTGTAACAGGGCAGGTAATATAATAAAAACATCAAGAATAATATAATCCCTTGCTGTCTGCTAGGTATTTCCAGCACACTTGTTTTCATTTTGATTCATATGGCCCAGAAAATACAACTTTATGGTTTATGTTGCCCTCCCCAAGTCCCACCACAGACTTTCTCCTCTCCTGCCTTGTGCCCGTGCCCCTTCCCCTCCCCTGCCTTGCTCCTTTGACAGCGCTCTCTGTCCTGGCACTCAGAGCATCCACACAGGCCAGCGCAGCTCCTTGTGCAGGTATCACAGAAGCAGACTGTGGTGCTAAAATGGTGCTTCACCTTCCTTTAACCTGCTTTTTAAGGACACTGCAGCGATACTACCGCCTAACAGTACCCACGCTATCTCATTTAGCAGCAACTCAGATAACACCCTCCAACACTGCACTGAGCTGCGGGATGAACAAGCCACTTTTCCACCATGGGTTATCCTCCTCTTTCAGTCTGAATTCACAAAACCATCACAACTTCCCCATTCAAATATCTCCTAAAAAACTCCTTTGTTCCTTCAAGTTGCAAACGCAAAATAATAATAGAGGCTCCAGGTTATCCTTTCTTGTGGGTTTCCCAGTGACCTTGGCTGACAGCTTCAACGGAAAATGCTCTGCATACCAAAAAAATGAGCCCACTGGCAATTCTTAGAAACAAATGAGCTAAGGAAAAGTGCTTTGTGCCGTTCCAGTTCCTCTGGTTCCTCAGTCCTAGCCATTGTAGCTGTATTATCAGCACTGGTTTGCCATTTTCTGTTACATCAGAAACTGGAGGAAAGGGGTAGGCAAAGAAGCACAGGATTCTAGAAGGCAACAAAGTGGGCAGTTTCTTAAAAATAAAATGCAGTTCTATTAAATTTTTTTGACATTCTCTTCCCAGGTTTCCTGCCCACTGCCCCTTGATTTTTCCTATTTAAGTCACCAACTCACCAACTATTCAGGGGCAGACTGGCGTCACACTGTGCATCCAGCACAACGACACCCTTGTGGACTGGGATACGTGGGTGCTACTGAAATAGAAACAAAGCACAGTATGTACCCAGCTAGGCTTTAAAAAAAAAAAAAAAAAAAAAAAAAAAAANNAAAAAAAAAGGCACATGCAAAGCTTCAGGACCAGGTGCAATTCAGCAGCATTGGAATGACAGCACCCTAAAGCCAGGAATTTAAAAAAAAAGTCATTTTTCTCAGGCATAGCACCCAGCCAACATGGCTTCTTGGCATCTGGACCCACACTGGTGATGCTGCTGAAAGATGCACAGCTCTGCTCCTCAGGTCTCTGCCAGCTCGTCCATTTCTGCACTGTGCTCGGTTTTGTAGCATCAGTAGAACCCTCTGCTGTCCTCTAGGTATTCAATACACTGATTTTTACTAAGTCTTGTTTAGGTCACTCAGGAAACAAATGAAAAAAATTCCTCAGTGAAGAGACTGTTTCCATACAGATGCCCTTGCAAATTAAAATTTCATTAAAAAAGAAGGAAGCTTTCCATTCTCTCCGAGAACATCTGATAGTCAGGAAAGGGTGGGGTTTTTTGGAGGAAAAAAAAAAAAAAAAAAAAGAAAGAGATTATTTTAAGTTTTCCTCAAGCTTATGCAAAAAGAGAAGGAGCACAATACACCTGTGCACAGAATTGCTCATTTTCATTCTCTCTAAATGAGCCAGACGCTCATTCTGCACATTGTGAAGTAAAACAGTAAGCATTATGTGCAAACATTTGCAGCATGAAAAGCCTCGTCACCTGGGATATTTGCTGCTTCTGAAAATTCTGATCAAAGATAAAAAACCAAGACAACTCCTTGTAATCAATTATGCACAGATAGTCCTTAGCGTATGTGCAATTCATAAAAATAATACTAAAAACATAACATGGATTTACATGCAGAAATGAAATATGGACATGGACAGAACACTAATCTTCCGATTGGTATCTTAAACCGACAATCCGAGTTCTTTAAGTGAGTCCCTGGCTAAATAGTGTTTCCTTGAAAAAAAATTCCAGCAGCCCTTTAGCTGCTCTTGCTTACACAAGAGGAGCTGCAGAGACACAGCCCAGGACGGTGTGAAGGTTACAGCAGGCTGCAGTTGGGGAATCGGTGCTACAACAAGCTGGACACAGGTTTATCTCTCTGTGTAGGTGGAGATGATTAAGCCCCACTCCCCTCATATATTCAAAAGGCACTCGTGGTGCAAAGCAAGCCATTACTTAATGATCTGGGTTTTTTTCTGGGTTTTTTTGTGTGTGTGTGGGGGGTGATTTTTATTTTTTTTTTGTTAAAGGGGGATTGCAGTACATGGTGGGAAGCCTGAGCTGATTTGAGGCAGGCTCCCTTGCAGAAGTTCCCCCATGGGGAACACCCCCCACACACGTAAACTGAGAGGAGGCAAACCGCAATGATCACCCTCACACACTAGCCACTAACTTCAGTAGGGAATGCGAAGATATATTCAGGTTTCAGGCACGTCTGAGCATGCTATCATCATCGTCCTCACTAATACCAAATTCACACTTCGAGGTCTTTGCTATGTCTTTTTCACTCAGCCTTATATGACAGTCAAGTCAAGAAATTCACATTGCAATGTCAGTCCTTTCATCAACTTTACACCCCTCAAAACCTGTAAAATATTTATATTTCCACAGGAGGATTTATTCCTGTTTTGTTCTAGCTGACATCCTTTTGTCAGGGGTCTTATACATTTTTGCCTAGGTGAGCCCCAAAGAGTACACAGTGACTTAATGAGCAGATCAATTACCGTTCATAAGAAAAGATACTGTCTCTTTAAAGGTTATTTGGAGGTTGATTGCTATCTTATTGCTTATATCCTGCAAATCTATTCAGCCTTATGAATGAATTTGACCTTTCTATACTTACTGGGGAAAAAAAAAAACAACAAAAACCAGAACAGAAGTTAATTTAGAGCTCCATAATACAACACTTTTTCCCAGAGAAATGAAAGGGCATTCAAATCGATACCTGCACAATAACACTCTGATGAATGTTTGCACCCAATTTTCTCATTTTGCTAACTTGAGATTGGGCATTTTGAATAGTTCTCAAAGAACATATTCTTTATGTGCTGTGAAGTATGTGGTATTGTGTCCAAACAATGCTAGAGGATAATCATTATAGGAGTATCACTGGGCCTGAAAAGGTCAGTTAGTTAGAAATGTCAGCTTTCAATGCAACTATGCCGGACCTTCCTATGTAAGGATCCAATTAAAGGGACATGCCAAGGTGCATGGAAACATCATGGTGACCCATAATAATAATAAGGTATTGTGGAAAAGCTTGATATTTTTCTTCAAAAGTAATGGATTAGCCTTTAGAACATCTTCTCTGCAGCCTTATTTTGACTTTGCAAATATCACTTATTCTACATGTATCCAAAAAAAAGGTCATTTTTTTAAAATGCAAAGATGGGGATGAAACAGACTTACCAAAAGTAAGTATTTTGCTACTAAATGGAAAAAAAAATCTAGTTTCATTACTGGATAAAACCCCCTGTCATTTCAGTAGATCTCAAAACTGTGGTATTTGAAATGGATATAGATGGTGTTTGGGGAGACAGATGGGGGCATGTCAGGGGACAGGCAGAAAGATCAGGGTGGACTTACTCTCGGGATGTGCTGTGAAGTCTGACTGTATGCACAGGGAAAAGATGGTGGGAACAGCAACATCTATCAGTGAATATGCAGCATCACTGCAGTCATTCCTCTAGCAAATAAAGAGGTATAAGAAGGAATTAGGAAGGTGCTGATCTGCACGAATAAGTAATTACAAGCAACAATATTACTTCTCCTTATCACAGCAAATGGAAATTCTCACAGCTCTTCAGGTACAGTGAAGATGAGGAATTGGATACAGTCAAATTTCCTAATTAGCCTCAGGACAGCTGAAACCAACTTAATAGCATGGAGATAAAAAAAAAAAAAAAAAAAAAAACAAAAAAGTCCACATTTTCTCTCTGCTCTCTGTTAGTACTTCATCTTGCTAAAGTTTCATCAAGTCTAGAACGAACTTCATCCTGTAGTTTTAGGGTTCAGCTAAGATTGACAGTGCTGGAATTTCACTTAGAGCTGAGACTTCAGCATATATATGTTGTATTTGTATGGTAAGGAAATTCTTCTACTGTGGGTTCAAATGAAGTCTATTGGGGTCTCATACCATTCCTCATAAGACAACCCATCCCCCCAAGTTATTTCACATTATCGTGGACAAATGGGTGAATTAACATCCAGTGTCTTACTGATATGAGAAACAGTTTCACTCCTATCTGTCACTGAGCATTAAGAGACTCAATTATTACTGGAAAGATAACTAATTTCTTTTCTCCACCAGCTTTCCAAATAAAATAGCATGTGAAGCTTCACTAACAAACATGAACAGTAATTATGTTAGGCCGTTTAAAAACTCGAAGGCTATCCCTTGACACATACTTAGACCAGAATCAATGTACTATTAATTAATAAGGACTAGCAAAAATAGTACCCGAGTTTTAGCAGCAAACAACTTTCTGTCACATTTTATTACTCTGCATCCTTTTTACTAATACCTGCTTACAGCTTCATGACTTTGAGTTCATATTATTTTCATGCTTCAATTAGAAAGAAGTAGATAGCCAGACTATCCAGGAAGGTAATGGAAAAGTCTTGTAGGGGGGCTTAGCGGTGGAATTTATAGTTAAATGAAACTTTCAAATATACTATAAAACTTCTCCTTCCTTTACGTAGTTTTACTTGAGGTCTCATAAGCAGTAGTATGTAGAAATGCAAAACTTAATCAGCTAAAAAATATAGCAAATCCCACATATCACTTTATGCAATGCCAGGAGAGTAGAAATATATTTTCCTAACCAGAGGAAATTAACTAGGCAACAGTCCTATATCTATAATTTAAAGCAGTAAAATATGTATGGCAGAAACTAAAGCCACCTTAAAAGAATTCAGTGTAGCAGTGTATCACAAATTAATGAAATGGAGACATTTTTAGAGCATGCAGTGCTGATGATATTAAAGAGGGGAAGAATATTTCACCACATAGATCAATCTGATAAATACTTTCAAAATCAAGCTTTTTTTCCTGTTAAAAAGCATAAGAGCTTGAATATTAGGGGGAAGTACACACAAAGTCATTAACACTTCTGATCAAATCTCCAAATCAAATCTGATGCCACTCCACAGAGATTAGGAATATCTTACTCCACCCCTGCATGTAAACCTTTAATGGGTCAGAAAAAAATCTGAGTAAATCAAAAGGCAGGAATTATGGCGTCAGCTCTTATTTCACCTAAAACAGAGACGAAAGAAACTTCAAATACTTTATATTCCATGCTGTAGCCAAGATGGGCACTATGGAATATTCAACTACCCCAGGTTTTTTAAATGCAATCAATTTACTGCTGCCAACTGTAGTAGGTTTATATACATCTGGGAAACATGCACCTACGGTGCTGATGAATTTCTCCTGACACTGCACTGATTTCAAGAGAATGTTATTTTAAATTGGCAGTAGAGAGACTGGTAGAGAAGGATAAAGCCCCGAGGACGGCTGAATCAAAGAGAATTTCAAAAGAATTTTCCTGATGGTTCTTGGATAATATCACATGTTAGCTATTTTCAAAGCCAATAGTTTCCAACACACTTCCATTTATGGTATCAATAATTAAAAAATCCTTCAGTGGGAGATGAGCTTACCTTACTGAGAAGAGAAATTGGAAAGCTGTATTATTATCGTAAACACAGGAGATGCAAAAAGCTTTGTCTCCATGGAAAAACTACGGAAACAGGGATGTCTTATTTGCAACTATTGAGTGGTTACTACAAAATGCAATGAAATTGTATGTGCGTGTTCAAAGTGGTACTAGAACATGATCTCACAGAAATGAAGGGCAGATCCTCAACTCCTTTGTGAGGACAGTCCAAATTAAACCCCCTGAAGATTTGGTCCTAAAACCCAAAGTCAGCTGTAAGAAGTGTTAAGGAAAGGTTCTGGATCAAATTCAGAGGTAAAACTAAGTTTAAAGAAAATTTAAATTACCAAAACTTAAACCTCATTACGTCCCACTCCCTGCCAGCACATCCCTGCCAGCTAGTAATGAATTTTTAACATCTTTCCCCCACCCCACTGCGCACATCAGCTCTGACTCCGGCACCCTGAACCGTACCGTGCGTTACAGTCTAATTGTAACTCACATGTCAAGGGGCAAGAAGAAAGGAGTGTGGCGAGAGCATTGATAAATTTAACTTAACATTCCTCCAGCTACTCAGCAGTAAGGCAGAGCAGTGAACTCCCCTCCACATTTTACATGGGTGTCAGTTACTTCAAAGGAATATATTTGAGCATGAGGGAGTCTGGCTCGCTCCCAGCTTATGCATCATTTGTGTCTGGCTGTTTCTGGAGACCCACAGCAAAGGAAAGACTTCCTCCAGTTTGGGGCATATCGTGGAGCTTTCTGTAGCTGTTTTCTTAGGGGCACTGGAACGGGTCAGCTCTGTATGTTGCATACAAAATGTGTGGCTGGAACTGCAGCTCTCACCCTCTGCATTTCTTCCTTCTTCTAGCTTTTTTTGCAGAGTGCCTTCAGTCCCGAGGACAGATTAATGATCTATACCTGTTCAGTTTAATGTGAACACAAATGTGCTTTCAAGTCA
Source organism: Thinocorus orbignyianus (assembly GCA_013400375.1). Lineage (NCBI taxonomy): Eukaryota > Metazoa > Chordata > Aves > Ciconiiformes > Thinocoridae > Thinocorus > Thinocorus orbignyianus. The sequence continues at coordinate 155,653 of VXBW01004385.1, forward strand.
GGTTGAGGTTTTGCAGAACCAGGTGTGCACTGCTCGGTGTTTGGAAGCCACTTAGAGTAAGGCAAAAGGCAGCAGTGGGTCGCCTTGCAGGTGGATAATAAGGTTTCTGTGATACCACAAACTCTCTTTTCAACTTTTTTGGCACTTTTTTTTCCCCAACACCCCTTAACTGACATTAATGGCATTATTTTCCCTTCCAATTAATCTCATTAATTGAATGATCAATTTTTGAAGATTTTTTTAGTGGTACATGGAGAAGAGCTCTTGTAATACCTGCAAGGGATCACCAAGTGATTCTTCATTAAACCTACAAAAACTGGTTCGGGAATTTCACACACACACAAAAGAAAGATTATATTCATCATGACAGAAGCACAAATCACAGAGGTCACATTTGGTTTTGAAGTCCTTTGTCTACTCTTACAATGAAGCAATAAGGCTTTGGTGGCTGATACTGCTTGTGAGACACGGAGGACTTTTGTACTATAAATAAGGCTGAGTGACCTCCACCACAAACTAAATGCTGCCTGCCTGCGGCAAGGTGGAGAAGAGGAACAAGTCCCAAAGGATTAACAGCTGCAAATGAATAGCCCACTCCCTAATTTGAATCAGTAAATTAAGGGATGACAGTGATTATGGCTGATCTCAGCCATCATACACAATATCACAACTTTGCAAAAGCAGACTGTTGATGTCAGATCTTAGAGCTAGGACTCAAAGAATGAAATATTTAAAAGTTGCAGTCTCCAAAGACAGATAAAAGCCTCAAGACTATGATTTATTTTATTTTATTTTTGTATTTGTAGGGCCCAAACTAGACCCTTTAATCCACAGGTTGACATTTTCCAATCCTACTAGGAATTAAGTGCCTAACTCTTTCAGCCTCTTTGAAAAATCTCAGCTTTAGGTAAGTTTAGCCTGATCCAACATCAGGTTTCTTTTGAAAATGCCTTTACTGAAAGCAAAACTGTAGACACTCAAATATATAATCATGGCACAAGTATTAATTTTTTTCCTACGAGGCAATTATTGTAGATTTCTGGTGAAATATCAAAGGGTAGAACTTGCATTTCAGGAAAAAAATGCATATTATGGAAGCTTTTTACCGCCCTTTTAGTGTAGTGTGTCTACCTACTCAGTTATTGAGAGCTGGTTTAGTATTTAGGTATTTTGATCCTTCCAACTAATTGCTGTGTTGATTTAATAGATTGTTGTATTAAACGGAGAGATCTGAAGCGATAGCTACTTACTGTGATCACATCTATGCATAAACTCAACCTAGTCACTCTCTCACTGTTCCAGTGAATACTGTATCTGAAATTATAAGCAAAGTGCCATAAATTTACTCTACAGAAAAGTCTCATATTTAGTATTTTGGTCCCCAACCCTCTTTTTCTCTTACTAATAAATAAAATAAAATAAGAGTCTGTGGACTTTGGGGCCCTTATCCAACATCTGAGTATTTATTATGATTAAGACCTTCAAAGAACTTTTTTCTTTTTCCTCCAGAAATAGGGAATGCTGAAGATACAGAAAATGAAAAATGTGCCATATTTGTCCTTGAAGTTACAGTCAGAATAGTGACAATGGCTGTATCACACTGTATTGTTGCTTTTATCAGCAAGTGCCCTGAGCATACATTAACATAATTGCAAACTGTATGAAAAGTGAACATGCAAAAATGCGATGCAATTGCCAATAGCCTCAAACATCTGTCCCAACAAAGTGTTCCTCCTCCTTATTTTAATTCTTATTATTTTAACAAGGTTAGTGAAGGAGAAACCATGTCACAGATGATATCTACATTTAGAGTGTCAGAACAATTATTGATGCAAAATTGTTATCCAAGCAAATGTGTGCCACATTTTGTTCACTTCCCATAACACCTGTTCATTTTGCTAACACATTATTCCCAGTTAAAGCCAGAACTCATTAGTCCTAGTTAAAGGCAAACTGAAAGCTTAATACATACATACATCCAAAAAATTGAAAAAGTTAACTAAAAGGTAGCACCATTCAAGCACAGTGTACTTCTGAAGCTGTTGGGCAGCAAACTTCTGTAGCAGGTAATGGAATGAAATTGAGCCAGAAAAATACTAATAAATTAAAAGCCATCCAGCCTTAAGAGCTGAGATCAAAGAGAAGCACAATTCAAACCACCTGCATTTCAAACACAGTGCTGAGACCTTCAAAATTCACTATGCCAAAGAGCCCGACACTTGTCCAGTATAGCACATTTTGGTTTATCTCCTCAATAAGCAAACAACAAAAGACATTATAAAGCAGACCATTTAAAGCATTTTAATTTTACCCAAATATTTTCTGACCCACTTTGGGGTTCTCCATATCTAAGCCTGGACCTCCTGTCTCCCACCACGCACACAGAGGCCCACTGCCTCCTTCCTCTCCGAACTGCTCACGTTTGCCACCAAGAAAAGTCAAACTTGCATTTCTGTGATACTTGAACACACATTGTGAATTCGAGGGCATCTGCCCTGCAGACATACCGCTAACTGTAACCCCAGGAGGCTTAAAGAAATATCAGCACTCAAATTCATAGAGTAAAGGTCTGAAGAGGCAGCTCTGTGAATGGATAACTGCCCGGGGCTTTGCCAAGCACAATATAGCTGTCACTTGTTATTACGTGAAAGATTTTCTGGGGAACAGTGTTTTTCATTTTGCATGTCAGAGACAGGGGAAAAAACACATTTAGACAACCATCTCTTTAAGAAAAGAGAAGAGGGCCGTGCGGCAGAGCTCACTTACCAGGGCTGGTTATTGTCAGGAGGTCAAGCCGTCGTTTTTGCTGAAAAAGAAATTATAAAACGAATTGTTAAAAGGGGACTAATTTTAGTGGGTCAGCTTAGACCTGCAAAGTAAGTGTTCTGACATTTATGGCAGAATTAATTACAAGTTACATGCCTCACAGTAACTCTTTTGGATGGGATCCACATGTACTTTACGAGTAAGAAAAAAAGCCCTTGCTCAGTCCTTTTAGTGTGTTTTTATTTGCACTTATAAAGTGTTACTATTTCTTTTTTGGAACATATATTTGAGATGGATAGCTAGAAGCACAGATGGACCGATATATTTATAAAAGTGATTTCTGATTCCACAGGGAAGAAGACAAGGAACCAAGACAAGAAACTCTAAGTTCTTTATTCATATCAATCACTGACTCATAGTCTGAATGTGATCAAACACAATTATATCGCCTTGGGGTGAACCTTTCAAAGACATGTAAGAGGATCTAGACAAACTCAAAACTGATAAAAGGAAAGCTTCTTTTCATGCTGAGCACAGTCAGCCCATGGATCTCATTGCCACCAGATACTCCTCACCCCAGAAGCTTGCCAGACTTGATCATCACTGGATATTTGTATAGAGAGCAAAATACAGGGAGTTATTACAGCAAATAATCAAGTTTAAAGAAAACAGTGGGTTCTGGAAGAGCTGCAAATCTCCACAGGACAAACCAATCTGTACTACAAGAAGGTTAGGGAATTTTTTTACCTGGAAAAAGCTATCCCACCATTGCCTCGGTGATGGTGGGGCGCATTTGAGGTTCCCTCTTTCCTGTAATATGTAGCAAAGGCTTTTGCCTGCTCCATATTCACAGACTTGGGTGACCTCTCACCATTGCCTCTCTTTCGTCTGCCACTAAAATCCATGTGCTCCTGGACCACTGTCATCCTTTTCCAGCTCCGTGGGCTGAGACTTTTCCACAACCAGAAGGGCTTTCCCCATCTTACAGACAGACTGTCACTGCCTCTTCTTCAAAGCACTTTCTAACTTACTGTCTTCTCCCTAACTTTGCCCAACATTAGTGTGTCTAGCTGGCACTGAAGATTATACTGTCCAGTTTAATTTCTCTCTCCTAATTTGCTCAATAATGTCTGTGTTACTTTCATTTATTGTCAGCCCTATTGATCTTTTTCTAATCTAATTCTCATCATTGCATTCACTGTATTCCCTGGGTGACAGCTCAAAGTCCTTGAGGAGGAAACATTGACTTGGTATTCCCTACTGTGAACGCTCTTACTTGGAAATTATGACTGATGAAACTCCTTTCCAAACCCATCATTTCTTTATAAGTGAAGCTTCACTGGATAAAGTGTATGGACACAGTTGATCATCCACTGAACGTACTTGAGCTATGTGCCCAACAGCGAATTTGGCCTGCTGAGATGCTCAGTAGGGTGTCAGACTAAAAGACCACATTTTTGGAAATCTTCCTAGCCTTTGGTGCCTTAACTCTTGTACAACGCAAATCATATTTGTGAGAAAATTCGTTCCAGTCCACTTTCATAGGTGCTCCTTGTTCTCTGACAAGTCTTTCTGAGTACAGCCTTAGTGGTGTGCTTGGTCACATTTGCTTTATTATCAAATAATAAGGCCAGCCTGTACCAAGCTGTTTTCCAGGTGTGCCAGGGTAATTGTAAAAGGGAGCAGAAGACCCTGCTGCTGCCCTGTCTTGCCTCCACAAGAGGCACTTAGAAATGCTGCCGCTGCTCTGCCGGGGTCTGCTCTCCCCACACTCCTTTCCCAGGGAGCAATAAAGCAAAGTAAGCAATAGTCTGAGCAAGGGATCCACCTCCCCAGCGGAAGCCGTAAGACAAAACATCTGCTAATGAGCTAAATTTTATATGGATCCTGTGCCTTAATCCTGATTCATATATACAAAGCTACGAAATGCCAGAGTTTAGCACCCACTGGGCCAAAAGCTTTGCTTACATTTCTCAGCACAACTGGAACTCCAAATGCTGTATATCTAATGAACAGCTAGAGCAGAAAATATATATCCAAAGCCCATACACTGTGAAAGCTTCTCTACTGGGAAAAAAGGTGGAATAAAAATATCCTGTGTGAAAGAAGGTTGCAAAATGTAGGGATGTGGAATAGCGAGAAAGGCATGTAGCCCAGCTGGCCCCCAGTCCTGACTTGAGTCCATTAACTAGGGTAAAAATAAACATCAAATAGAAACCTAAATAGCTTAACCTGATATTGCAGGAAAACAAAAGCGTATAGAACAGGCTAAACAAAATGGGAAACAAAATGAAATTATTACAAGTAAAATATTTTGTTTGTTACTTGTTTCCTGCTTGGACATTGCCTTCAACCTGGCCTTGGAAAAAAACAAATTAACTCCAGATCCCAGATATCTCTTGTGTATGTGCTGAACTTTAAGCACAAGTTATTTCTCTGACTTCAAGTGGAGCAGCACTGATCTTTTGCATCTAACACCTAACTGCTGCAAGGGATTTGAAATGCCACCAGGTTCTTGGCACTGGCCCCACCCAAATGCTCCAGGCTGGAGCAGGGTGGTTACTGCCTGACTGATGCAGAGAGAGGAAAAATTTCTCTGCTCTGACCTTCAGCAGACCTTGAGGAGGTTTCTCTAATGTAGCTCGGCAAGGGAAGTTTGTGGACGCTCACCCAAGCCCTGGAGGGGAGGAAACAGCAAAGTGCTTCCCAGAATTATACGTTTAAACATGCAAAACCGCACTAATTACGGATCCGATCACTTTCCAGAAATTCACGCCTGCTCTCAATCTCAGGGGCTGGCTCTCTGCTGTTTCCAGGGCTCAGCTGGATGCAAGCAGTCTAGTCACTAGATGGATTTTTTTAAAAAACATACAGACACACTTATGAGTAGCTATAAAAGCCGCAGAATTTGAATTTAAAGAGAGAGACATTACAAGTGTCACAAAGATTAATAAAATAATTGTACCAGAAGTATCATGGCTGTGGGGATTTATATATTTGCTTCTCCCTTCAGTGCTGAAAGATGCAAATTGCAGCTGTTGCGCCCCTCCAGCATGATCGCCCTCTCCCTGTTTTGACAGATTTCTTGAAAGACTCATCTCACAAGATGTCTGGCTTTTTTTGTTCTGCTTTTAGTAATTTTCCACTTCTCAAACATCTGCCCCTGCAGAGATGGCTGGGACTATCCCAATCTTCGGGCAACCTACTGTTACCAAGAATTACTCACAACCTGAGCGCTGAAATTTAATGACCCTCATACCTGGTCTGGGGAGAGGTGACAGTTTCCCATATCGCTAAGGCTAGATTTCACCTACATTGACAAAAAGGTATTCCATGAGAAACACTAAAATGATTTCCACAGCATCAGCTGTAATTTATAGGAGGCGAACAGAAAGATTCCCTGTAACACCACAATATCTCTATTGCTATAATACTGGCCTACCCTTAAGGGGCAGCATCCTCATTTTCACTTTGCTGGCTATTTGAAAGCCCAAAGGCAGGAAGAGGCCACGGGTGATTCACACCGGTGTCCCAGCTCGTGCAGTTTTCTACCATTGGTATCACCCGGAGGCACAGTCCCTCGTCTGCATCAGGGCTCTGCAGCAAACCTGCAGCAGATCGTGTTCACTGCCACAAAATTAACACAATCTTTAATTAATGCAATAAGCACTGATGAGTAATAAATCATATTAAAATACAAGGAAGGCAAATTTTTAATAAATTAAGCATTGATTCACTCAATAAATATTAATCTACTAAGCATCAAGAATTCATTACATTTTAGAAAACCAGTCAAAAAACCTCGCTGGTGAGCTGGTTTGAAGCATGCAGAATGGTCCCTGTTCACCCATAATATACACTTATTTTTAACTAATTCCTTAATTTATCAAGTTAAACAACTTCCCTGAAAGTGAGTCTGGTTTATTATTCTAATGCCATATGCTATATTCTTGACATAGATTCTAATTCACCCCTCGAATAATTTCCTAATTTTTTCTTCATAACTCCCTTTCAGAGTACCTCCTTTCTCATCCTTGATGTTGGTGGTCTTTAAAATACTTGCTGACTGGTGTAATTTAATTTTCACCTCAATTAACTCAGTGAGAGTTGCAAAACCAGGAGAAAAAAAATTGTGCGGGGTGGGGGTGTAAATTAACTCATTCATTTAAGTTTAGCTTATCTCCGTGATGTTCTTTCACACTTCGCTCTCTGCAGAGTTCCTCCAACCTTTTATATAGATGTGGGATGTGCTGCACTTGCTTTGACTCTTATCTACAGATTAGCAAAAGAGAAGGAAAAAAAGCCAGATGCAAAGATGCCCCACGAGACTGATATGGAACTGTTTCTGTAGCAACCGATGATTTTCTTCTCATGTAAGAATGAGCCTAGTCATATCTAATTCTGAATGTATCTGGGCCTCACTTGCCAGCCAAAGCTGTGTCAAGTATAAAGTCGATATCGTCAGAAAGAGTGATTAAAAAAAAAAAAAGCAATTATAAAGTCATCTTCCTACTCCTACATTCCTCCATTCAGGATCTAAAAGATATCCTTACCCCTGCCTCTGTCCCAGCACAGCGTCTCCAAGCCCCCAACATCCAGCAGAGCTGGTAAGCAGAGATGGAAGTGGCGGTCATCCAGGGATTGCACATGAGGCTGCTGCACTGGAAGGTCCTTCAGAAGTCCCGTGGCCCCACATCCCAGAAGACTACTCTGGCAGGGGTTTCCCTAGACCACAAGATCATCTATACCTGTCTTGCTCCAAGTCTCCATAAAAATCTCCTAAGCACAGAGCTGAGACCGACTTCAGCTTTAGAAAGCTCATGTTGGGTTTGTTCCATTTCACTGCTTTCACTCTGCAGGCAGTGTTTCCTGCAGCTCTGAACCCAAAGGCAGGCTGCCCATCTCACTAACATCTCCTGCTGTAGTCCACCCACACAAAGCTGGAATTGGCTCCCTGGGACCACAGGAGGACTTTGTCTTCCTAAGTGTATTATACCCAGCTTGCGCTCTGCTATTGATCTTTACCATGTAATTTTAATGTGGTTTGAACAGGTGTCTCTCCTTACCACCTTCAATCTACTACGCAATTCAGAGGGTTTAAAATTGAAATCAAGTGCATGATTTTTTTATTTTTTGTTTCTGGAAGCTTTGCCATAAGTTGTTACTAATTGTGCTTCTTCCTTTTAGCTTCTAAATTAGCACTTCTCTTCTATAAACTGACTGTGTTGACATAAGAGTAATTGAAACCAGTGCATCATCTCACAAAATAAAGCTGAAATAAATTCAGAAATATGTATTGAAGGGTTTGCAAAAGCAAATTTCACACTTTTATGGCCTTTGTTATTGCCACACTCTGTACTGACAACCTTTTTGAAAGCTAACAGCTAACAATTATATCATGAAAGAACCCAAAAGTTGAGGAAAAGAGATCCCAAATGTGCCAAATGTGCAGCTTGGCACAGTGTAGAGGGCAAAGGACAGCTGCCCCGAGGCACCACCGTAAGCCTCCTCGGTTTTTCTCTTGGTGGGATTTACAGTAGAGGGGACGGAGAAGGGGGAGGGTGCAGGGAGAAGAGGTTAAAGACTGTGTCCCATCCTTTCACCTTGCTACCTGACAGGTGATAAGATGTGCACCTCGATGTGTTCTGCCCCTATGACAAAGACGCTCCTGTAAACCTGCTTTTCATTGTTTGTTCTTGGACAGCTTAAGAAATACTCAGGGCTAATCAACATCAGGAAAAACTTTCTTATGAAGTTTAGTGACTTAGTGACTGTTTCAGATCTGTCTAGTTTCTCAAATGCAAGTTAGGGTACTTCCTTCCCTTCATAGTACAAGACCCATCTCCAAAGAGAAACTCACAATTTAAATAATGACCCCAATATGCTACTAGTTCAAACCCTGTTTAAATGGATAATTCAATGATTTAAAGCTGCTTTTTTATTTTTTTTTAATCACATTATACCAGGCAATAATCTTTTCTTTCCATCCTGAAAACACAGACTTTTGTTCATATAATGAAGGAAGGTCTCACATTTTGTATTTCCTTTGTGATTAGCTGCTAAATTTTTCTGGTATAATGATAAAATGAACCAGTCAGCTTGTTGACACTTGACTTTATTTTTAGTAAACTGCATTTGCTGTAGCCTACTCTGTGGAATCAATTATTGATAATATAGGTGTGGGACATTTATAAAGTGATTGGGGATATGTTCTCGCTCACTCGAAGAGCTATACTGAGCATTTTAAACCATTTTAACAGTGACCTCTACAGACATTTGATCGTTGCAATATTTGGTAACTTGATTCTAGTTCAGAATCAAAAACTAGTCCAAATGACGAAAGGCAGCATCAAACCATTAAGCTACTTACTCATCCTTCCAGCTAACATATTCTTCTACTTAATATCTCACACCTGTGTATTTCCTTCCTGACACCTAAGTGCCATAAACACATGGCACTTTCTTATTTTTCAGAAACACTGCCAAACAAGTAGCTAAGACCTCTCGTTCTCCCCACTTCAACTATTTTTCTCAATGAACGCAACACTCATGCACAATGCATTACTATTAACAAGCTCCTCCCCTGTTCTTACAGTTCTATTGTGCTTAAAAGCTATTTAGAAAAAAAACACAACCAAACATTAATACAGTGAAGGTTAAGGAAAGACTGAAAAGCCATGTGAGGTATCTTTGGGCACACAAACAAACCCTCTGTATTACCTATGGCAGCAGTAACAGGTCACAGCCCCAAAGCCTTGGTGAGCAGATTACTGCCAAAAGCAGCACATCAGTGCCCAAAACAGCAGCCATGGGAGGCTGAGCAACCTGAGCAGCTGCACAGCAGAGGCCATTTGAAACGTGCACACTCAGTTTTATTGGTCACACAAATTCACAGTCTGCTCCACATATTCTTGAGTGACATCTACTGGTGCCTTATCCATAGGTTGCCTTAATTACATATAGAGCAGTCATAAAGATAGTATCCAGATTCTTACTGAACCACTAGGAACCAAAAAAAGGTCCATTACTTCAATATAAATATTTACAATCACAACAAAAAGTTGTTAATATTATCTTATCTCTGGAAGGAAGGAAAAGTTTGGGACTGCAAGAAATGAAGGAAGAGAATAAGGCCCATTTCTCCATGGTCTGATCCCACATCCATGGTGGAATCAAGCCTGTTTGTAGTTCCACTAACAAAAAGGTGGCTGGGGTTGTGGCATATTTCAAATGAAGCATAGGTACTTATACTGCAGGGGTTTGGGATGTACTCATTTCACAATTTAACTCAGCATTTTAAAGGGTTTGTTTTGGTAACAAACCACCACATAGGTTTTTCATAGTTTGGTGTATTATTATGTAAATTGCAGAGCTGTGGTTATAATCCTATGCTTGTGACACCAATTACTTAATGCCTACAGAGATTACTGTAATGCCACAAACAGCAGATTATATCTTAAAGTACATAGTAAGCAGCAGGAGCTAATAAACTCTTCTCTTAAAATTTTATTTATTTTGAAAAAAAAAGAGTAAACAAGGGCAGGAAAAACTATACAGACCGCACACAGCGCCATTAACAACCAAAATCTATGCATGATGCAGATTGCTTTAGGCACTGCACAGGCATTCCTTAGCTGAGAATTCCTGCCTTACGTTAAGTCTTATGAAGGAAAGGAGCAGCATTACTGAAAATAATTATGAACTTCGAGAGCCTCCCATTTATTGGGGAGGGGGTGGGGGAAGACGGCGGAGAAACAGTGTTCAATGAATGTTTAATTAGAAACAAAGCATATCTATCTATACCAGTAATGGGATATTGACTAACTAACCATTGTTTATGGGCTATTTTAGATAACAGACGAGACAGATTAACCCCCAACATATGCAATTTTAGAACTAAACATGCAGTTGTAGTGATCTCACAGTAAGGGAAGACCAAATCCAGAAATTTATGTCTTTGCTCTGCCCCATCTAGTCCTTGAGACTGAACTGGAGCTGCTTGTATCCAGGTACAAGTTCTCTGAGCAGCAGAGCATTTCTCCCAAACCTTATCTTGCTGTGTATAACTAACTAAATATTTATTGAAACCGGGAATTAAGTTCAAACATCTGCAACCAACCTGAGTAGTTTAGCTACCAGCAAGTAGCAGTTGTCCAGCTCTCTTCACGTCAACTAATTTAACAAATTCATCATAACAGAATAGCCAGCATACCGGTGGCAAGATGACTGGCTTGGGTTCAAAGAAAATACTGTTTTGAAAAAAAACCACATAATTCTATGAAAAGAAAACAAACAAACCAACACCTAGAAATCTGAGGGAGTTACTGGGAAGCTTTCTGAAACATGAGAAATTTTCACTAGAAGAGTCTTCCCTTGTAAGAAGTTAAATACCTTCTTATTTGGGAAGCAGCGTGTGTTTGCACTTGGTTTTGCTTCTGCTCTGTATTAGAATTCTGCTCAGGGCAATGCTTAACTGGAAAACAAAGCTCTGAATTACAGCACTGACACGATCCACTTCCTAATACACCTGAGCCCAGTCAAAAGAAACACATCTTTGATAAACTTTTAAGAAACAGGACTCCTGTGGTTTCACACCATAAGGATAGCAATACAAATGGAAGGAAGACAGATGTATAAAAGATGCAACACGAGAAAATTCCTTCTGAATATAAAATTTTCCAAAATGGCTTGCATTTTCATGCACAAAACTTATGAATTATGTGTTAAAAAAATCCCTGTGATTCAGCAACAGAGTGAAAATAAACATGAGAGAACACAACTTCTGTAGTTGCTGCTTTCTCTGACTCCCTAGAGCCTAAATTCCTCCCCCAACGAGAGCTCCCTGCCTTTGCTTTTGATTTTGTGGGAATTATCTGGCTGTGTTTATCTTAGGTGTTATTTTCTCTTAAGGTGTTGGAGTTTGCCTGAGATGCAGATGAGCTGTGTGAGAATACAGCACAGCAATTTCCAGATCATAGCTTCAGTGGTTGAAGGTATTTTGCAAACACTCAAAATATGTTCCCTTTTCACTCAAAGGTGGCAGTATTTAAAGGCAACTGAGTGACTTGTAGACAAGGGTAATGCATGACATTTTATTTAGAAGAAAGCTTCTACAGTAGGTTGCAGTTCTGCAACCTGTTTGGTATCTCACATTCAAACATATCAGAAACTAAAGCTTCAAACAGAGCATATTTCAGCTCCACAAGCAAACCAGACTTTTGCCTTTAAACCTAAAGCAGCTGAGCTTTCTGTGTAATGCAAAGCAGAGTAAATGTTGGGAGAACTTTATGACTTCAAAATGGTGTGCATGAGATCGACAGACTTTATCATTTCCAAAATCTTTCTGTAGTGATTTCCATTCATGCTATCACCATTCAGTTTCAAAGCCACCAGTCCCACACCTACAGCCCCATGCAGCCAAATATTCAAAAGGAAAATATGAAGCTCATTCTGTTTTGAAAGTTAGTTTCACACTTGCCATTAGTATAATTGCATATATGTAGACACATACATACATTGCATATATGAATATACAATCACAGACACATGTAAACATTCATATACATGTTTACATGTGAAAACATGCACGTGTGTATATATTGAGGTGTGTCTATGGACTTCTGCATTGTACAGAAAGGAGTAAATGTTTATAAAATTCTATATACACACACCACACAGATGAAATATCGACATAGGCTATCTATTGCAGATACAGAAGAAAAACCTAGGAAATACTCAAAATTATCACATCTATTCAAGGCCAAGCTAGCATTTTACATCAATAGAAACATGGCAGCACACACATTTCCAAGTTAAAGCAGCATCTCTTTAAGGAGCCAAAGGAAATCGGTGTGAGGGGAGTCAATGGAACTGATTTCCAATGCACCAGACTGTATGATTTAATTCTTTAATCTTCAGCTCTAAATTCACCGGCCCTCCGTTCCCATCACATTCACTTTTCCTTTCTCTTTCCGCATTTCCTCCAACCAGTGGAAGTGCTGTAGCCAAGTTTCGTCTGTATTTTCAAACTGCTAATCTTATGGGAAAGTAAACCAATAAGATAGGAATATAAACCAATAAGATAGGAATATAAATCAATAAGATCAGAAACATCCGGTTCCAAACACAACACATTCCAAGCACAGCAGCTGGACAAAATCAGTATTTTTTCTTTTGCAGCAAGGGGGCAATTAACTCTACTCCTCCAAGTTCTGCTCTGGCTGTAAAGGCACCGTTACAGCCAAAGACTTTTCTACAATAGGGACAAGCAGGAGGGAAGGGGGAAATAGCTGTGTGTTTTCACATTTAATTT
>VXBW01004385.1:168803-182097 GCA_013400375.1 Thinocorus orbignyianus
ACTGCTCAAAGTTCCTTGTTTACTGTATATAAATCAAGACAATATGACCAAAATAATAGTGGAAAGTTAAATTAGAATCTCCTGTGTATGGACAAATAAATAAATTTATATGTCCGACTATTGTGGCCTCATCTAATTTCAAGCTTTTTCATCTAATTTCAGTTTGAGTCTGTTTCCTTTCACAATCCGTGGCAGTGAGTTAGTTTTTCTATTGCTCAAAAAAAATTTATTTTTTTTTCCAAACCAGACCACTACTTGTCATATTCACTTAACAAATGATTCAGAGCATCCCAATCTTCATTCTTTTAAAAACAGCATATTTAATTACATCCAGCCCATGAAAGCACTGTCTGGAGAAGTCAAAGGGCAGCAATGAGCGTGAGCTACCCCAGAGGTAAAAAGAACCATCTTACTTTCCCAACATATCCAACAGTTTCTGAAGCATTCTGAAGCAATTTTGTAGTAATTTCCCATGGCACATACTAAAATTCACTACCAAATCCCTGTATTTGAACATCTTGAGCCAGACAACTTTGAACAAGGTCCGCTCTGACTGCAGCCCATATCAACACTCCCACAGACTATCAGGGCATTGCTGGGACTCCTTACAGCCACGCCAGGGTCACTCTGCCTTTGTACACCATCTGGTGTAATTTGTGTTTAATCTATGGGTAGGGTCTCTAGAACTGTTAATAAAAACAATAAAATTGAGGCTGCTGGGACCGAGACACCATTTACCTCTATACATCCAAATTTGAACATTTTTATCTCATTTTCAAAATTTGAGATTTTATCCCAAACCCTTCACCCAGGTGCTTTAAGCCATTCCAGAGGCAGTTTTATTCCCAACAGTTGAAGAGAGCTATGTATGTCATAAATAATAAGGCATGTTATATTAAAGGAGAAAACAAAACTTTCACTCATCAAAATCACCAAGCTGATTCACATTGCCCAAGAGTAGCCTCGAATGGAGATCTGCATAAGGAAATGAGGTCATCCAGATATTACTGTTTTGCTCCTCTCTTCAGTCCATGTCAGTTTATTCTAAGTAATGAAACAGGGAATAACATTTGCCCCCCCCACAGAACAGAGATAAAAGGTCTGAAATCCTCTTTTCATTAGCCTCATTGCTAACTCTTTCAAATTATCTCTCTTTTACAGTTGTTCTGTAAGGACTTCACTGGGGACCGGCTATCCGGTATATATCTCGTAGTGGTTAAAAAATGCAGACTGAACACTTGTGAAAAATCTGTGTGGTGACTGGCAAATGTAAGCCTGTTTTGAGAAGCAACCTAAGCACAAGGACTTCATTGGAAGACAGAGGGGAACCAAGTGCCCTAGTAAGCAATTTTGGTATGAAACTGCTAATTTTGCATCACAAATGGGGAGTTGCTTCAGGGTTTACTCCAACCAGAGGCCGAGTTTCCCCAATTCCTCTTGGCAAGACAGTTGCTGAAGAGAGATCATGTCTTTCAGAGTCAGATCTCCAGAAGATGAAAGTTGAGATTTGCTCATGTACATGTAACAAACATTTAACTGACAACGTAGTAACTGTGTGATGAAGCTACTTACTGCAGAACAGGGGGTTACCCAAAAAATATGTTTATCTGGATAATTTGAAATGTGGATGTTTACCTATGATTTGCAAGTTGCTCTGAAACTTCCAGTTTTCAAAAAAATATTGTTCTGTATTTAAACTGCTCCCATTTCCTTTACCTATATCCTTTATTTATTAGGAGAAATGCAAGAGGCATCCAAACATCCACCAAACGTTAGCCTTAAAAATTAATTACCAAGGTGTTAACAACAGCATTTACAACCTTGTGTTTGGAAAACATTTTGCTTCCCTAAGAGAACATACTTTTTAGTTAGCAAAGGAGCTGTAGTACGTCAGGAGTAACCCACAAGGAAGTATCAGTCCATCATTTCAAACCAATTTCACAGTTGCAGGAAAGGTGAACAAAGTTTCCATAGGTGAATATCCGAGGAAAATTTATCCTTGTCCTTACCCTGAACTCTATTATGGCTGACAGCTATATTTCAGGATTGGTTTATATTTCTTTTAAAGACCAACACAAATGTAAATGTTCCAATTTATAGTGGCAAAATTAGCTGTCAGATTCCTCCCTGTTCCCAGCAAGCTCAGATTTTTCTTTTTGGGCACTGAAGACACGGAACATTTCTTTTTTCTTTTTTTTTCTTTTTCTTTTGAAATATAGCTCCCACCACCGTGGTGCTGCAGGTACAGGTTGCAGAGGAGATATGGGGCTGGTGCAGGAGCACAACCTGCCCCTGCCCTTGCCAGCCCTCCACAGAGGCAGACAGGTGTTAGCAGGCAGCTACTTTATTCCCCACGGGGCACTCCAGAAGAGAATCTCTCTGCTGTGTTAGCCATCAGATACATATCCAAGCTCATTTATAACTGGGAAAAAATATGAGAGTTCAAGGGTTTTTTTTATATCCCCAAATAAACAACCAAACCAGTTCAGACGATACAACAGAATCGGTATTTTCAAATGAGCTTTTTAATGAAGTCTGGATGGATTTTCAGCCCACATGGTCAGAATACTAAGTAAAATCATTGGGGATTACTGCTAAAAATCTCCTTGAAAAGAAAAAAAAAGAACAAAAAACCCAAAAATCTTAGGTCACAAAAAGGCACTTAGAATCATAGAATGCGTTGGGTTAGAAGGGACCTTTAAAGGCCATCTAGTCCAGCCTCCCTCCAGTAAGCAGAGACATCTTTAACTAGATCAGATTTGTACTCTAGGATCTGGCAAAGCAAGGGGAAACAGTGAAGAAAGCGTTAAGAGAACTGAAGATAAAATGCTGCTGTTAGGAAGCTGGCTTTGGAGGAGATTACACAGAAATAAGATGAAACTTCTCTTAAAAACAAATAAGCAAATGAACCAGTTCACCTGGCCCTCTGATCAGCAAAGAAATCAGAACTGTCAGCTTTTATCCACCTTGTACAATAAACCTAAACTCAAAAAAATGGTTAAATTAGCCACACAAAGCTAATTTTTACTTGCCACATCTTTTCCTATCTAGGTGTTTTGTACTCTGAGGAACACGAAATTTTCTAGGCTGGGGAGTATTTTAGTATTGCTACTGTGTCAACTTCGAATTATGCACAGGTTTTTAAATATGGAACTGTTCCTCTACTTATGATGACAGGCACATTCACATCATATAAAATTGGGAATGGGGAGAACTAAACAAAGCCAGTGAGTTCTGAATTGATCACCTAAAACATCTGCTGTATTGCTTAGGAATTGCAGCACATATGGTATATAGGAGCATCCAATATTTGGAGGCACACTACCTATGCAGAACATCCATAAAATGTCAGAAACACCCATTTTGGCCATTTCAGTCTTAACTCTGAATGTTCTTCTTTTAAATAAAATGCATAAAATTATTTTGGGGTTGATTTTTCTGTTTTATCACATAGTTTGATTGCAGTCAACTTAGCTCCTGCCCTAGGTCTCCCGTACGTTTCTGTACAACACTGAGAATACTAATAGTCTCCAAAAAGACAGCAAGAAGATAATGGAATAGAGAAAGAAAAGTTATCACCTAAACGTGATCCTTCCTATCTCAGCCAACCTACTCCTTGCACTTATTCTGGATCTCACTGCTGTTATCCTACAATAATCACACAGCAATCTTTGCACAATACCTATTAACAACAAATCATCAATATGCTTTTCTAAACTGGATTTCACTCTGATGTAAGAATCCTGCTATATAAAGCTCCAGTCTTGCCAAGAGCTAGGACATGACATTTTCAAGAACAGCTGAGCTAGGAGTGAATTAGGCACCCAAAGGCCTTTTAAGTGTTAACATATTTTTGAGAATCTGGTCCTGAGCGTTAAAGTCTCACTAAAACAGGTCACGCTGGAGCCTCTGAATTTGCATTTAAAAATAGTAACGCAAAATATCTCAAATGATCAAATAAAAGTATTTTTTAAAGTCCTACTGCTCAATTATTGGCTTTGAACTCCCATGAAGTTAAGCTATTTTGTAAGTTGGGCTTTGATTTGGGGAAGATAAGAAATGCTGGACTGTCATATCCATTCAGACTACATCCCAATGGAAAAGAGAGCTACTGTGCAAAACAGAGAAAATGCCAAATAGGCTGTTGGAGCCACAGAGTCATAGAAGCCATTAGGTTGAAAAGAAATTCTTCAAAAAGAACTAGTCTAGGGAACAGTGCAGGTTCAGAAAAGACAGCAGAGATCAGCTAAAATACTTGTAATTTCTGTTGGCCAGAGTTTCCTTTAACCAGTTCAGGCTCAGAAAGAGGTAAGGGTGAACCATGAATCAACACTTACAGAGTCTCTCTGGTAAAGTTATTATTTGTTGTAGTCTCTGTTGCAAAGCTCGAGACAAAGGCTTTCCCCCTAAAGATAAACACTAATAAAAGTGCCTGCACTTTCTCACTGCTTTGAACCTAATCCACTGGTAAAAATCAGTAAAAAGTTGCACAGTTCTCAAAGTCTCTCTAGAATTTATTGGATGACTTCCTACAAGCGATTACAAATAAACCCAGCAGTAATTTACCCCTTACATCATCAGACAAACTGGAAAGATTCTACTCACCCTTCTCAAGTACTAACTTTCACAAAAAAAAAAAAAAAAAAAAAAAAAAAATCTGGGAGATCTAAGAGGTGAATTGGGTACCAGTTTTTATAATTCCAGCTCACATAAACAGAAGGCAGCAAAGAACCCAAATTTCAGCACACACAATGATGTATCATTTAAAATAAATTCAGTGCCCAACCAGTATTATCCAGTTTGGCAGAATCATTATATCTAACATCAGAATGCTAAAATATGGTATTTAATGAAACCACATCATGTTCTTAATAATAGCTAAGCTGTGTAACTCTAAAAATGAGAAGCTTATTTGCTTTCTTTGTGACCTGAGGTCATCTCGAACCTGAAGAGGGCAAAACTCACAGTTCACAGAACCTGTGCCACAAATTTACTTTCTTCTAAACCAAAAAGGCCACAAGTTTTGTAAGAAAAAGCAAACCAACCAAACAACAACAACAACAACAAAAGCAGAGCTTTTTAAAGAGCAGATCACAAAAGCAGAAACGGTGCTAAGAGCATATATAATTCTGTGAGGGCTCCCTCTTTTGGCAACAACAACAAAAAAAAAGATCATCACTGTAAAGCTTCTCACAAAGGGTCCTTTGCTTTCAGGATTGCAAACCTCAGCAGCAGTAACACAGACTGATCTTACTGCATTTTATCTTTAAGGAAGAATCTTATCTGCACTAAAGTCTTCATTTACTAATACAAAGGAAGATCTCACGTCTTGGTGTTTCTTATACTCTTCTTTGATACTGCAGAGACCTTGAAATAAGAGAAAACACTCAAAATTCCACATTCCCCCAAAATCTTGCTGGAAGCTAGAAGTTATCAGGTTGACCATGAGCAGCCAGAAACAGAGGGAATTTGGTATTGGCTGGGATAAAAATCACAGGATTAGTCAAGAAAATGGGTCACAGAGGACAGCCCAAGGAACTAGTGTGAAGAAGGGCTTATTACTGACTAGCCCCTTCTTGGGAAGCACACCATGAAGTACAGAGGGTCCCCAAGAAATTTCCTTTTAATACCCAGACCAAGATGCACTCTGTAGCTTTTCAGTGGAAGCTCAGGATTAGAGTTAAGCTGTCAAATGGAAAAACATCTAGAAACTTTTTATCACTATTGGGATTGCTGGTATAAAAGCTTTTACCTGGACAGAGTATTTCTAAGAGATGCTGATTGGTGGGGAAGGAGCACTGCCCTGAATGTGGGTTGCATTAGGAAACTCGCTACACCTGACTTCTCACTTAACTGGGGGCTGAGATTTCCAAGAGAAATTCATTCACCTGAGTTGTTACTGCATTTCTCACTAAAATGGAGTTTGGGGTCAATCTGCTAAGCCTACAAGCAACTGAAGGCAAGTTCTTTAGTATCTACCTGTACCAAAAACCTAAGCCTATTAATATTGATTTGGCCTTGGATAGGAAAGAATGAAAGGCTTTGGTTAACTTTTTGCCTCTACTTCCCTGCAATTTATGTCAGCTGACATTCTGAAACTCTGATTCTATACCATGGGAGCTTTTTAGCAGATTTTGTTAAGGGTTATTCAAATTTAAAAGTTCATTATGTTACAGTTCTCTCATTTAGACCTCAAAGACTTCTGCATTACTGCTGTCCTGTGGGGAAGCTAAGCAAGGGGGTCCTGGTTAAGTGAAGTCAGGGAGAGCTCCTTATAAATATTATTGCTATTATGGGGTGTTTCAATTTAGCTACCCTGTCCGCAAAAGGCAGATTATTCTGGATTTATATATATAAAGAGAGTATCATGTTAATTTTCTATAAAAAATTAAAATCTTTTATTGAGTCACAACAGAAATCAATATACCACAATTTGAGTGAAGTAGAATGATGATCCTGTGGTTAAGTAATTGGAAAGGGAATTGAGTAATCTGTCATTCTCCCTGCTCTGGGCAAGTTAGCTCTGGATTTCCTAAGCACTGAATTGTAGGCTCCTAAAAGAACTAGACATCACGTTTTCAAAAGCAATTCCAGCAAGTAAGACAACATTTTGGGTACATATCTAAACACAAGTCTAATTTTTCCATTTTGCATATCCGGAAATTTTGGCTTTTTTCAACATTGCAGGCTGAGAAAAGAGATGGTATAAACAGCTGACCTTAACAGCCACTACAGTAGGAATTAAAGGCATGTCCACAGGATCAGGTACAGTCTAGCACTGTCCACCTCTAAGCTGGCAAGTGAGAACTGACTAACAGATCTATGAAATGTGCAGAACAATACTGAACGGAATGAGTCCCTCTTGCTAAAAGCAACACTAGACCTGTCTGCAACTGATTTTGTAAAAGCATCCTACAAAGTCTAAAACCTTAAATCACTTTTGAAAATGAGACTCAATTTCCTAAAGCATTTATGCATTGCTCTGCACAGTGTTGTGGAGGTCAAGCTCTACATTCGAGAGCTCTTCTGAAAACCGAGCTGCTCAGCTCAGCAGAAAGGGTGTTACAGTCCTTTCTTTCATTCTTTTCCTCTGTTACGAGCATAAGTTTGTTCTACCCAGGACAATATCTTGCAGTGTTAAGATGTTTGACTGAGTTTTTTGTGCTCAGACTGTTCTTTGCTGTGTATATACATAATTACATACATCACTGCTTGTTTATACTGTGGCATAAATCAGGGGTGGTATAGTCCTACATGGATAACCACTATGTTTTAAATAATAAGGCAACACAATTGGGACAAGATGGATGGTGAAGACAGGCAAATCGTGATATGATTCTGTATGAAAATACATCTGTGTAAACAGCATAGGCAAAATCTGTTCAAGCTTCAGTATAGATCCAAATAAACTCCAGAATCAGGGCTGATGCTTCTTTTCATGCCATGCTGTCAGCATCTTTCTCACATCCAACTGCAGCAGTTTAGGAAGAGAAGTATATGCCTTCATTTTGAATTTGCCTGCCTTTTGTCACAACCTTAATTTCACTGAATTGCTGAGTTCTGTATCTTCATAAAATGCACTATTGAAGCTTCCAGCAGACATGCAGATTAGCCTTATCCTAAAGCACCTCATCTCTATTTATCCCGGGATAATTAGTCATGTAAATTAGAAGTCATTACCAAAGGCTACAAAACCCTTAAGCAAAGGCTTGTTGACAGGCTAAACATGTTTAAAGTACTTTTAAGGTCTGGAGGTGGGAAGAGAGGGGTATGTGGGAGGGGTGGGGGGAAGAAATATCATCACAGTAAGAAGTAAATTCCGACACAGAGAATGAGGCTGCGTTAATCTGTATTCATTCCCAAAGAAATACTTACACTATTGTATGCTGCCACGGTGATATATAACAGAGGACATTTAAAATGCCAAGCCATAAAAGTGTATTTTCTTCATTACATTCTCTTTGAATACTTTGATCTTCCCATTTTACACTATAAGTTTGATTCATCATTACTTTCCAGTTAGAAACTGCCACATTTGATTGTGGAAAGAAGAATTCTTATCTAATTGCAATTTGTAAGCACAGGATTTAGTGTATTGTTGCCTGAAAAATGGAACTGTCTAAATTATTTTCCCTGAAACTAACATCCTCAACAAATAAAAGCAACATATGATAGCTGGGCATAATTAAAGAAAAATGACACCTACTGTTACATGAATAAAGAAAATGTGTTGATGACAAGAAAAGGAAAAAATGTGATTTCCCTGCAGTTTTAGTGAAACACAAAAGCATCACATTTTAGTTCTTTAACACATTTGTTCAATGAATTGGAAAAAAAGCAATCCCATCCTCCAAACCAGCCTGTAATGTACAGTTATTTCCCTGCAGTCAGAGCAATCCACGTCAGACATTTTGGATTTACTGTGTGTGCACAGCAGCCCTGTCTGAATGTCCGGACACCCAGCAGTCTTTTCCCAGCAATAGCACAAAAATGAGAAAACAGCCATGAAAATCTGGGCATGTAGAAAACCTTCCTTAAGGTTCCTATTCCCAGCTTCACTTTCAAAAGCCATTTTGATCTTTTCAGGTGTCTATACACATGCTATACAATCAGTTTTCAAGCAACTTTTTGCTTCTTCAAACCTGTTTCTTTTTTTCTTCCCGCTTTTTCACTCCTCATCCTTGCTCCCTCACATATGCTTATCTATTCCCTTCCCCAATATTAAACAACTCATAGAAAACCACTCTTAACAAAACATGTAATATTCTGTTATCATTTGGCATTTTACCATCAAAGCTTAGAGTATTTGTCTTTTTTTCCTTTGTTTTCGGCATTGTCCTGTTTCCCCCCTCCCCACAGCATTCACATATTCATTACAGATGCATTGATAAACTAGTTTTCGACTCCATGGGGTGTGAATAGGGTTATGAAAATCACCTATCTATAGCAATACTTGATAACAAATATGCAGCGATAGCTCCGAGAGATGTATTATTCCCGATTCTCAGCAGCATAAGAACAGTATAATTTGTAACCTGTTGGAGGAAATGCTGTACTAACATTAGCAAGTTTTCCAGCCCATTCTGAGATCTGTTATGCTCCAGCTACTTTCCTGTTGATGTGTGCTCAAGAAAGTTTAAAACTAGACTGAGTATTTCTACCCACCTTGGCAGTGTAGCTTTGACTGCAAAGAAAATACACTCAGAGAATAACATCTAATACAATTATAGAGAAATATACCTAGAATATGACTAGCTGTTACAAAAGGACTACATATTACTATCTATCATAATTAACTATTGCTTGTAAGCAGATAAGTATCACAGTGATGAGAAAGACTATAAATCCCTAAAAAGAAAAAAAAAATCAAATCCTATTTCTTCAGTGTTTACAAATGTCTGGTCTCAGGCACTGTCTCAAAATAGAGGTCACTACACCAAAAAAGAGCACAGTAGTTAAGAGTAGGTTTGCAAGACCAAATAAAAATAAAAACTAGAATTCAATGTCATACTGCAGCAACCGTGGGGCCTAGCAGCCATATGAGGGATGCAACCAAAACCAGTTTAAGAGCCACAGGATTTTTCTTGAGATCTAAGAAACTGTCTACACAAGTGACCTTCTGAGCCACCTGCAAATTGCATATCAACCAGCCCTCCAAATAGAAAGAGCACGGTGGGGGTGGGCGTATGCATATGTCTTTTTTGGAACAGGATTTCAGTTAGCAATTATAAATAATAAATTAAAATAATTTTTTTTGCAAGAGTAGTGTATGTTTTTCAAACATCCAGCTGCTGAACTGGGTGTTTGTATCCTGTGAACTTTGATGCTGGCTGCACAAGAATATAGGTATAATGTTGTATTTCACCTTGATTCATTGCGCAAGCAATTGTTCTCTGCATTGCAAACTGCTAGGATAGACCCCAGTATCAGGTCAGAAGAATTCTGGTGTGTACCATACACAAACACCACATAACATCCAGGAAACTGAGCTATAAAAGCAGTTATTCCAGTCTCAGTGTGGGTACTGTGCTTGCCAACCAGCACTGCTCTCTCAGTCACCACTGAATGCAGCAGTCATGGGTTCCTCAGTAGCTGGTATCACTGCCTGGAGGCAGAAGTACCTTTTGACCATTTCTGTATATGGAAAAGGATCAATCAGATTAGAAAACACTTACTGACATTAAGTGTCCATTAGATGATCTCCCAAGGTCCCTTCCAACCTCAATGAATCTATGAAATATTCTTTTATGTCAATAAACACAAGCAGATCTGATCAAATATTGATTTCCAGCACTCCTCATCCTGAGGCAACTTTCTTCCTCGATATAACAGTGTGAGTTAGTCAAGTGATGCAGAGAATGAGGGATGTTTTCCACTCCTATGTGTCTCTTTTGAAGCCTTGCGGGGTTCTCTACAGATTCAAGAGAAAGAAAGCACATATGACTTTGAAGAGAGCTCTTTTTTAGGACTTACAATACTGCTTTGGGTTTGTGAGGTTTTTATTGGACTGCTCAAAGAAGTTTTGCACCAGGATCTGGATGCCCCTTTCAGCACCTGAAAGATTCCACAAGCTTCTTCCCCAAATCTAAGATAGTAATAAAAATAAAAGAAACAAACAAGACCCTTCCCAACATCTTAGCCCAGGCAGAATTTCTTTTTCCTTAAAAGGAGAAATCCCCATTTTCCTCAAGTAAGCTATGGGTATTGCTGCTGCTATTAACTTCACTTGAAAGATTTTCAGATACTGTGATGTTAGATAAAAACCCTAAAGTGTTTGGGACAGTCCTTGACCCACACTATTGCCTATGTAGATGGTCTCCATCCAAACAGCACAGGGATCCACCTGCCTTCTGGGGCACTTCAGAAGAGTGCTGTGGGGTTGGGTATCTCTTCTATAGCCTGTTCCATGAGTAAATCCTGACTCATCATCTGCTGCTTTCCCCTTCTTTTTACCCTGTTACACTTTCCCTTCTGCACATCAGAGTACACTGCAAGGAAAGAGCAGGGTGAAATTCTCACCATCTCTAGCAATTCCTTACGGGCAATGGAGTCCTATATTTTTCACTCACTTTGCTAACTCTACAGTATTTAAACCTCATCTGAATTGGTAAGTAAAGAGAATATCCCTGGGGCTGCAGAAGACAAATACAAATTCCTTTTCCAAAGGTGAACAGTTGAAAAGGAAGGCTGGGATAAGAGAAGATAAAAACTCAGAAGAAGGATGAAGCGTAAGCCTTGTATGTAGCTATGGCTTTTTTCTCCTCAGAAACCATAGTGGAGGGGAACCAGAGAAAGACATGGTCATTCCACATGAGCAATGTAGGACACATCAGGCAGAGAGGATCTCTTCTGCTCATGCAAAAGCAGGATTTGATGTTTTTCTCCTACTTCTGTCATTTTAGTGGGTTGGCAAAGACCCTATTTAATTCCTGTTAGAAAAATTAAAACGTGACCTTCTTCAGTAATAAAGTTTGTTTATTTATTTTTCCATTTCCCCAAAAGGTCCCCCAAAATGAAGAAGAAAACAGTATTAATGCAGAGCCCATCACAAGTACTTGGGAGAATAGGGAAACAAGAGGAAAACTCTCCCACTGATCCCCTCATTTTCAGAAGCATCTTTCTATGATCAGGAGTGAGTTCTTTTGATTATTTTTCTTCATTGCTTTCCTGTATTTTACCAGATTTTCTTTCTCCTTGATTGCAGTAAACATTTTCAATCTGGAATAATTTTTAAACCGCTTCATTAAATTGTCCTAGAATACAAAAAAATTTAAAACATTGTGATTTTATGATGTGAAAACCTATTGTAGAGCTTAATGGAGTTACTGCTGTGAAATCATAAATCAGCATAGTCAAAAAATGAACTATAATATCTCACGCTGATATGGGAGGAACAGTTTCTGGCCATTTAATTAACCTGTGTTAGGCAAAAAGTATTAAGACTGGCTTAGAGACGCTAACAGGGTCTGAAAACAGGTATGGTAAAGAAAACCAATTCATTATAACCTAGAAAACACTGTAAACTTGTGGCCTTTTCCAAACTATCTCAGCATCCACAAATCCAAAATGAAGTCAGCCGAGTCCTGCAGCTGTTCTGTACTTCTGAAAATCAGTCGCCCGTTTTTAATGGAGAATGGCAAAATACCTTGTGGGGATCTAGTGCAATTTAAAGTATTATGAAGACAAAATACTAAGTACCACTTCTTACAGTACACACCATTTCATCAGGGCATTTTTAATCAGCATGCCTCTGAGAGAACTGAGCTCAGCTCCACAATATTTAATGTCAATGGCTGCTGGTTAGCAGGGGTGGCAATTCTGCTTAGTGGGGACATCTTCCAGTGATTTAGCGGTGATTAGTGTTTCTCAGTCTCCTGCTGACTGTTGCTGCTCCTTTCTCTAACAATAGCTGCTTGCTTTCCTCAGCTCTTCTGCGTGGTAAAAATGGGTTTTAATGTTTTTCCAGCAACCCCTCTTCCTGCACGCCTCATTTCCTAGAAAAAGCTTTGGTCCCAAGGGCTTGGGGAAGGCCCTACTGCAAAATCAAACATGCTGTGAATGGCCCAGTTGGCAGCATTGCACTGCTGTGGGAACGTTCAGTCCCTTTCTCAATGCATTCAGAATTTTATTCCCCCTCCCTGAACCTGTCCAGTGGCAGAAAAACACTTTGCCACAAGTTTTCCATTCCCTTAGTAGGAGTGTTGCAGAAAGGGAGTCTTCTATGACCTACTTCATCAGTTCAACAAGGAGCTCCGCAGAGACTGTCCAATTAAGAAACTCAACAGCTTTTTGTTAATTTTTATATGTTCCTTTTCTTTGGGACAGAATTGTTCTTTTGTATATTCTGTATTCAGTGTGCTCACACATTAAACACCAGTAATTGTACTAGCAGTGCTGAAATTCCAGACTAGTGATTTCAATCGTGTACTTTAAAAGTGTAATATTTGACTGTCTCCTTCTCAACTTTGTTAAAATAGTGGTTGATTTTTTTTTTTTTTTTATGAGTGGGGCTGGCTAGGTGATCCTTCATTGAATTCCTAGAAAAAGATGTCTTGCAGATTTTGATGATTAGTTTTATTTAAATTCACTAACAAGGTGGCCTCAATAGAACACTGATTTAGTGACAAAAATAACAGAAAAAATCCTTGTTGTTTCTCTCTTTTCACTCATAGAAAAATACTTCTTCATCCTTCGTAAAACACTTTGGCCTTATTATATCAGCTGTAGGTGATACTTTGTCTAAAATACAGAATCATAGGATCATAGAATGGTTAGAGTTGGAAGGGACCTTAGA
>VXBW01004385.1:182249-456823 GCA_013400375.1 Thinocorus orbignyianus
TGGAGAGCAGCCCTGAGGAGAAGGACTTGGGAGTGCTCATGGATGAGAAGCTCAACGTGAGCCGGCAGTGCGCGTTGGCAGCCCAGAAAGCCAACCGTATCGTGGGTTGCATCGAAAGAAGTGTGAGCAGCAGGTCACGGGAGGTGATTCTCCCCCTCTACTCTGCGCTTGTGAGACCCCACCTGGAGTCCTGTGTCCAGTTCTGGAGTCCTCAACATAGAAAGGACATCGAACTGTTGGAACAGGTCCAGCGCAGGGCCACCAAGATGATTAGAGGGATGGAGCACCTCTCTTATGAGGACAGGCTGAGAGAGCTGGGATATAGGCTGTGTATTATTGGTTTTGCCATAAATTTCTTGTGAAATCTTCCATAAGCTCTTAGTTTCCTGTCTACAGAAATCAACCTCACACTGTGCTCTACCTGTCTGAGACATTATATGGTTTCCTTAATAAACATAATGACAAAAATAGATAGTAGGATATTTTAAAGTATTTTAAAATAGAGGTGATTCCAAGACACCTACTGGCTTTCTTTTTATTCACAGCTAGGAAACTTTAAAGGAAGTCTTTGAACAGGAGTTGTATGCCTAGCATCCACTTCCTTTAGAAGAATTTGCAAATTTGTTAGTATTCAAACGGTATCCATAAAATGATTGTATATGAACACTTTAAAATGCAGAGAGGAAAAGAGAATCTAGCAAGCTGTAGAGTAATTCAATATTTCAAAGACTGCAGCCTCTGAACCCAAGACAATAAGGACTCTATAACAATGGAAATCTACAGTGTATGTAGAGTTTTGGTATCAGACTTTATTTTTTAATCAGAGAATGAATTTTATCAATGTTGATCTAAAGTAACCTTGGGCACTGTTAAGATGGCTAAAGGGGGAAGGAGCCTGGATAAAATAATTGCATATAAATCTCCAAGAAGAAATTGCATTTGATCCCAAGTACACATAGAATATATTACCACCAGGCTATTTTAAAAATACTTACTCAAAGACATTGAAGAATAAGAATTTTCTTTCCATAAAATGGAAAGAAAAGTGCCTATTTTTAATAAATAAAAAAAATCATAAATAGTCTTTTTTTTTCTTTAAAGACTGCAGGAGAAATTCTCACTTGACATAAATGGTTCTAGAGCTGCATCTTCAGAAAATAACTGGAAGCAAGACCCACATAATCTTGATGTTTGTATCCCTAGATTGTAAATTACGAGCAATTTCAGAACAGAAACACAAAATGATGAATCCATTCATTGTTGAAACTGGAGTTCAGCTGTACTGCTGTATTGACGGTATCTGAATTTAGGAACTCAATTTAGGAGCTTTTATTAGCTGGCTAGTTTCCCTTTTTAGTTGTGTAAAGAAAGACTAATACAGATGACAATTCAGAACACATGTGATGCTCCTACTCTGGGTGACTCTCAGCACTATACGGTCATCCTAAGGTGATCAGTCTCTTAACTTTCAAGCCTCAGTGCGGCAGTGAGGGTAGCCCCTTAACTGCCAAGATTTTTCAGTCTTGTTCAGGAGTCAACACGTTATTTTTCCTGCACCTTTATAATGAGCAGATTATAATACGTCTCACTCAAAAAGATGCTGCAATGCCAGAGCCACTGACAACTTGAAGTACTATTGAGGCAGCCCTAATCCACTTTAGCTGTTTCTTGCTCAAAAATAATTTGGTGCATCAATTATCAATGGAGGGAGAAAATCACTTACTTCTATAGGCTGAAACTTTTAATTTCTCTCAGATAAATGTCTTAGGAGAGAGTGAGTCATCTTTTAGAGCTTCTTTGCACACAGCAGCCATTAAAAAAGAGCCCAAAGTAGTGGCTTGAACAAGTTCTTAACTATGGTTTGTCATCAGGTGAAATTAATTTCACCCTAAAGTTTGTAAAGACTGGAAGGCACACAAGGACAGCTACTTTGCTGAAGCATTTGGCTACTGAGGTTTCTTTCTGGATTAGGTATTTTAAACTTAATCTTAGTAGGAAGACTTTCAACACAGTAGTAAAGAAAGGAGGCGGAAATTTTCATGTCTAGTTTAAGTCTCTTTAGCAAAAGACGCTAAAGAATAAGAAAAATCTAAAAATAGGGAAAGTAGTTTTGAAATGCTTAAAGTACATTACATAAGCAGAAATAACAAGCAAAACAAGCCAGATGAATTTCAAGTGGCACTAAATATAACCTCATAAGTAATACCATTCTCAAAGGATGATTTTCTGAATCAGAAAGGCAGTTAGCATTAATGGACATAACTTCTATGAGAGATAGCAAAAGGAAAGGAGGTTAAGGGTTGAACACATTTTGTTCTGTTTATTCTCTGAAATCCAATTAACTTCAGTTATTTGAGAAGACAAAGCTTGAAGAACACATCTGAAGAAATGTAAGAGACTGAGACTCTTGAAGGAACAGGAAGAACTCTTGATACAAACATTGCCACACATCCAACAGAGCAAATTCTTTGAATTAGGGTTGAAAGAAACCAGAGACCTTCCCAATAGTCTGGAATAGAATTTTTTTTTTTTTTTTTCAATTTCTGATCTTCTCTCTGTGCCTCTAAAGTCATCACCTCCAGCAGCTTGAAATCTACCACTGCTGCCTGTATTCATTAGTACAAGCATACAACAATTGCTGAGGCTCTATCTTGTAGCAACCTGCTCAGCATTGAACTTAGGGGCTCATTTGTGTTGCACTGGTTGCTCAGTCAAGCAGAAAAGTTGAGATGCATAAGCAGGCCTTACACAAACAATTTTTTTTGTGATTTAAAAAAAAATCCCCAAAAAGATGATGGACAAAACCCAAGCTATGGTACCTAAATATAGCTGTGTTAAGAACATCCTTCCCAAAAGTTTTTAATCTCAGCAACTAGGAAAACTTTTGACAAAGTTGTATGCACATAAATCTGTCATGATGCTTTTGCAGCTTTTGGGCAAAAACTTTCAGCCACACTGGAGAACAGAGAGAAGTAAAGTCAGGCAGAATAAACTATAACCCTCTAGTCATCAGCTCCATGAATGCTCATCTTGTTACTATGTCTGTTTCTCACTAGACTGTTCTGATTTCAAAAGAACAAGTACAAAAAATTTAAAAGAAAATAGCCACATCGTACTGAACAGTCATAATTGACTCATGAGGGAAAAGTTCACCACAAACCTAAATAAATGTAAATATCTACACACACATCTATATCTCCAGCTTCCAGAGACAGATAAAAAACCAAAGCACTACTAGATTGCAGTAGAATTAGATGTGCCTGATGCTAGTTATACTTCCACATGTATGTGAAATTAACCGTCTGCATGGAAGCAGCTCATGTGAGAAATGCCAGACACAATGTTATTTTTTTTCCATGTAATTGTTGGGATGGGGAAGCCTCTTTGTGAATGAAGCCCCTGCAAGAAATGACAGTGATGAAATTACTTTGTTTTTCTGAACATGAGTTTCAAATAATTGCTTGTAAAAGCACTCCCTCATTTAGAAACTGACAATAACTTCTCAGGTCATACTAAGAGGAAAAAAATACTAAGAAAGTAAGGAGATCCTAGGTACCAGTAAAATAAACATGGTAGATGGGATAGAACAAAACTAATTTTAGCTTGTGTAGCTAGAGGCATATGTAGATAAATACCTGAAGGTAAAACATCCAAATTGACAATTGGTACTCTGCTAAAGTCAGTAGGATTTCAGCACTAGACAGTGTCAACAAAATTGGCAACAGCTGAAAGGTATGAAATCAGCTCTCCATCTCATTGCTGTCTATGCAGTCCTCTATTCCATGTAGGGCTGCTTCTCCTCTTTCTCCCTAATCTAGTTGATCTGGGATTAAAATATGAAAGCAACTAGTGGAGAGAAGTTTTATTAAACAGCTGCTCTAGAGGATGGCTTTGAGCTACCTCCTGTTCCTTTGAAAGATACCATGCCAATAAATCTAGTACTGAGTAACGGTAACAACGTGCTTAGTATTAGTACTGGTCTTGGCCTGTTTGCTTGTCCTGTGAGAAAGACGAACGACTGTCGTGCCTCACATGAGAATCATAAACAGCCTGGTATCAGAAAACAAATTGAGTGCTTATGGGGCACCAGTGCCAGTGAAAGCATTTGTTGGGAGAATGCCAGCGAGTTCTGGCTTGCTTCTGAAAACCACTGAGTTTTCTTTTCTCACATCAGTCCTTACAGTAAAGAGGCCTTTGGAGTTTATGTCCACATCATTATGAACACTGTGAGGGAAGGAATGCCTGGTTTTAGTTGGAGAGAAGGTTACCATGTTTCCATAAATTATTTTCTGAGCCTGTGGCTGTAGCAGTGAAAAAAAATAAAAATTAATAATAAAAAAATCTCTATTTATGCTGCTTCTGTGAAATCAGAGATGGAAGATTTCACGGAAATAGCAGATAGAACTGAAAAGCTGTACAGCACTAAAACTAGGAAAGGAAACAGGATTTCTCTAAATGGTCTGGGCCAAGATTATCAATCTAGATAGGGCAACACTCTTTAATGAGGGATTTGTAGGCATAATAAAGCAAACAGTATGGGTGGCAACTCACAGCCTCAGTCAGCTGAATGCAGCTGTATTTGTCGAGAATAATTTTGGAATCAAGATATCTCTCCAAGTAAATATTCAATGTCAGTTATATTGGAGGACTTATTCAGTCTACATTAAAGAGGTTCACATCTCTTTGCATCCAGCAAACTAAAATAAGCAACGCCAGCCAGTTAAACTGGTTGCAGTTAGTGATTATAAATGTGTAAATGGTCATATTTGAACAGGTTCATCAATTTTTATTTTAGTTCTGTGAGAAGTACATTTTATGACCATCAAATAATAAAAAAAGTGAGTGAGCTTTTGAAAATGCTGACCTGGCATAGAGGCCTAAGTCTTTATAAAGTGATCTGGACTTTTTCAGTTTTCAGATATCAGTTTCTTAGCTCAGTTAGGCATAGTTTAAACATTAGTCTGAATTCCAGCAAATACCTAGCATACAAAATCACTTGAAAATATTGAGAGATCAAATCTAATTATGCCCATCTAAAAGGAAAGAAAAAGCACTAAAAAATTACAAATATCAGTTGTTGAAGCATCTAACGGTATGGAGAGCCAACATACATTGTCTTTAAAAAGCCAGAAAAAGAGAAACAGTATTTCTGAAATAAATTTGTCTGGCGATATAACCCGTCACAGACAGGCCATTACTGCAGATTACCCACTCTACCACAGCACTATCAGTAGGTCTTGGTTTTGACCAGCTGGGAATGTTACATGAAGAGACTCCCAGAATGGCATCAGGAGTCCCTGCTATGGTGATTTTCTGGTGTCTACATTAAGGGAATAGAAATAACACTTGGCTGCAAAACTCCTAACTCCAGAGCTCCTACAAATTTAAGCCAAGCCCTCCAAAAGTGGATGACAGTGACATAGATAAATGTTGCATTTCTACTCCATACCTGAGGAGCATCTCTAGTCCTGATTTTACTATGAAAAACACAGCCTATACTCACACTGTATTCTAGCCACCCTGAGTTAAACTGCGCTGAAAATTTCTGGGCTTCTTGGAGTCTATGGACAGACTATCCAATCAGACAGCATTTGAAGCCAAATTTTCTGCTGGCTTAACACCATTAGTGTTGGTGGAGCTGTGCCAGCAGAGAATTTGGCCCTTGAACTTGGAGTCGGTTTTCTGAAAACCTGTCCATGTCTAAGCAACCACGGAATGTGCTGCTGAGGGCACACAGAGACTAAAACAAATAAGAAGCCTTTTTTTGAAAATCCATGTGAGTACTTTTGGTCTGCCACCAAAAAATAAATAGCACCTTCAGCTCTCCACCATCTGCAGCACCTGTAATTGCAAAATCTGGACTCCAAAGGGGCCTGCAGGCTGAAACTGGTTTTGCTTTAGGTTTTTAGATCTTACAAATCCTCCATCTCATGTGAGGTAATGGAGGTTTTGTAAGACCTTTTCAAAGTTTAACTGTCTCACAGTGTACATATAATTCATTCCACTCACTTGAATACAAACACTGTTGCTAAAATGTTCTGCCTATCTTTTTCATACCATTTGTTAGTGATCAGGAAAGATTTTTCCACCTTATTCTTTTCCCCTACTGTTCCCTTTTTTGCCTGCTGGCAATAATTATAAGTTGTGCAGGACTCAAAAAAGCGGATATTAAATAGACTGTATATTATTAAAGATACTGTCATAGGCTTCAGTCCTGAACCAGCAGTCTGACTAATACATATTTGCCTTCCTTTGGTACATAAACATAGTCATTATTACTGACAAAACAAAAAAAAAAGGGGGGGGGAGGGGAGGGGGGAGAATAGTAGCTATTTAGTAATAATTTAAGGTTTTCATTAATTTCCTTGCCATGCAATAGTGTACATGCATCTGTGTAATTGTTTTTCCTAAGCATTCTGGTTGAAATACATGCTACTTTTTTAGATTCGTGACAATGAAGCATTTATACCCTATATTCTGGGATTAATTTATATTGATTGTTTTATATTATATTATTAATAATAACATGCCACTCCTCCTCTTTAATTGTCCTTTTCTTTTCATAGTGATTACTACTGTGAAAGAATCCAATTTGCTGGAAATCCTGCAAAATATTTTTTGTCCTATCCCAGTCCAAGAACTTTGGGCCAACTCTTCAGGTGTTATAGCATTAGCTGATTATACCAGCTGAAGGTCTCCTATCTCATTCAAACTGTGTATCACTTCAGCTCTCAGGCTTTTGGGATAATTCATCAACTTGATCACATCCATTTGTGAAGCTGTGATATTCTTCCTTTTTCCCCTTGTTTGCTCAAGATAAGTGTATATATAATCTATCCAGGAAGTTTAATTCTGTAAAGATCTCTGATCTGATGCACAGTGAAAGCATCCTCTTTATTGGCATCATGCTGTATTTGCCACTAAATGCTTTGGTTTTAGAAATGTTTGCTGATCAGTGTTGAATGCAATTCAACAAATGAATTAGACTGGGATTGAATTGCTGAGATTGAATGTTGTTTTACAGCTCAGCTCTATTTTCTACAAAACGTGAAAAAGAAAAGACCCTCTGGTGAAGTTCTACTGGAACATCAGGATTAAACTAAACTAAATTGGGCACAAGCTCTAACTGCTGAGCTTTGGAGTCCAGAGATACTCTTAGATGAAATATCTCTAATCAACTTAATACCACATCAGTTGAGGAAAGATCTCATGTCATGTTCTGAGGGTGAGAGATCAGAGTATTCTGAATTTGTATATAGATAATACAGTGGCTCAGATATTGGTTTCATTTCTGATCCAGGAAATGGATTTCACTTCTTAGGCATACAAAGCACCAGATAATACCATCATAGTATTTTGCTTCTAGGTAGTATATATCCTCAAATGATCTGAAAATATATCACATATAGTGAACTGCACAGCAGTTCTGTAAAGCATCAAGATGTGAGTTGATTATCACACAGGAATAATGCTCCAGACATTATAAATATTTCTTTACCCACTGCATTAAGTTCTGGTCACTGTATCTCAAAGGGTGTTAGCTGTTTGAAACAGATGAAGTAAGTGTTGTGGACATATAGCTCTGTATCAACAGAGCATATATCAAAGACCGCAGCTTCCTAGTTTAGAGGGGGAAAAAAGTACACAGACAGCATGTAATGCTATAAAAATGTGAAGTTAACTGCCGTTTACCACTATTAAATGCTGAGAGAAAAGGGTAGTTCAATGAAACAGGAGGGCTGAACATTTAAAACACTACATGGATAATACTTACAATATGCATAAACAAAGTCTGAAATGCACTAGCCCAAGTTAGTTAAGAAAAACAGTATGATTTAAGAATTATTTGATTTCTCTACATCTAATGAGAATATTCATGTTTACTTTTGGGTAGAAAGAAGTAGAAGAATTAGTAAGACTTAAACCATTTTCTGATATTTTCAGGAAGAAATTTGGCTGCAGATGTATTATTCAATGACTGCCCGCTGTGGGAACCCACAACGATGTGTTTGTTAGAGCTTATTACTGGTTACAGGACAAAGTAAACTGATGATCTGATTTGATGTGGCTACTCTTTCACAAATGGTTGGAGTGAGGTAAGAGTGATATACCTAAGATGACAGAAAAAATCGGTTACACGAGTGGGAGCAGGTCAGGGGAGACTCTCTCTCAGGTCCAATAACTAAGAAGTTGACACTAGTCACTCCTCAATTCTGTAAATAAAGGAGCAAAGACCTCTTTAACAGAGAACAAAAGATACATTAGAAGGACGAGACATTTATTGTCTCAGTACACATATATTCTCTTAATTTATCATGCTCCTTGTTAGAGTTCATGATTAGATACAGAATACAGAAGTAAACATTGATACCAGTTACTGTTGGAATGGTTTTTCAGATGAGGCTAATTCAGGATAATTCAATGAAAAATCTGTTAAAACCGCATACGGTTCTTGCACTGGATGCCAAGAGGTGCCTTCTGCAACCTTGGCACCTGCTGTTGCTTCTTCTTGTCCCTGGAAATGAAGTGCTCATGCTTGTCCAGTGACTTCAACTACTCCTTCCTTACTGGCCTGGCCCCTAAAATATCTTGTCCCACCTCCGTAATGAACAGAGAGAAAGAGGGCAGTCACGTTAGCTTCTTGTCCCAGTCTCCACTCACAGACTTTCCAAGGCCTCTGAGGTAGCTCCCTGATGCTACTCAGTCTCTAAATCTATAAAAGAACAAGCGGATAATATTGTTTTCTTTTTAAACATGTAGGATTTCAGAAATGTTAGCAAATACGAAATTTTCTAGAATACTAGCTAATACCCCTTTTGATTTCTGTTGCGTGTTCACACACTGGTAACTAGCCACAAAATAATTAGCAACTTGATCTTCTGGCCGTGGCAATTAGAGATTCAGATCAAATCCATGATTTTTAGATACCATCTTTAGATACCATCTCAAGTTACAGAAGTTTCTACCAAAAAGTAATGAGAGGAGAAATACATAAAGATACAGCACAAATTAATTTTCTATATAAACATATTCAGCCTAAATCAGGACACATTTCACTCATCTCAGACCTTTTGGGATTTTAGAAGAGCCACTGGTCTACTTTATCACCTTCATGTCACCGCCAGTACCACCAACAATCCTCCCCAAATCTAAGGCATCTGCTTTCATTTCCGATCAGGATCAGGACGGAATGCATCCCCCATGTATAGCTGGATTTGACTTGAACAAAAACTTCATTATCAGCCTCATACCGTATCATTCACTTGGTAAATTATATTCTACCTTCGTACCGCTGAGGTCACTGTTAGGGGTTGAGGCAAGAGTGAAAGCTGGATGAAACTCCAAGGCATCAAGTGCAGACTAGTGAGACGTTAAAGCAGGATGTTAAATAAATTTTGATTGTAATGGCGGGATGAATAGAAAGAATTCTTAAACATTCAAAAAATCATCTTTGCCTGCCATGGCTTTCATTGTCCAAAGGCTACTGGTATCTTGGTTATAGTTTCTGAGAAAAAAAAGTAGACATCTTTCTAAGCACTGCTCTGTGTATCTATCAAAATTTACTTTATTTTGACCGTGATCATGCAAAGCTCTATTATTTTTTTTAATTATCACCACTAAAACTTGTGTTTAAATAAGTGATCCAATCTCTATATGGAAATTCACTGCATATCTGTTTGATCTGAAGACAAACTGATGTGTTCAATCTACTGAAAGTAAATCTGTGACATTACTATTCACAGTCCATTTAAACAAAGCCTCGCAAAATAATTTGAGTAGTTACTGAGAAATATTGCAGAAGGCACTTTTGATTTTCAGTGTCTGGTGCACACTCTTTCCTCAGATGTGTGAAATATGTGCCATCTACATCTTCCATATGGTTAGATTATAAAAGGACTTCGGACAATCTAATGCAGACATACTACTCTTACCAGTAGGCTTAAATATCTCATCCATATGTACAGTTCCTGTAAAGCCAAACTAAGGTTCATGTGAAGAGCCTTATACTTTCGTTGCCAGTTCTGTACCTGACTTTGTATAAAGTCTTTAGCCTCTGAAAGACTGTCAAGTGTTTCTCTTTCTTAGCTCAGCATTCATTCATGCAGATACATCCATCAGCATTCACTCTCTTATCCACCCTTCAATTTTTTTATACACTGAGAAAACTCAAAAAAAGCAACGTATGCTGATATTACTTCATTTAGTTTGCTTCTAAAATGGTTTTAGTCATCAGGGTGTAGGCTGCTGTTTACACTAGATGACTGTCCCTTGGGTAAAGAGGTACCTAAAGGAATGGAGCTTTGGGGAGAACTGCTTTTCCTGTGTGAATTCAGATTTTGCTTATGAATTCCCAACTCCCAAGCTTCACAGCTTATACACCGTTGAAAGGGAGAAGAAAAAATATAACCAGAATATAAAGTATGTTTTGGTGTAAGAGCTGAACAGGAAAGTACAGACATCTTTTTGTTAACCTTCTGCTTTTGTAGCAGCTTCCTCATGGCCTGCTGTGGCCAAATGTGTTTAGTGTCAGCTCAATCTAGGTCTTCAGAGTAAAGCGAGTCAGGCGTTAGAAAACACAGGTGCAGCTCAGTGAAATACCAACAGAAACACCAGCACTGCCGGCTTGTTCAGTTTCTCTGCAACATTTACCACTCTCATTTTTTCTGTTTTATGTTCTATTTCTAGCTCCTACAGCAGCCCATAGAGGCCCTGTGGAGGCCCTCAAGAAGCCGTGCCCCATGGTGCGGACTGGAACAGCTACCAGCATGACTTAAGGTGGAAGTCCGTTAGGATCAAGAATCCAGTTCAATAACCTTTCCCTGAGTATTTGCCACTGGGCGCTGATGGAACAAGAAGCGGGAATCCACAGACTTGAGGTCTTCCCCAGAATGGATGCTATTTCATTATTTAGTATTAATCCTGACATTTGCCCAGACACCTGGAATTACAAGCACCAGGTTAAATCTGGGAGCTTATCACATGGTTTTCATGCACAGTCCTGTATAAATAATCCTTACATTACTGTTACTGTATGTGGTAAAAAAGAAAGAGTTACACATATCTAAAAATTGAGGGAAGCTAGGTGTCCATTCATCCACACCCCACCTAATAATGCCACGCACCTATCAGTTGCTCAAGTATGTGTTATAGACATGGTGACATCAGCATGAGACCCAAGGGAGTATTACTGATGCCCACGTAACTACTTTTTTAAAAAGAAATAAAGCCTTTAAATAACGATATTGGACTGCTCTTATTTAGTCACATCTATTTTACTCATGCATTACTTAGTATTAACATACTGTGTTTATCTCTGAGTACCAAACTCCTTTCTGTCCAAAAAAAATGATATTGAAAATGCATAAAAGCAACATACTGTGAATAAACAGCTTATCTTGGGGGAGAAAGATAAAATTCACAATACTAAAAATGGGGAAAACCTTCTTCACTGTTGCATTTACCATTTATAGATTAATCTGTCCATTGTGCTTCTATGAAAAGCTTTTCTGGCATTCCACTCAGAAAAACAAAATCTACATTTAAATGAATGTAAGAGTGTACTACAGCAGGAGCCTGTCAGACTGTTTTATACCTCATTGCTATAATGTAATGTTATTGATGCAACCTAGATTATGTTTGAGAAATGAGATCGTGCAAATTCTCTCTCATACATCAACTAATGTGGCACAAAATATTAGGCTACAACATTATGTAGTTCTGAAACTATTATATGACCTCAAAGTTCCCTAAAAGGCTTCAAATTGGCATAGACTAAGAATTTGCTAAGGGTATATTTTCAAAGGGAATAGCTGTTGCTTGTTTATGGCTTAAGCATTATACTATGCCAGTAATAAAATACCAGTGATGCATGCAAATGGAAAATCGTGCTGCTTTTTGTGGTAAAAAGGTTAATTCCTTTGGAAGAAACCAAGTCCCTGGATAAAAAGCACATCTCAGCTACCTGACTAACACACAGACATTTCAGTACAGTTTTATTGTATACAAGGGCTAGGAAAATCTAATAATATCTTGCCTTTTTTCCCTAAGATTCAGCAGGTAAAAGCTCTGATTGAATTTCATCTTGATTTCATTAAATATTCATAAAGGCCAATTAGAAGGGCAGCTAAGTAGGCCACAAGGCCCCCTTCCATCATTCTGTCAAAGGCAGTCCATCAGACAGTCCTGTTTGCATTAGAGCCTGGTAGTCAATATCTTCATTCAATCTTTATGTAGTATCCCTCTAAATCACTGCTCCATCCCACTTTACGGCTTTTATGGACAGACAAGGGGGAAAAAAAATCTAATAATTCTGAAGGCAAGATGCTTACTCTGTAGAAAGCAAAATGCAAATGAGGAAAAACATCCTCAATCAAATGTTGGAATGAAAATCTTTTCTTTAATGAGCAATGACATTGGTAGAGCACTGATTACATTGAAGAAAAACTGTTTAAAATTCATAATCAATCAAGCAAGTTTATTTTAACCTTTCATGACTAAACCGCTGGGTTACAGTTTAATTTATTGATGGTGCTTATCTCTCCCTCCAACCACTAATTTTAAAATTACAACCTATATAGAATATGCTGAGTTGAGTCACGAAAATATATACTGATGTTTATATTCAAAGAAACCTATTAGCTCTGCCTGTTTCCCTTTAAAGATTCAGTGGCCTTTCTATACATGCCACGTTATACATATTTGCGGTTCATGCAGCTGAAATGCATTAACTCCACTGGTGCCCTGCTGGACTGAAGTATTATGGCAGTTTTCAGTTCCAGGTCAGGTTGTCAGATAGAGCTGAACAAATATTCTTTTCTGTAGACAAGCATAAGGTAGTGCTGCTTCATGCTATTAACTACCCAGACGTAGCAATAGGGCTCAGAGGGCATCACCTTTCTTAAAACTTTATTGCCATGCAATCTGAAAATGTTGCAGATAGGCTTTTTCTGTGAGTTTTCTAAATTTGTCTATATCAAATGTCCTAAAAAGAAAAAAAAATAAAATCCTGTTGTGTTGACTCTTTCCAGAAGGGCTTAAGGAGTGCTGTGATTTGTAGCAAGGTAAGAGGATTGGTTTATATCTTGTTTGAATCAGTTGTCTTTACTTGAATTGCTGTTACATACAACACCTAAATGTCTTCCCAATATGTTTTAAAAGACTTTGAAGCTCTATCTTCCATTTCCTGAACATGATGATATAACTTTTCAATCTAACACATTGTATGGAAATATAAGTTTCCTACTATGTGTTTAAAAGGATATTACAGTAAATTCCAGAGACTTAATGGGAACAAACCCCACCAATATCTAAAGTCTTGTTAGATAAACCATATCTGTTTACTTCCTCACCAGCTCTTGCAATAGGCTTGGTCCTTAGTACAGCAAACTCTGAAGGTATAACAAGTACACATTTCCTTCCCACAGTATTACTCATTTGTTCAGCTAAAAAAGCTTCATCTAATCCTTAATTAGTATTTTACTTTCTTTTTCTTTTTTTTTTCTTTTTTTTTCTTTTTTTTTTTTTAAAGTATTTAATTACTACCTACCTCCCTCTTTTAAGGACAAAGAAATTGAAGGAGAAATATCGCTGGGAGTCATTAGCAAGTATGGAAGACAATCGTATGCCTCTTTATACAGCTTCACCTGAGGATATTTCATGATCTAAAAAGCATTGCCATGAAAATAAATATCTTTTTGAATAGTCCTCTTCTATTTTCTTAGTAAAATATTAGATTATTAAAATAGACTTCCAGTATTCTTCATGTTACGAAATTGTCATAAGATTTAGTTTACTCAATTTTGAACAAAGGCTGGAACAGTCATTTCTACCCAGCTATCTGTCCTTTTCTATACACATACAGCTCCATTACAGTAGTATGTAGATCCCTGGGCAATTCTGGTTTCACAGTCATTTCAGACATTGAAAAATGTTGTCATCCCATTTAACATGTAAACTACTGAAAAACAAAGATTGTCTTTTTTGGTCTGTATTTGTTGCTAATCCCACTTGCTTAGGTCAGGCAAGAAGCATGAGAATAATAGCTAGGGCTGCCCTAACTGGGCAGGATGGAGCAAAACATGACTTCCAGTTGCTGCAGGAAGCTCAGTGTATGCTCTACATAATGGATCCTCCCCCAGATCTCTTCTTCCCTCTCCAGGCACATCTCTGTGCAAGGCCAAACAGTGTCATCCTGATCTAGGTGCATGTCCTGGCTATGTCCTGACTGTGTAGTTGGGCAAGGGCTGGTGCACAGTCCCCTGTATTCCACCCGCATCTCCAGTTAATCCTACAGGCATTACTATGGTTGTCGGCCTTAACAAAATGTCTTGTCTTGTAAACGGATCACAGCAAAAGGCTGCAGCAGCTGCAACATATCAGAGAAAAGGAAGATATTATTTATTTTATTTGCAAAGAGTTTGATATGCCCTCCATAGGCTGCTAGAATGACAAAATATTTAAAACATTTCAGTATCATTTTAGCCAAGTATACATTTTCTACCTGTTCTCTGTTCCCTTTCCTAAATCTTGATCCAGTTGAGTATCAGTAAATTTGAAAACCAGCAAGAATAAACCACACAGAAGCTTCTTTAAGCAAAGCAGACTTCTTTAAGATAATCTACTCTATTGTTCATTCCCAACCATAAATCGCTGGCATTAACCATAAACCATCTTAATCACCATTGGCACCACACTTATGTTGCTTTCTTAAACTGTGAAGAGAGAAAATCCCTGACCTGTAAAAAAACAAGAAGAATGTCAAATGGCTCAGTTTGCAGCCTGTGTTCAAATGATTATTTAAAGACCTCATCCTGAAAAATTTAGAGCTTAAGTAAACCATTTCTTCCCCTCTGTGTTAAAAAAAACTATGTCAAATATTCACTTCCCACTTGTATTTGCTACAATGGCAGCCAAAAAAAAACAAAACCCCAACAAGATGTTGGGAACCAGCAGAAAAGCTGTTGCATAGAAGACAGAATGATTTTACTGTTACACACACCCTTGTGAACACAAGTTTTGAGTACTGTGTTTGGTCTCTGCATCTTAAGAAGAACATAGGAGAAGGAGAGATGGTAGAGAGAAGGCTTGCAAATAAGTAAAATGACAGAGAAGCTAATGAGGTGATTCTGAGAATGCTGGGACTTTTGCACTTGGACAGGAGAAGGCTGCAAGATGTGATAAAGGTTTACAAAATCCTGGAGGTAGTGGGTAAGATGAATTCAGAATTCAGAAAACAGAGCTGTTACTCACCAAATCTCACAATTAAAAGCAGGTGCCACCATTCTTACCAAAACTAGTGGAGCACAGGGTTAAAACAGACAAAAGTATTTTTTTTTAAACAGCAGGCCCTGAAATTCTGGAATTTGTGGCCATAGGAGGCTATGGAGGCAGATAGAATTGGCAAATTCAGAAAGAGATGAGATGATTCAGGAAGAGCAGGTACATAAACAGATCCTGAAGGAAATAGATGGGGAGGTAATCTCTAATATCCCTGATCCAGTACCCCTGGCTGCCGAGGGGTTGAGAAGTGAAGGGACTGCAGGTAGTACAGTTACTTTATAGAGCATCACTTGCTG
Organism: Thinocorus orbignyianus; assembly: GCA_013400375.1. Lineage (NCBI taxonomy): Eukaryota > Metazoa > Chordata > Aves > Ciconiiformes > Thinocoridae > Thinocorus > Thinocorus orbignyianus. The sequence continues at coordinate 197,825 of VXBW01004385.1, forward strand.
CCCCGGTGGGAGACAGTGCACTGAGCTGAGCAGACCACTGACTGACTCAGTAGGGTGTTTCTGATGTTTCTGTATTGCCCTGCAAAAGTGAATATGTTCCGAAAGACATGGGGATTGCACCTTTACACAGTAGGTTTGAAAAAGAAAAAAAAAAAGGAGAGTTGAGCAAAAAAATGTAATATGACACGTCTCTAGGGGTTACAAAGAAAGTATACTGGAACCTATTATGGTGCAAAAGGCTCTGAAATGTCAGGGACCAGTGGTGAGAGGAACTGAAACCAAAAATACAGTGGGGAAATGGTTTTGATAGGGCTGAAAGGGTGGTAGATACCCAATTGCAGATGGAAGTGCATGAATCATTGGTGGCCTTAGTTCCGCTTGTCTGTTAAATGAGGTTTATGCTATTTATCCTGACAGAAAACACAGAAGCTTAATTTGTTATGTTTCAAAGAATTTTGTAGAAGCTGAAATGCAAATTGTGAGATGGATCCAAAATGTGCATAACTCAATAGGGCAATTTTCAATAATTTCTAAGAGTTTGGTTGATGCCCTGTAAAAGCCAGTTTTTACTTCTGAACACCAGCTTTAACAGTGAACCACTGAATAATAATATGCTTTGTAAACCATGCTCTCATCATCTTCTGAAGGCAAACAGGGATGGATGAACATTTAAGTTCCTAACAGCTATACCCTAACTGAAACTGGAAGTAATTTCCCCTTCCAGAGCACATTCTGTTATAGTCAGAGTCTTAGTTCATCAGTAAAAACAAAAGGTGTCTTATTTTGGATACAGAAAAGGTATTCCTAGTCCCACACAGATGAAATCTGTTCAGGAGCAGGCCTTAATGATTTTGGTAGCTTTTAGATATGGTTGCAGATCTAAATGACAAGAAGAATCTGTGAGATTCTTTCCTTCCTTTTAGGAACACATTTTTCTGTCCATATTTCTGCAATTTTTTCACATTTTTGTTCCAGATACACACAATTACTTCCATCAGGCAGCCTAGATACACCAAGAGAGAAATAGGAAATGTTTCACTTTATCCTCCAACAGCAAATGTAATCATGTTCCCTTGCTGATTTGTGTTAGGAAATTAACATTCTAATCCAATAGTTTAATTTTATTATACCCTTCAGTCTAACAGACCAGGCAGAGAATGTGTAATCACAAACAAAGGGCCAAATCCTGCTTGCCATACTAATGGGAGTAGTCCCACTGATTATAATGGGACTACATGCAAGCCTTACCCTTAACTAATGTGAAATAAGATAAACGTACTCAGACTCTACTGTAAGGTTTTCTTGGAGCTTTTCTTAAGGCATATTACCGAGTTTTTCAAATACAGTCTAGTGTAGTGGTTAAAGTTAAACTGAAGTGAAAAAGCTCTTCTTCCTTGGAGAGGGAAGACATTATGATATTTAGCTTATGCTGAGATAAAAAGGATCAAATGCTTCTAGCTATTTGGAAGCTAGTATTTATATATAGGTACTTGAAGTGTTTAAATATAATACATTTTAGCATCCTTCTGCAAAAGAAGCCATGTGATCTTTCAGGTCTAACCCCACAAATTTTGCCACTTTTTGCTTTTTAACAGGATTATTTGTAAATCAGAGTCACGATAGGAGGAATCATCAGTTCCTTCATTAGTTCTTTTTGCTTACACCTCGCCTGTGAAGTGCGGCTAAGCCCACACCAAGGTCCCTTTGACGCACATCCTTAGCGGGTCACACAAGCATTTGCAAAACAAATACTGGAGGAAATCACACAGTTTTCTTTTGGGAATTCAAATCTGCATTTGCCTAGTATTCTTGGTTGAGTCTTCAAGAAAAAGGAAGCTTGAGTTTTAAAGTGTAGATGAGACCTATAAAAGAAGTCAGGAGGGAAACTTGCAGACAGAGAAGCATTAAATAGTTGCAATATGGGGCAAAGAAAGAGCTGAAAAATAAATCCTGAAAGAACAAAATGCAAGTAGAGTACCTAAGCAGTATACATATAGCCAATGCCAGGCTATTAATAACTTACTTGAAAATAATTTAATTGATTTTTTTCTCCCTAACCTTCTGTATAACCAATATGGAAATATTTGGAAAATAATTCATGACAGAAAAGAAATACAAAAAGGGCGATGGAAAATTTGCCTGCTTGGATTTTTTGGGTTTTGGTGGGGTTTTTTGCTATACTTTTTTTTTTCCCCAAAAAATAGTTAGTTCTCAGTTCTGTTTCAGGACCTAGCTAGCTCGGCATAAAAATAAAACTTTTCTGTCCTTTAACATCATAATGCCTATTTCTGTCAGCTAAGCAATCTCTTTATTGAGTTCCCTGATTTAATATACTGCAAGCCAAATGCAGCTTTAAAGCCATCATACGTATACATTATCAGGTCATATGTGCACATGCTGCTTTTCATTCCTGACCAGATGTTATTTACACATAACATCTTTCTTTGAACTCGTAAAACTGTCTAACTGACCATGTTTCTGATATACAAGAGTCAGCCAATATAAAAGACGCAGGATAAATTGATGACCAAAACTTGACTGTTCCAAGCCATCATTTTCAGTATAATAAAAATGATTCAAACACTTAGCATAAGTCATACTGGTAATTTGATGGGATCATTGTTTCCCAAAAAAGGAAGTCCATCCAGAAGCCTCTGTGCTATTCACTACAGCATTCTGCTTTTATAATAATAAAGAAATAAAAATTAGCAAGTACAATGATGTGTCAGAAATCAAGCCTTACCCAAATAATACCACTCCTGGAACATCCATACTGTTCCAGTCTTCCTAAGAAAGCCTAAGAACACATACAGCCTTTGAGCATATCTCTCAAAGTTGGGGGGGAAAAATCCAGGGTAATTCAGAAGACAGAATTCTTTTCCATAATCAGGGTTCCTATCCAGGAAATATTCTGCTAACACCTCCCTCTCTTTCACACTGCTTTAGACCCACCCATCGCCAGATTAAGTTAAAGTGGACACACTCTTTTTAAATTTAATTGGCACAGCTTATTTAGGAATTAAGTTATCCTGAGCAACCTATACACCTAAGGAAGAGAGACAGACACCTCCAGAAAGCACTTGAGCTAACCTAAGACCAAATTCACTTTGGAAGTGCCCTTTTCTTCACTGATTAGTGAGAAAGCCCCAGATCAAGCTCCTAGTTTGGAGCAAACCTCAGCAAAATGCTAAAAAAGAGCCAGTTAAGGATGTAGACATTTAGAGAGGTGGACAAAACCTTAATCCAAACCAGAAAGCCAGTAGGCATCACAGCTCCCTAGCCACACATACTCCTATTTTGCATGAATGTTCTGTAAAGAAAGTATCTTGTTCTGTAAGGAAAGCCAAAGCATGCTTCAGATCATCAGTGAAGATGGAGAACAAAACCAACCTAAGCTCGCCTCCCTTTTTTCATTCTCAAATGATATCAACGCAGGAAGGCTTCCCATTTAGCCATTTCTATTCATATTCGTTTACCTAGAAATGGCAAACTGAGAAATATATTATGTGATGTAATGACCCCAGTGCAGTGTTAGTGATGTGGACACCACAGTGTCCTCATCAACCAGCCACTGACATTAGGGAAGCTGCGCTTGTAGCATATACCAGCTGTTCAAACACATCCTAACACACAGTGTCAATTCTGTTCAGAAGACAATATACAAAATTGGTTATCACTTCTCAAACTGAGATAACTGACATTTTTCCCTGGAAGGGCTCTGTTGCATCCCAGAATGCATACTTAAAAAAAAAAAAGAAAAAAGTTATCAAGTTTCTGACCTTTCCTGTCTTTCTGGGTAACAAGATACAGTGCAACAAACTTCCTGAGTTTTGTCTAGGACACGCAAGAATTCTAAATACCACAGAAGGTATCCTACAGACTTTTCCCTATATGTGTGTCTTTCTTTCAAGAGCTCATGTCAAGAGTTTTCTTGACACAGAAGCTTTGAAGCTAAAATGCAAACTAAAGGAGACAAAGAATCATCAGGATTGAAGCACCTGAATCTTCTCCCTAAAACAGGATTTGGGAAGCTAACAGGAATGCTATGAAGTCACTGAGATCCTTCTCAGGACAAAAGACAGAAAGGTCAAACTGGCTTCAGCTTCAAGCAAGACCAAACACCTTAAGAAGGAACATATGAAGTATAAAGTGAATGTTTGAAAAAGTTGTTTGAAAAACAAGCAGGTTTTTATATAGTCATAATAAAGACTCTGTATCCAGAGCCTACTGGCCAATAAGACACCGGATGGGAACAAATTTGCCCAAGTCCTCACCAACTGCTGCAAGAGAAGACCCTGGAGATCCACAGTAGCAGGGAGAACAAGCATTGAATGCAGGTTCAGGGGGTGAGAACCTGGCAGCTGAAAGGCAAAATGGAAATTCAGGGGATGAAGAAAGGACAGAGACATCCAAGGCCTCTGAGCCTGAGCCAAGGAGTTCAAGCTTCAAGCCATTTCCTACAGAGGAAGGTATGGGCTGGAGTAGGTGGGGCTAGTGGTCTTCCACCTTGGGTCAGCACAATGAGCAACCCTGCAGGTGAAAAATTGGCACAAAATATCTTATTGTGGCTCTGATTTTATACCCTTCTACCCTCCTCTGGTAATTTATAAGGAGAAGCAGTCTCCTTGCATGACACCAGAAAACAGTCAAAATAGCTTTATCTGAGCACACTTAAAAGCAATTTAGGAGATCAAGAGGCAGACAAAAATCACAGATGGAAAATGGAGGTGCCACAGAACTGTAATAATGGTAAATAACAGCTATAGCAAATTCAGAGAATATTTTGATTAGTCTTTGCCAGAAGTAAAGTGGAGTGACCAGCAACAGATTGATTTTTCGCTGTAAGCTAATGCTTTTCAGTGTCTGAATTGTAGTTATTATGCTACAATTGTCTGAGAGCTAAAATTCTACTCAAGGACTCCCTTCCTCATGCACAGAGCATGAAACCCAGAAGTAAGAATTTAGCAAAGAACTGTTACAAATATAAATGGTTAATACATGTTGGTGAGAGAGGCATACATTTTCCTCCAACTGGAGCTGCTCACACATCCAGTAACTAATACCTAATTCAGAAAGTCTGAATTTCAGTCATCATATAAAGCAAGGACAAGGACTCACGGTTAGCTACAATGTGGTGTACCAAGGCAAGTATGCCAGATTTCTATTATCACGGTGAGATTCCATGACTACATTAAGCCAAGTTGTTTGACAGCTATGAAAAAGACAGCTTCATCCACTTTTATCAGAACGCTGATCTTTTCAAGAAATAATAGAATATATCCTGCTATCATTTCTCACATGAAACTCCTGTGGAGGTCAATAGGAATTTGGCGTAAAAATGTGAAATCAGTACTTGGCCCATAATGTTTACTGCCGCCTAACAGGCTATTAGGAAAGGATCCAATGTTAAGCATCAGTTCTCATTAATTACACTGCAGATTCTATTTGAAAAGACTTTCTATCATTTATTGTGCAAATTAAATACTGAGAGCCAGATCCTCAGTTGATGTAAATCAGAATACCCATGATGAAGTCAAAGAAATAAGGTCAATAAGGATCAGTCAATGAACTCAATAGAGCTAAGTAAAATTACACCACAGAGAATCTGGCCCAATGAATAATCTTCTTGTCTAGTCAACATTGCAGATTTTTTATCTGCAGTGACTGATCTTTGCTGCGTATCCTGTGCTTCTTCACATGTGGAAGGTCAGAAGATGAAACTGGTGGAAAGTCTATGCAAGCAATATACAACAGAAATCTGTGGCATGAATAAATTCAGTTCTGGACTGTAATACAGCATTTGGCCCTAATATAACAAATATTGTTCACTTCTGAATTTAGTGGAGGTTTGGATTTTTGGGGGAGATAGCAATATTGTCATTTATTATCTTACAAGCTTCTACTTGCAGTTTAAAGGGGATGATCACTTTTGTAACTTGCCTAGTTATTGTGCTGATTTTTATAGTCCTCTGTATTTTGTGCAAAAGGAAAGAGCTTAAATATTTATTTTGAGATGAAGCCACTGCTAAGTACATAGCTTTTTCTTTTCTCATTTGAATCTGAATTACCCAATCTAGAGCCCCAGTTGATATTTCTGAATCCATGTTCCTAAGAAAATATATTTGAACCACTTTATGAGTTTATAGCATAAGTATTTTTGGAGGTTAAAAGCCTCTACATATGCATTCAGCCAACCAGACATAAATATTTGGACAACAGTTTTAATTAACTTGTAGAACTCATTTTCCTAAGCCACAAATGCTATTATTTTTAACAATAATAATTCATAGTGCCATAATGTCCTAACAAGAAGACAGGACTCTACTATGCTAAGCACTGCACAAATGCAAACCACAGCCATGGTAGTCACCTCCCAGAAAAAAAACCACAAAATATGTAAAGTCCAATCACAATCTCTACACTCCTGAGAGCGAAGAGTGGCCCTCCATCCAAGCACAGTGGAGTAGCCAAAGATGTAGCCAATGCAAACACAGCTTGTATCACTGAATGGTAACAGACCCAGTAGTATTTGCAGGAGTTCTTTGCAGTCTTGGTATCTATTTCATAAAAGGGAAAGATGGAGATGAATGCGGCATATGACTTAGATCCCGCAGCATTCTGACAGATCCAGCAAGGCACTAGATGGAGCCCACATGAAAACCGACTCTATTACCCACCTCACTATTTGTAGTATCATTTCAGCCTGTGTTTGAAGGCTGTCAAAATATGAAATTACTTTAAATATAGAAGCTGCATGAAAACATTTCCATTAAAAAGCTTTCAGGAAAGGTCGTGGAGAAGATCTATGATATATTTCAAAAGGTCATGGAAAGAAGGAGGGTACAATATGGGTCACATCACAATTATGGTAGATTGGGCAAAAGACAGTTTTCTGAGTCTGCAGAATAAAAGTGATTGAGAAAGTCACAATATGACAGGTATTAATAACTACTACCTATTATAATGTCTGATACACTAACTTTTATCTAAAAGGATCCCAAAGCACTTTGTAAAACTCTACATGGAATAATTTCTTTTATCACTAATGCTTTTCCGTATTTCTGAAAAAGCAGTGGACTGATGAACTCTGCACAGTAGCACAGCATGAAATTTTTCAAAATCCCAGAAAGTGAAAAATACCGTTTCTGCTTGAAATTTAGGCAGAAAAAAGGTGCATTTGTGGCCAAGTTCCTACTAGCATAGTACATTTTCAATAGCAAATATCCTGAAGTGCTAATGTACCTCTGCCCAAAGCCAAGAACATCTAGCACTGCTGGGCACTTTGTACCAACTTACTTAGAATAAATTCAGAAGTGGAGCATCAGCTACTGAATCACCAGGACTATGTCCTTCGAAATCCATGTCCTGTACTGCGGTTTCCTATCTAAGTACTACCACAGATCAAGATAATCTGATATATCAGGCCCGAAAAGATTCCAGCCCTGGTGACACAGCAAATCACACTCCTGCAGTATTTCACGGACAGTCAGTAAACAAGCAAAAACTCTCTTGAAATCTTCCCAATACCTGAAAGTCTGGGGGAGACAACCTGTATTAAAATCCATCACATGTTTAAAATGAAAACAAAAAATAAACAAGGAAACAGATAGATTGCTGAAGAGAAATCTTCAAGGGCCTGGTTCTGATGAGCTTGTCAATATTAAGAAAAATGTATCTTAAAAGTATGGAAGAGCCCTATCACCAAATATAAAATACCTCCGCTTGGTTCATACTGCCATCTTCCTACCTGTCTGTCTTTATTGCTGTGCTCATTCTTTAAAAAAAATAATTAAAAATCCAGTGAAACAACAATACAAAAATGTTAACCTTTTCCTACGCCCACAAGGCTGGGAGGAAGTAAACCTGGTATCAGAGGGACACAAAATTATAAGAAAGAGCTTTCTTCCACAAAACCTGTGTCTTTGAAGAAGTTTTACTTCTGCAACTAAGGATTTTATCTGGGGATTATCTTTTTTCTCCCATGCCTGTGAAGGCTAAAAGAGTAATTATTTTGCAAGAGTTCATTCGAAGAAGATGATTTTTTTGCAAAGAAAAGTATATACAACTTAATTTGTTATTCCCCAAATCTCTCCTTTTCCAGGCTGTATAATTGAAAATGTGCTGCTTTTTGTAGGTTTTTTCATAATTTTGATGATGACAAGACAAATATCCACTTAGTTTTTCAAATTCAGACTAGTTCAAGGTCTTTAAAAATCAGTGGAACTCTTTTTATTGAATTCAATGTCTCAAACGAGGGCTCAATTTTCCATACTTACATTAACTTGTCTAGGTCATATTTCTCCCTCGCCTTTAATTTCTTCCCTGTAAACTCCTGATTTCAAAAACGGTTGCCGTGTTTTAACAGTCTGTGTAGGGAAGAGAACATTGCAACATCACGTATTCTACAAATAACCATTTCTGTTGTTTCTATAATTTCCTAGAAATCATCTCAAATCTGCACATGGGGATTTCCTCCATCCCCAGCCCACCACACGCGCATGTGCGTGTGCACACACACACGCAAGCACTCACACAAACACAAAGGATTATTTTATACTGACATTCAGCTGCCAGCTCATTTTATCCTGGTCTTTATAAAATAATATCCTAAGTAGCCTATTAGCTTTAAGGTCAAAATCTTTGTCTATTTTCTAAATCTGTTCTCTCCTCTCCCCACTCCCCCTCCCACTTCCTTTCCTTTCATTACCCTTTCCTATCAATTATCTCATCCCTGCCTGCTGCCCATCTGAGCAAGCCAGCAGGACCCCCTCAGTGCCCGCCAGATTGTCTCATTCAGCTAGCTCTCAGGTTGCTGCTGATTGCCGTCTTTATTCATTACCAAAACACTTGCTACATGGTGCTTGGGCCCTGGCAACCAAACTCTAAATCCTGCCAGCGAGAACGTAATTACTAGTACACCACAAACAGAGAATGGAGTCTGCTGTGAGTTGTTAGAAGCAGCCGTGAGATAGACCCGGGCTATTTTCATGTAACTGGAGCTGACTACTTGTTTGTCAGTCGGTATGTACTAATGATTGGCCTTATTTGGTTTTATAACAAGCTTTATCTGAGACAAAACGCATCTCTAAATAAACTCACAGATCTGTCAAACATAGCAATTTACAGGTATGGAAGGGATACGGTATAAAAGAAACTTTACGTGAGCTTTCACCTACAGATTTATGAGCATCTGGAGTCATTGGCGCTACTTGAACGTGGAAGGTATTCTGAGAGCCTTTTCTGATCTTGGAGGTTATATATAAGGGCAGGGTTTATTTTCCTTAACTGTTTGTTGAATCAAGCCAGTTACTAGTCACTGGTAAGGCAGCCCAAAGTTTCCAAGTAATGGTTTGCCTTCCTGAAGGAGCTGAACGCTACTTAAAATGACCTCGGGAACAAATTATCCTTTTCTCTTCTTGTATGTAAATGGCAAGAGTCCTCTGTTCTTATATGGCCTTTTGTATTTATTGCCCTTCCCTTTAAAAACCAGATTTTCAATTTTATTCTTTCATTGGGGAAGTAAAGCTGACTAATTTTGTTATTTATAAAAATACGTACTAGGGGAAGATTATTCTGACATCAGCTGAAAAGTTCTGTGTGTTTTTTGCATCTGCTCTTCAAATCCTTAATCTTTAAAGTGCTCACAAATGAGGTGAATGCCTTAATGCCAAGCAGTCTCTAGCAGATTTGAAAGTTAAATTCAAGCAGCATTTATCTCCCCATCAATGGGAAGGATTTATCCTATTACCTATAACTGCCATTGACAAGAACTGGTCCTGTAAATCTCTGACATATAAAGGGAAGCAGACCCATCTGAAACTTTTCAAAGAAAAAAATCACCTTTGAACCAAGCAATACTGAATTGTATGACAACATTTATAGTGAAAAAACTGTATATCACAAGGACAGTAATTGATATACTGAAACAAAGCCAAACAGATAATTTAGAAAAAAAAAAAGGGGTGTGTGTGTGGGAAATCTTTCATACCACAGAGTTAAGAAGACCTTGCCCCTGGATTTGTTTGCAGTGCTTTGCTTAAGGTTTAATTCTATTGATTACACATTCCATTTTCCAAAGTGCCATTTGCCTGAAGGAGCAGGTGGTGTTTGCTGTTTCCATTTAACTGATATATTAGCCATGTGGTGCACTGCATCAGTGGGCAGTATTAATCAATTTACGGCAAGATGACAGAGAGAATCACTCACAGCAAAATTGCAAGGGGGAAAAAAAGGACAAAAGCAGGAAAATAATGACCACTAATGGAGAACTTGAAAACAGGGGAAAAAAATAAATATCTGTGCTTTTGATACTTCTACTTCCTAGCAAATGGAATCGGAAGAATTTACAAACAGCCAGTGTTTGAAAAGAGACAGATATCACTATATTCAGGGAAATACTTTTTGTAAGCACTTTACTGTTTAGCAATGTGTGATGAATACACAGTCAAAGATCTCCAACACTTGCTGTGAAGCTTAAATCTCCCTTTCTTAAATGAAAGCAAAATGCATCATACAAGACCAATGCTGGTAGAGGTCTTTTTTTGGGAGATCCATTGTTTCTGCATGTGAAAAACGTTTTTGTGCTATACTATTTTATATATTATTTTAATAAAGATTTTGAATTTATGAATCTGCTATGAAGATTTCTCTCACACTGAGCTGGTTAGGTTTCAAAACAGCTGGTTCCTTCTATACATAAGGCTGGTTTTTTCAAAAATTTGACCAAGTTACATGTTGTTCTGTAATTACGCTTCTTCAAAATTGTATCTTGATTCAAATTCAGTCAGAAAATAGAGAAAGGTACATGCAGTGGAGGGCAAGTAACTTCCTGCATTTGCAGTGGGGAAATTCATACCCTTCTTCAGAAATCACAGAAAACGCACCAAACTTTGGCCAAATATTTTCACATTCAAAATTGCTTTCTCAACCACAAAGCAGTGTGGGGAAAAAAAAAAAAAAAAAGACCTGGCAGAGGAGCTTTAGAGTCCCAAACGGTGTCTCCAGTAAGAACTCGGAGGGTCCCTTCCCAGTCATCTCAGTTGCACCAGAGCATAAGAAGCACCTTCCTGTGCCACAAATTTGTGTGTCTCAGTGACTCGCTTTTCTCCCTGTCAAACCGGGTTCAGGCCTCCCCTTGCACTCCTGAGAGCTCTTTCTGTAAACAAATAAATCCACCACTGGGTCAGATCCAGAACTGGGTTGACTGTAATAAACCAACATAGATTCATGGCCTAGAAATTTGATTGGAAGCCACAGCAAAGACCCAGGATGGCTGAAGATTCCTTGAAGTTTGCAGGATCACAGGATCCCACTCTTCAGAGGCAAGGTGGTAGCTTTCAGTGGGACTGGGGATCTCACAGAACTGTAATGAAAATGCAAGTCCTCACATCAAATAGCTAGCAACAACATACCAATGGCTTCTGGAAGACAATAGCACAGAAGTGTCTTCCATAACACAGCAAATGCATTGCAAACATAACTATTAGAGGGAACAAGAGGAGAACAGGCATGGTATTTATGTCAGGATTTGAATACTAATGTTTTTTCATCATCTAATTATATTTTAAGAACTGGACAGCGCTTTGATGACCTACTTAGCCCCAAGACTCTATCCCTCCTCTCAACTATATGTCAAAGGAAAAAGAAAACTGGGGAATGAAAAGCAGAAGAATCCATTATAATTCTAGCAGATCAAATGAACTGGGAGAAGACTGAGGTTGGAAGCAATGCTTCTGCCACTCCAGGTGAAGAGCGCAAGAAGAAAAGGTCACATGTAGCAGTGAAATACAAGAAGGGAAAGGGACACAGCTAATGGAGAGGCCGATGAATCAGCAAAATGTTTCTGCATTTGATCCGTGAAATGAACGCTCAACACAAGTCCCAAATGTGACACTGGACGAATGTTGAAATTTGTATGCTTGCCTATACTTAATGAGGTCACTAAAAGTTTTCATCTGAACTTTCACCATAAAAGCATGGTCATATCCATGTAGCATAACATGTGTGTTCCAAGAATGGCTTATAATAGCAGGGAATTAATAAATAAATAAATATAGATTTACTGAATCCAGAAATTAGAGCAAAGGCAGTTTAGAAATGTCAAGATTGGATGAAGAGCATCAGAAACTGAGAAATCACCAAATCCACCCTTGGCAACACAAGTTTTGCCAAAAGCTTGTTTCAGGTAGTTTTGTTAGAGAAAGGAGCTAAATTCAATAGTTTTGCTGAAACGCAGGCTAGAACTGAAAGGAATGTGAGCCCATGTCAAAGGAAAGACCCCATTTAGGAAAACTGTCAGATGTTCCTGAGGGGCATGTAATATATCTCCTTTGTCTCCTTACACACAGTCTCCCAGAAGCTGACTTATCCCTGAGTAGCTGGATATATTTGGCTGTTTAATATTCTATCCTTCCTTAATATTGTAAATACGATGATACACTGAAACCATGCTTCATAAATTAACAAATAATAATAAAACACTGCTTAAGGAACCTGTCTAAATGATATAATATTAGCATGAATCATAGCCTTAATGGGAATCAAGGAAGTATTTGACAATGGAGTATGATATTGCATAATTCAATACAATAAAGATATAATAGCTCTCAGTAGCACCACATCATTCAATAAATTTAGCAAACTTTTCAATTAGACATCACTTCCTGGATTTAATAAATTTTCCAATAGTTTGCTTTTGTATCTTTTGTGGTTTTTCTTCTTTGTATCTCTGTACAGAGAAAGGGTTTGAGCATCTGACCAAATGTACAGGTTGTTAGCAAAGATGATAATAATATGAAAAGCAGAACTGAGAACATCACTTTAAATCACTATGTGAAATTATACAGGGGTCAATTTACAGATTGGGGACTTTTAAGGGAATCTTCTTTTATCCTCACATGCTACTTTATAGCAAAACATCAGGAAATCATTTCAAAAAATCACACCAGCAAAGGATTTGCCACAATTAATGAATCCCATGGACTAGTCTTTTCCATTGTTCTTTCCTTAACAATGTCTAATAGCTTGTATTTTGGAAAAAAATGCAAAAAAGCCCCAAAGCCTTACTTCACACAGCTGTTCAGGTAAGGTTACTCCCTTTGGTCTCATCCTAATCCCTAAAATGAAATAATTTAATGCTGAAGCATATGCTTTAATATTATTTGAAACTTGTTAGGCAATTAGAACTCTAGTTTTTCTTGATATGCATTCAAGGACCTGATCTTAGGGGAGTGTTTCTGTATTTTTGGTCTCTGTTACACCTGGTGGCAGAGAGTTTCATAGCGGATTTTTATATGGGCACTATTCCAGTAGCAGACACTATTCTTGTCAGGCTGTGGGTACCTATGTTTTTTCCTAGATCTATGTCTCTTTGCTGTAATTTTTGTAATTTGCTACATAAAGGAAAAGATGCTTTATAGCAGCTGCTGAATATCACACCATCTTTGCTAAGCTATGCAGCTCTCTCACTTTTGCAGGCAGACCTTGGGTAGGAGATGTCAATTTCTTCAGAAGATGTAGTGTGTCCAACCACCAGTGGGAAGGACTACTCACATCAATACCCACTGAAATACAGGACATAGAAATGGAGCTATTAATATCTATTTGAGATTTCTACTTTAATATCCTCACTTAGTGCTCACTGCTCAGACATTACAATGTTTTTACTGACGCTGTACACCTCACTGCAGTAGATCACCAAAAGTCATGATGCAGGAGCAAGGACCTTAACATCTCTACATTATCATTGTCATTGTTATTGTTTTACACATCCAAACATGTAGTTCTGTGGTCAGGCTGCTTATCTACTGGTGTAAGGGGGCTAACAGAGTAATGCTGCTCATGCTTTCTGAGAGAAGGAAAAGATGCATTAGTAGCTGCAAGTGCCCCTTCATCTCTAAAAAAGGAGTTTGGGGACAGTAGCATGACCGACTCTAGCAGTAGAAATGATGCCACTCATGACTATGATCCCAGTGCACACTGACTCCGCACTGCAGAGCACCTTACAAGGTTGCTCTTTGCCTCTATCTGCCCCACTACCTTCCAAGTGCAGCATGATTACAGCCCTAAGCTGATTCCTCTCCTTGTCTGCTAAGGAAGACAAGCAATTTATTTTCTCAACTGTAGCAGTGCCCTCCCTCCCAGCCTGGCACATCACTTAAAGTCAGCTGGCACGATGTAAGGGAGGGGAGAGGCTGGCCCTCATCAGCAAGTCTGCATAGATGTGCCCATGTAGAATAAAAGCAGCCTTTTCCTCACCAGGCTGCTTATTAAACAGCTCTTAATGGTCTACGAGACCTTCCCTCTTCCCTCCGCCTCCAAAAATGTATGTTGTTTTATGGGACTTATGGGAACTACAGGCTGACTACGTAGAACTAGAAAAGGATGAATTCTAATTAAGAGATAATGTCAGAGGAATAGAACTTTGTCACAGGATAATGATCCCCTGCTGTTAGATAAATATGGAAGCAAAACTTAGGCAGTTTTTGAAAATAAACAGTGAGGTGATGCCAAGATGTTTATATTCAGAAAGGGAAACATTTATCCCTCTGCAGTATTTCTATTTCATAGGGGTTTTTAATTAAACAAAACCAAACCTTCCCTCCCACACAACAGAAAACATCTTCATTAGTGACCTTGCTCTTGCAAACCAACATGAATACATGATCCTCACTGAAATCAAAGAGAAATGTAAGTCAGAACTTAGAGATTCACTCTACAGAAGTAATAGAGTTTTGAGAATGTCATCAATAAAGCTTAGCTACAATTAGTAATATTTTTCCACTTATTAATAATCAAATTACTAGCTATAATGAGCCAAACTACCTTCTGGCAAAACTCCTTTCTGTCAATGGATATGCGCCAGCAGGCAATTTGGTTCAGTGTTTTACATTTACTGTATATGTATACAGTGGGCAAATTTTGATCTGTTACCTGTTTATATTTGGAATACATCAACAGAAGTCAGTGGAATTACAAAGTGAAATCTATGCAAAATCTGCTTATTAATGCTTTCACAGTGTATTTCTTTAATTTACAATTTCTTGGTAACTGGGAACAAAATACAGCATGCAAAATACAGTGACTTTTCAAAAGCTGAAGAAAAATCCTCAGAAGTCACAGTGTATGTCAGTGACTTTGCTACATCTGCCAGAAGTAATTCTCTTCCTCCAGTGCACCTGGAAGTTCCGTAAAAATCAGCAGGTTATAAATGCACGGGGAGAAAACCTGGCTGCTTCTTCAGGTAGCAGAAAAGGAGGCGAGAAACACCAAGCTTTGAAGCTCTGGATCTCACTCCATTGCATAATTTGTGAATCTAGTAAAGGGTACAATTAAGGTACACCTACAGGTCCTATGGCCTCAGATATCTTTTGTGTAAATCCTACAAAAGAATGTCACCAGCAGACTGGCAAACTGGTCTACACCAGGGCAGTTTCACCTCACTGATGCCAGTGCTGAAGCTGCCTCTTTACTACCACCAGCAAGATGGTAGGAGGAAATGCTTAAAGGATGACATTGAGGCATCGACATGTCAAAAAAGAAAGACACAGCTCAGACATGCCAGCAGTTGAAACTTATCTCACATGACAGAACCCATGGCACAAAGATTCAGCTGCTTCCCTTCGCAATTTAGACTCCGCTCATATCCTGAATTATGGATTCTGTCAATTGAATAGTGTCACACAGATCTTTCTGCAAGAATAAGCATAGTTTTAGTTACATTGATTAAATGAATCTGGTACACCTCTTTTATTTTTCTATTCTGTTATTTTCCCAACACAGTATCTACCTGCCAGAAAAAACATTCAGGAAAATTCAGAGGTTTGCAGGTTTTTTCTTCTATATGAGCCTATACAAAATAAAATCAATTAAAAAGCAGTAATGCAATTTCTAGTGGCATTTTGCAATGACTGATTAATATATTTTGAATATTTTCCACTGTAGATTTGTTTTGCTTGATTCTCTTCCCTTGGAAACTGCTATTTAGTAAAAACCAATCAACGTGTCAACATTTTGTTTATTCTTAAATAGCATCATTTATTATTATTATTACAGTGTCACTTTGTTGTTTGCCATCTAGAGGATTCCAGGAGCGTCGGCTCCCCGCGTGGCCCACCTATTTGACATTCAGGGTGCTTGCCCCTTCTTCTGCTGCTATGACAAGGTTATACAAAGTCTGCAGCCCTGTGAAAACAGGTTCCTTTGGAAGCTGAAACTCTGACAGACTTCGCACACAGCAAGGCATCCGTGACATCTTGGCGTCTGCCATCTCCATTCTTGCTTGATTAGCTCTTGGTTACCTCAGTGATAATGTCTGGAGGCACTGATTAATGTACAATAATGGTACATCTCACTGGAAAGATAAGCTTATAGAAGATCAATTAAACAGTGGCAATTTCACAGGCTACAAGCTAGAAGAATGGTACTTGCAGCCTTTTCTCGGAGCTATTTTTTAATCAGTTTCTACTGCCTGCTCTAGAATTTTCATGTAAAACAGTAACTATCATAGGGGGAAAAAAGAAATACCCTGAAAATGAAAGGTGACGGTACCCATTAAAATTACAAGGGAAAATGAATATGAATCAAGGCCCCTGAACATTCCTTCAGCTGTCAGAATGTTACAAATTCTGCTTTGATGATAAGACAAGAAGTTTTTTCAATGCAAACTTGCCATAAATGGTACATAGGAGAATGCCATTGTTTCATGCAATTACATTGTTGCCTGGGCAACCATGTACAAAAGTTAATGTAAGTACAGGTTTAAAGACAAAGTGTCTCCTAAATTGGAATAAAAACCCATTTAATAGTACAGATGATCCACAGGAAAAAAAAAATGACCTGAATGTAACTATATAAAGGCCTCTTCTTGAGCAGGAGTATAAATTAAAGGTTACCTTCCTCCTTCAGTTTTTAGTCAGTCATTTTAGTAATAATAAAAGCAAAAATCTTCAGGTACTATATGTTAAATAGATATAACAATGACAATTTAAAGAATGTGAATATTATCATTCTGTGAGAAAACTTAAGAGAGATTCATCATGTAAATAACAAAAATTTCAAAAGACAGATATTTTTATAAGGGCTTTTAAAACAGATAACAAATTATTTTGCCCTAGAAAACAGTACTGTGGGAAAGTATTTTATTGAAATGTATCCAGAGATTGTTATTCCAATAATTATATTTAATGCAGATGGGGGAGGGAGAAAGCCTATATTGTACTGGGCAGTCAGTTTTATTACTGGAATGACTACACTTCTTCCTATCATCAGCCTGGATTTAATGGCAGAATTATGGCCCATTATATCTACTGCAATGACTTCTCCGGAACAGGGTGGCCAAAGATATATTTGAATGTGGAACTAAAACACATTTCTAAATGTATTCTTTAGGGTATTTTGTATCCCTGGTCACATACCAAAGTAGGGAAGCATCCAGAAATCATGAGAGAGGAAGAGGCCATGAAACAGCAAAAGAACAGAAATAAAGAAAGACAAATATCATCCTCATTATGGATTCCTATTTTTTAAAATAAAAATATAATCTGCAAAGAATCCTTCATTTAAACCACTATTTCTAATGACAGCAGCTGCCTCTGATGGTGAACTGCCTGTAGAACAAGAGGAACACTTTTCTCAATTTGGAGGGAGGATTAAAAATATTCTGCTTTCTTTTCTTTCCAAATCTGCGTATTATTTTTGAAAGAAAGGTAAACTGTTGTGCAGCCTTTGTTACTACAACCTCAAAAGAGGATGCCTCCAGTACTTAGGAGGGACAAAACACGAGAAAACAGATTGAAAGGAACAATGCTGTACTACTGGAGGCATGGAGTAGCTGACCTAGCAGGCCTTTTCCATCTCTTATTTCTTTGACTCTGTGAGAAATGGTACAAACGCATAATAAAGTCTAACACACATTCACTAAGACACGGAGGAACTGAAATACATAATAGAATAATACAATTTTGCCTGTTAGGAAACAGTAACTGTGTCACTGGAAAAGTCAGGTAGGAAGAAAAGAGATTTCTGGCTGATGTTGAAAGAAAAACCTCTTTGTGCTAATCCAGTTGGGCACGATTTTCACAAGTGCAGAACACTTAAAACTCCACTTGAAGTCAATAGAAGCTGCAAGTGCTCAGCACTTCTGAAAATCAAGCCCTTCGGGAACTGGTGAAGAACAAAGAGCAAGGAACTTGTGCCTCAGATAAACTGACTGTCAAAATTTGTAGAGCTGCCATCGTCTTATTTAAACATGTTCTTAACACCTTCCTGTGCCTCTGAGTGATAGCTACAAGTCACTCCAATCTGGCACTGGTTAGGCAAGCAGAAATCTAAGATTTCTGCATTTATGCTAATACAACTTGGTTTAGAATTATCATCTTGTCCGTACAAACCCTCATCTGTCCTTGTTTATCCATTTAACACACCTGTCGTGTCATTCTGTACCCAGGATGAAGCTATCAGAATGGATACCTTCATAAAACAGCAATTAGAGGTAATCAGTTCTCTATTTTTTTCTTGGAAATGTGTTATTATGGATCTCTTCAAAGTTGGAAGACCAAAAAATTCATAAATTATTCAGCTCCAGCATAGCGGTTATTAATCTGAGCTTGTAAAAATGCAAAATTATCAAGCTGACATTACAAATCACAGGTAACTGGAAAGTATCAATCTTTGTTTGTCCGTTAGATTAGAGTTGTATATCAAAACAGTTAAGAACAAAATAGGAATTGGACATTGAATAAGTTTTTTAAATATGTACTGGCCACTTCAACAACTGTAGTTTGCTCCTGAGGAAATATGAATACTTAAAACATCATCTCTGTGCAATAAAGAAATGAGATCTTATTGGAATTCTTGTGAAGAGGAAGAAATGTCTTGGCATGACTCATAAAATAATAATAGTATGAATAATACTTTACATTGTTTTAGTGCCTTCTATCTCAGAAGCTGAAAGTAACTTTATAAAAATTAATGGATTAAGCCTGACAATACACCTTTGAGGTGTATCATTATCGTTGTTTTACAGATACCAAACTGAAGGCAAACAGATTCTACATGTCTTGCTAGACTTACACTTGGAGAAAGCTTTAAATACAGTCTTTGCAGGAAATATTGGCCTTCTGTGGAAGCAAGGCAAAACTGAAAGTTCATCCATCAGTACACTCTAGATCATATGAAACTGCTTTTGAACCTGATGGCCAGTGACATTTGAATGAACTCAAGTCTCATTAATTGGTAGTTCCTTCCTGAAGTCTGGAGGGCAGTGAAGGCAAAGATCCAACACAGTGTCCCTCTGACATCAAGTGCTACATTTTCCACATATTTTTGTTTTGCAATAATACCTAATATCTAATAATAACAACTAATATCATGGATGGACATAAAACTCAACACAAGCCATAGCTTATTTTCTTTCACCCAGATGGTCTCACAGAGCATGTTCTGGGGAGAGGGGAAGAATTTGGGTTATCGTGGTGGTGTTAATGGACATAGGATACAGATCTACAGGATACCAGGGTTAAATAGTCCTGCTAACAGAATAACTATGTGTGAGTAGTTAATATATACACCTTACTTCATAACCAGCCCCTTTGGAAAAGAACATTAAATACCTGAGTGCTAAAATACATCTTTCAATATCTATTCTTCATTTGTGCTTAATGACGTATGCTTGGATAGCCACCAATCCAGCGTACTTTGGAAAAGATCTTAATCTGTCTGAAATGGAAGATCTGTCACACCGAGATAAGCACAAAGACCACAGTTTTACTGAAAATTGCTATCTGAAAATTCTTTCTTCAGCAAAGTAAACAGTTCCAGCTAACCTACTTTGTACAGAGTCATAGGAAATATTTTCAAAGGATACCAGAGGTTCACATGCCAAAACGCATATGAATTTCTCTGCCTTCTGATATATTGAGTTTATCATGACTGGGTTCCTATCACAGTTTCAATTTAACAGAAGTGAAATTCAAAAAACATCTAAGTACTCGTTCCTGTGCACAACTGCAATAGTACTTCACTTGATGACTGTAGTCATGCAGGCAAGTGAATAGGTGAGCTTCAAACTGATGAAAACTCTGGCTGGGATGCACATCCTGGGGACAAGCCAGAATTATGTGGTTTATTAAGACCATTGAGTTCAGTCAGGACAATTCTTACAAACCACAGCAAATTCTAGGAGTATACTGACGTTGGTGTACTATGCATGTACTGCTACATAAAATTAACACAACAATGAGGAAATATTGGCTACAATCCCAGTAAAAAAGCTCTTACCTAATATGAGTGCTCTTACTAATGTATGGAAATAAATTATTTGCTTTACCTTCTTCCCGAAATGATACAAGAAGCATGATGTGTGTCCCGAAATGTAACATGGACAAATTTCAACCTTCTATAGATTTTGAAGATTGATATAAGAGTCCTGTGAATCCCTTCAAAAGATAAAAGGTTTTTATATATGAGGTATAGAAGACTGTGTACTTCATTTCACCTCAGCTGTAGAGCTGAAACAATAATATATAAATCATCATGCCACCAGGGCTATGTATCTTTGAAGGATCTTTGCATTTGAAGCTCTCCTAATCTCAGATCTGATTATCTTTTCAAATCAGAAGAGCATGCAACATGTTAGAGAGCAATGTGGAAGCATAGCTGTTACTTCCCTATTTAATGACAACTCAAGCTAAAAAGAAGAAATTTCCAGGACTTCAGAGCTGTCCCAGCAGTAGTTGTCTTTGCTCATGCTCTTTTTCCATATTTAGAAGCAGTTAAGCAGAAGACTGATTTACAGACATGACTTTGGAGGATGCCTCCCGTACAGTAAGTTTATACAGGACCACAAGAATCAACAAGTTTGGCTCACTGCACAATGTGATAGCAGCAGTGCAAAAGAAGAGTATCTCACCTGTACTTTTGATCCTTCAACATAAAGGCTCCTAACTCCTGATTACGGAACACACCAGCTAAGTACACCGGAGGGAGAGCAACACACTGACAAGCCGATTTGATTTCAATTAGCATTTCAGCTTCAGCTGACAAGTCAGAAAGACAGAGTGAGGGAAACGTATATGTGAGACAGCGATACCCAGTGCAGAAACTCAGCAGACAGGGAAATAACGCAGAGGCTGCTTGATTTGCAAATTGACTCATGCAGCAAAATCAGTTTCCTTATTATTATTTTACAAGATAGAAAATTAAGGGGGGGTATTATAATTACATGAAATTATTGAAGTCTCAAAGAAAATATCAGCAAAATACGAACAGTTCAGCCGCTTCTTAAAAACACTGCAGAAGTAACAGGCAGGGGGAGCTCCTCTACTGGTCAGAGGTGAAAGAAAAACCCAGAAGGTCCAGAAGCTGCTGCCATTTCTGAGCAGAGGCAAAGCTGACCACCTGCTAATTAAAGGGTCCAAGTTAGCTATCAAAAAATTTAAAGCTATGGGATTTCCCGCCAGTTACAAGCTGAGTGGATGCAAAAGTCAGGATCTATTACAACTGGCATTTTTGGTGAAAATGAGCTACACTTCAGATCTATTTTCCCTCAGGGTTTTGAAGAAGGGGCACAGATGGTTGGATAATTTATACCATTTGGCATGCAGTTACATTTGGAAAAAAAAGAAAAGAAGAGAAAAGAAAAGAAACCGAGAGAGACAGACAGACATGAGCTATACATATCTGAGCAGAGATGCAATCATTTTAGACACAGATTTGCTCAGGCAACACCACCAGTATCTGTCACTAAATATTATAATGACAATTTTAAATGAAATACAGGGATTGGAGACTCCACTGCAGGGAAATTAGAGTGGACAATATGAATGCTAATTTTCTAAGCACCTCCATTTAAGAGTCTCTGAAATGTCTTGCATCCATCTGTTTACATTGATACAGGATCATGCTTTTCACTTCATATTCTCTTTCATCATAAGGTCTTGGGTTTTAGTGGTTTACTTTCTCCAGTACTTCAGCTTGAGTTAAATGCTACCATTTTTCTTGTACAGGTATGAAATAGGTAAAGTTGTCACTAATACTAGCTCGCTCTTAGAAGTGGTTATGTTAAAAAAAAAATAATAATCAAATGTGATGTTCACGTGCCGTTTCATGAACTTCAGAGCACTTAAAAGTGAAACTGAACTCAGTGGAGTTGTAAAGGCCCCACATTCTCAAACTGAGACATGGCAAATCATCTACAGTGCACTCCAAAAGGAAACAGAATATTGAGGGTCTTTTTCGGTCTGGGTTCCTGAAGAAGTGGGTTGTTGTAAAAATCCCCTCTAATCTGTCAGTCTTCTCCACACCGCTGTACCCACCAGCCAATTGCAATGAAATTTCTCAAAGATACCTGATCGATATTGCAGTTAGACAGCTAACACAGAGATAGGTAAGACACAGAGACACTCAACCCAGATCCCCAGCTGAGGAAGACTCACAACCTAAACTTGGCGGTGCTGTTACACACAAAAGCAGCCAAACAAAACAACGTCACAGCGTGCATAGCCCACTGCTTCCACATCGATCTGCAAAACAAATCCCAACCAACTAATTTCCTTGAGGCCCCTCTGGCTGGTGGAGGTGCGACGCTCACCTCAGCAGCCTCCATTTTCAACCCCAGCACTGCTCAGCCGCTAACATTTACTCTCTTAAATGCATTTCTCGAACCGCCACCTCAGGAAGGTCTCGGAAAAAGCCAAAGCAATCAGAATACGTAAGGAGAGCTGTGTCAAATCTAAAGCTGTAAATATTAAAAACCCATTGCATGAATATTGCAAAGCTAAATGCTGCGCGTTGGCAGAAAGCCCACAGTTGCCAGTGACCTTCTTCAGGAAGGGAAGGCCGACCTCCAAACAGCCATACGGGAGTTGCGTGTGTTTGTGTTTATCGTGCATATAAATACACACCGGTCTGTTGACCAAGTTTGCGGGACATTTACAGTAGTTATTAAACCCAATCTATATTGTTTCAACCTTTCCAGGGCTCTGCCAGTGTTTGTACAGTAAATGCTCTCATCTACAAAAGAAAATGGTGGGGGGGAAATAAAATGAAAGCATGGCAATATTGGTCATGGAGGCCTTCTCAGTCTCCGTGTTTTCCTAGGCCCAGGAAGGTGATGGATGGGAGAGGCATGAGACCCGCATGGGTACCTGGAGCCACAGCCTCAGGAGACTCCACTTTTTAAAAGCTAAAGGAAAAAGCAGCAGCTCTGTCCTGGCCACTACGGAGGCAGCTGTGGCTAGGACAGACACTGCTGCATTTACACCAGAAAATCCTATTGCCACTTGTCGGTGTGGGCAAGCAGCAAGCTGAGAATCAATGACGAACCATTGGAAAGGCTTAAAAGTAAATGCTCAATGTTCACAGCTTGTGCAGCATGACAAGAAAGCCTTGCTTTGTTGTTTGGACTTGAGATTTTGGGTGTGAAGCCGTCTCCTTCCGTATCAAAAATCAAGACAAACCCCACTAGAATGAATCTGAACTTGTTCCAGTGGAACAAAAATCAGAACAAGTTTTGAAAATTCCAGTCATTTTCACAGCGGAAAAAATACAAAAGATGGTCTTTTAATAGAGGAAGAGTTGGTGAACACCTTAGACACATCTCTGGCACTAGAGGTTTTTATTCACTGGGCTTTTAATTTGTTTTCACAGCAGTTTGAACAAATTGAATTTGTTAATTAAAGCGGTAAAATGAAATGCTGAACATTATTGACTAGATGCTAATTACATTAGAAGAGATATCGGGGGAAGGGAGGAGTCCTTGTTTTCAATAGCCAGGACAAATCATATTAAGAGAGACAAGTGATCAGTCTGAGCCTAAATTCTGCAGGGAAAAAACTGTTTACATGTTGTGGTTTAATGTTTATCATTCATGATCTTCAATTGGCAATACCAATAGAAACATGATTACTGCAGTTTGCTATTGTACCTCTTTTCAAATTTCACTCTAGTTTATAACATTCACTAAGCAGAGGTCATTACCCAATTAAATGCAGTGATGCTCACTGTACTAATCAGGAAGGACATTATTTTAAAGTTGCCCTCATGAAAATGTAAGCAGCTACATTCCATCTCTGAGAAGCCCTTCGAGTCTTCAAGCTGTAACTTTTAGTATTATATTAAAAAAATTAATATCAAGTTGATTGTTTTGTTTATTCCTACCCCCTTTCCTTTATGGCCTTAATTTCCATATTAGCATCTTATTTTCAGTAAAGTTTTAATTTTACCCTTCCTGTATTTGTATGAGAATGGCTAGAACCTGTTATTACTTTATTCAAGATTATTTAACATGATTATATCATAATGCCCACTATTAATGTCCACTACACAATTTCTGTTATGGGGACACTTGGCCTCAACCCTATGTATATTATTTGTAAACAACATACCTTGACCATATGACTATGAACAGTCTTCAAAGAAAAACTCCGTAATATCCCATTGATGTGAAAATGCCAAGAGATTTTGGTTCCTGAGGCACCTAAATTATATCTGAAAATACAACTGGGCCCCTAAATAGATAATTTACGTTGCTACGTGCATGCATAAGTTTCTTCCCATATTGAAGCTGTAGATACCAAAATGTGTGAGTCAAAGTAAAATCCGGTTTATGCTCTCAGTTATATTGACTCTGCAGTAGTCATAGGTATAATAAAGCTTACTAGAAGTCTTCTGTGCCACTACCTTCAGACGATGATTCAAAAAACAGAGAGAGGATTTGCTGAGTAAGAGGAACCATTTTTAGATTGACAGTTTTCTTCCTCTTCATCATGCTCATAATCATGCTCCTTTTCTTTAACACCACCAGGATACTTAGTGCTTTACAAAAACATAAGGAGACTTTTAGAAAGAATGAAAGCATTTCATTCTGAAAGGCATCAGGTCTCTGCTGCTTCTAAATAAACTGTAAACAATAGATGATGCTGCATTATAAAGAAACAAAGAACAATTGTAACACAGAGAATCAGTTCTAAAGCTGGCTGGGCAGAGGGAATAAATATTGTTCTTGCTTTAGAGTCACAACAGGGAAGTGGCAATAAAATGATAAAGAACTGATAAATGCAAATTAAATAAACTGAAGCAACAACTTCTATGCCTAAGAAATAGGAGCAGAGCAAAAAAATGTGAACTGCAACCATCAGTAACAGCAAAACCAGCTGCAAAGCAAGGCATGACCACCTGCATTAGCTTAAGCAACGAATGCAATAAAGCCCCAAGCACAGAAAGGTGATAAATTAAAGGTTCTCAGCTCTGGCATGTTGAGACTGTTTTAATAGGGACAAAGTGAAAACAAACAAATACTCTTCCTGCTAGCTCTTAAGAGCATGTGCTTTGTCCTCCTTTCCAGTATGTACAAACAGCACACAGAATGGCCTAAATAACACGTATCTTTTTTTATTTCTTTGGGGAAGTTAATTGCCAGCCAGCAACACAACCTGGCTGGGCTCAGTAAAGTCCCAACATTACAAACACTCACCCCGTAGAGCAACTATAAGCATTCAAGCAGACTCATTGAATTTGTGTGTTTGCACAATGAACCCTTCGAGCATGGTCAGCACTAAGAAGTGTGGTGGCCCTGGGAACTGCGCTGCTCCAAAGCCTCTCCAGCCTGGACCAAAGCCAGTCAAATCACTGCACATGCATTAGGAATCACCCTGTGGATGTGCAGCTAGTCTGACCGAGCCAGAATAGACTTGTGATGCATAAGTTGCAGCTGATATTCACAATGGTTCAAGCTACCAAGAAGAGTTGCAGATTCTTCTAAAAATAATTCAGGAAGATTGTCTAACATTGTCCTTTTAAAATGGATGCAGAATGTGACTATTTAATATGGAAAACCAGATAAAATACAGACAGCTGACAATTACAACATCATCTAATGGATCTCAGAGATTCCTTCAAGTTGCAGATGCACAGCCCATACCTCTGGGAACTTACCTCTTAAGATGATACTAACTTCAAATAGAATCAGGAACTTATTCTCAGCTTATTCCTTTTTAAAGTTCTTACTTAAAGATAATAGAATAACAATCAAGAGTCTGATCCTTCCTGCCAAACCTTATTTTCCTCTTTCCCTGAGCGTAACTGAGTTGTTTGATATCCAAAACAAACAAAGCCTGGTTCTGAGTATTTCAAGCATCTATTATGTTTCTTTACATCAGCCCCTGTGCCAGAAAGGAATCTTAGATTTTCATGTATTTAAATACATCTTTGTTGTATCTCATAGTAAGCCTGTTGAAAGAATACTCTCCAAGTTAATCCAATTCTCTCACACACTACACCACTTTGCTAGTTGTTAATTTTTATTGATATGTACTTGATCTACACTCTCAACTGAGTGGCTTAGGTATTCGGTTTGTCTGAGAAGCCTCCTGAACAATTTTCCTTGGGGCTTTTTGAATAAAGCACATATGACAAACTGAATTTGAAGCCAGAGCCAAATTCTTGGCCAAAGACACGAAAGAGATAAAAAATAGAAACTTGAAGTGAAATGTATGAAAACGACATACAGAGGAAGTTATTACCACTAACACTACTGAGCTCCTGCTGTGTTGATGGGGTTTTACAGATACTCAGTGCAGGTCTGTTGCTCAACAAAAGAATTTAGCTCTATGTTTGCATGAAAGACGTGATAAATTTGTCACAATCAGTAAGCAAAATCCAAAAAGGATTGGACATCTGCCTTGGAATCTGTTTGCTATACAGAAAACAGTTTAATATTGGCAGTGAAACAAATCTAAGAAATGCATGGGACCTATTTAAAAGAGACGTGCTTAGAAAACGGATATTAAAATAACAGTCCACTGGTTTTGGATTAGAGAGGAGAAACTACAAAGATAGAGTATAAATTTTAAGGTGTTGATTTTCTGATATTGTCAGGGAAGCCTGTCTGTTAAAACTCAGTGAGAACCAGCACAGTATAAATGTAGCAATGGCTGAAAGGCCATGGAGACAACACTGTTGCATAATGCTGTTGGTCTTTAACAGCACCCTTGATTGCTGATCCTTAAGTGCACATCAAAAAGGTTAACTTTACAAACATTGCATAAAGCTATGAGCACATACCTTTCCATCATAAACATATACTAAAGAAAGAAGAGGTTTGATTTGTCTCTTTCAGTATATCTGAGGAAAACACACAGAACAGATTTACCATTAATTTAATATTTATATGTTTTATGGATACCTCCCAGAATTATTGCCTAAAATGGCAAGTTTCTGTCTGCAATTTTTTTTTTTTTCTTTTTAACCAACACCCAAACTGAAAAGTGTGGTTTTGCCTGTGCCAAGATTTTTGCTGCGGGGCTGCTGTTTCACTCACATTCTGGCCTGAAGAAATTAATCCTTGGCACTAGAGGGATGTTTGGTTTGGTTTTTTGCTTCACGCGGGCCTTTTATTTTCATTTCACTGGCTTAAATAGTTTAATTCATGTTCTGGCTTCATGGGGGAGAGAATTTAATCTTTTCCATGTGATGGAAAATGATTTCTACTTAAAACTTCAAACTTAATTTTGCCATTGACTTCACTGAGCCACCAGAGCTCAGGACTGTGTTCTGCAGTACACACAGCCATGGACAGTAAGTAGGGTCCAGTCAGCATTACCCTGTGGAGCTTTCTACATTTTGAGAATTGTGTCTGGACTCCAAAGATCAAAACTTTGCTTTCTACCTTACCTTCCACCTGCATTTCAGAAAAGCAAGCATCACAAGGGTTGCTTGTTAGAGAGCACTCCCGGCTCTCAGGAAAGTTTCAGGAGCTACAGCTGGCTTAGAAGAAGCTAAAATTAAAGGATGACCTCAGTGATCTTCCTCATGCAGCTCTGTGGCAGCGAGCAATAATCTGGTTCATATTTTGGGAAGTCAGTAGAGCATCACCAGAACGAAAAGCTCTAAAAGTGAAAATAAAAAGCCCAGGGTATCAATATTAGCACCAAATTTGGACAGCCATTTAAGTTGCATTCACCACTAATTCCTAAGTGTGGTCAATGAACATGAAGAATTTTACTACATTTCCTCCAGAACAGATTAAAGCTACAATCAAAAGCAATAAACTAAAACACAAAATGTAATTGAAAAAAGTAGGAACTGAAAATCCTTGGCCAGCTTAATGGATGCAGCAACTGAAGCAATTTGTGAGCCCTTGTTGAGTTCCCTCTGAGCAGTCCCCTACCACACTGGTGATGAGGCAGTAGACCGTAAAGTTAGTCACAAGATTATTAGAATCAAGTTAGCAACAAGGCAAAACATATCCTATCTCTGATAAAATGATCTCCAGACTTGTATTAGGAGGCAAAAAAAAAAAATAATATATTGCAGTGGTTTGGATAAAACCTATTGCATGTCTGCACTAACTCAGATCTGCATCTGTACTGAAAGCATTGCCAAAACTCTGACGTTAATATAGAGACATGCACATGTATGTAGTGAATATATTCTCTACTGGCACAAGTGCCCCTACCCACACAAAACATAGAGTGCACTCCACCTAAAATACTCCAAATCAGAATGTAAAGTTATGAACCTCTCCATACACACCGCCTATGCACTGATATGCAAGGTGACCCAAATGTGAGGGCTACAGCAGGTGACACTGTGAACTAAACACTGGCATCCACAGTACAAGAGGTAATCATTGTATACCCCATTAGAAGCAACACTGCAGAACTGTTACCAGTAATGATACCCATCACGTAACACTGTGGCTGGGTGATTTAAAGAGGAGGAGTCTGGACTTTGAATTCCTTTGTTTTGCCATTCACATTCTATGGGGTCTTAGATTCTTTTCAGAGCTGATGTTATGTCAATGCACTCATTACAGTTTAGCTGAGGTCTGTGTATTGTTCTTCATATATATTCACAGCATACAGTAAACTCTAATAGCTCCTTTGGAGCTGTTACACTGTATGCTGTAAATGGTTATTAACAATAGTATTCATTCATTTACATGTAATGGATTCATAATAGCAAAAGTAGAGTGAAAATCTTACTCTGTAATATGAAAAGTAGATACTGCATAAAGGCAGCATTTTAATACTCAATACTCTGACTGTTTTAATTATTTTTTAAATATCAATAGGTCCTGCTTCAGTAGTTTGTAAAATTACACAAACCACAGCAGCCTTTAAGTCAAAGGAGCACAATGAATAGTGTGCACAAAGACAGAGATCTCCGCAGGCTTAATTGTTCCCACAGATCTGCCTGTGGTGGGGATGGAAATCCTCTTGCACAAGGATTTCTGCCAGTGAATAAGCACCAGGATGGAGAGTTATCCCAGCAGATGATCCCATGCTTTGTGGAGCCCCATAGTGCACACCCATCCTTCAGGCACTCACAGGCACTCCAGGTGCTGGAACATGGAGGAGGAACAAGAAAACCACCAAGCAGAAATTCATATTGCTTTCCAAAATCTACAGGCAGGTTGTACAATCTCAGCCTGCTCACTGTTAATATGGCATACTTCACTCACTAAAACCTCTGTGGAAGGGAAATTAAAGCTGGATTAATAGACTAAAATGGCCACATGGAACTCAGAAATGAAGCCCCACAACTCTGAGAAGTATTGCCATAGAGGTACAAATCCTGCTCCCTCCAAACAGGAAAATCCCCAAAAGACCTCCTCAGGCAAAACATTCATTTTCAGCCCCTTTGTGCACTACCAGAACCTCATTTTTCTATTGCTTCAGATAAAAATACCAATAAATAAATCAAATGGATCCAATTTAGGAAGGACAAAGGCACTTCACAGAAAATATCCAATGAGCTCTATCCCTACCGACATGGTGTGAAACATCTAATTGAACCTAATAGATGCTAACTATGGGGAATGATGCAGCCAGAAAGGAGCATCTCTGAGGCTCTTCCTAATACAAAGGGGAAAAAATGGTCTTTCTTTGCAGGTTATTTTAGGGTTTCTTTAAGTTTAAATCTAGCTAAAGCTAACCCAAGGAACAAACTTTTCAATAGTTATTAGCAGCCACAAGTACACTATGAAGACTGACTGACACTGCTGTGTGAAAGCAGTTGAGCTTCCAGTATAGGTTTGTTCGAGTCATGTTTTATTTATCTAAGAGTTTAGTACAGTTGGTAGCGTATTTTCCATGGATTTTTTTTTTTACGTAACTTGGGATGACTTCTATAGTGCTTTTCTCAGCACAGTCGAACATAGTAGAATAACACAAGAATATCAGGTCTCATTATTTCAGCTTAATAATTGGTTTCTTTAGTCATCCAGAAATCTAATGGAAACTGTAAACATCAATACAAATTTAGCTTTAGTTGGTATCCTCTGAATACCACTAATTTAGCCATTAGTTAGATTGCCTTGTAATCTAAATGTAATGCCTTTGTTCTCAAGCAACGAGATGAAATAGAAGAGGAAAAGCATACATGTATTCATGATAGTCAGGACAAGATACACAGTTAAAATGAGCTTTTACCAAAAATCTGAGCAGATTCATATATAACATAAAAGTTATCAGAGTTGTGTCTAGCACACACACAGGAAAAGAAATAGACTTTAAAGGATCCACTGGATAAGCTGGCTTTTGAATCTGAGTCCAACATCAAGTAAAATCCACAAGCAGTTATTTTTCACAGAAGAGTAATTTGCTTGAATACTTGAATACTTTATGGTGAACAGTAAAGAGCAAATGTTGTTCTTTGTTTTATTGTTTCTTAGTTTTATTGGGTTGCACAATGATACTGTAATCATGGTGACATAAGCCATGTTCTAATTTACCTGTGGGTTACAGCTGTTGTTTTTGAGCTTACGCTAAAGGTCAATGGTGCTATTTGTATTGCTGGCAAGGATGTTCAAAAAAATCTTAGAAATCAGTAATATTTTGGAAAAACAGAATCAAGAAAATTATAGCTGCAATGCCATTTATTTTTATGCCTATTAAACAACTATTCCAATATATTTTCTATCTGTAACTACTTAATATAATTAGCTGCATGGCAATGACATTTTTTATAGCACTGGAGATAAAGAGCTAATATGTTAACCCCCAGGACCCAATCTTTGCGAGGTGAGAGTTTGCTCATTATATTCAAATTAGTAGACATACAACAGCATAGACAGTTATATAGCTTATCTTTCTGCAAATATATGTAGACCACTCTAAAATGATTTGCCTTTTTTTTTTTTTCCTGGCTATAAATAACTGGAAAGATAGACTTCTGCTTCATGCTAAAACTGAGTCTTAGACTGTGAATCTGACAGAAGAAACCAGTTGTTCTTTTAGAACTGAATGTAAATGTTTACTTACATAGCATAACTATCTCTTTGTTCACAGGAATGAAAAATAAAGATTAATATATGCAGAGCTTCATCGCTATTAGCAACAGACAACCCTGCTTTCCCTCAGATCACAGCTGATTAAAAATAATATTCAGTTGTAATTAGCAAGATTGTACCCAATCACAAGAGCTACTGTATTGCAGGCATATTCAAAACTTAACGGACAGAGGGCAAGGAAGGAGGTTAGAAAATCTTAATGCGAAAGCAATTTGTATGATCTGCATAGCACATTAATCTACAGCAAAAACAAAGTCATTTCTTCTGCGTTCCTAGTTTGTATTTTTATGTTTAACTATGCTCTGAGTGGTGCCAATTACCAATGTGATAGTTACAGACTTGATTACCTCTCTGATTTTAGAGAGTCCTGTTCCATTGATAAGAATCTCTGGTATACAGTCTGTATCACACAAAGCTGCTCCATCGCCTGATATTGAGTTAAAAGGACCATAAATCCTGCTTGGCAATGTGGTCTGCTGGAATAATGGAGAGTGCTTGGCAGCAGTGGCTGAGCTGTAATTCAAGCTCATCTCCTCAGACAACTGGAGAGGGACACACATGGCCGCAGAACTCATTTCGGAGTCTGAAAGCCATTAAACATCTTTTGCTGGCTTCTACGCGAAGGAGTGTGATGCCAGAACCTCAGTGCCAAGGGATACCCAAAGGGAAGGCATATGGTCTGCTTTCACTTGTGCTGAAGAGTTCATTCTTGTTATTTAAAGAAATAATGGAATGTATGCTTCTTTCTTTATCAACAGCCTGCTTATTTTAAAGGAATATTAATGTATGCCTAAATCAAATACAGTATTACAGACTCCTTCACACTGTGCACTGGTTGTATCTGCAAAATGGTGGGATGTGCAAAGAAGGGAGAAGTTCCAGGAGTCCCAGGAGAGAGTCCAGCTGATTCATGTGTTCCTCCAGAGTGCCTTGAAAAGTGCGAGAGGCATCACTTGTCTATGCTCTACCAGTCACATGGTAAACCATACTGAGGACGTTGCCTGTCCATAGGACAAGTAATGCTGCTTGCTCCTGATGTACGGCAAGTAGAGAAGATTCACTCTCTGGCAGAAATGAAAGCTTGTAAAAGCAATCAATGCTTCCCCTTGTGTAATCAGCTCTTACATGGTCTAGTCTCACGTAAACCTCCTCATTTTAGCACACAACTGAAATCTACAAAATTAATGTCAATATTATTAAAGTTGTCAGTGCAGCATGTTAGAACTGTGTGCAGAAAATCTAGAGCTGCTTTAGAGCAACTGGTACAGCAAGAGCTTATTGTGAGTCTTTATTTCATCCCATATAGGAAAAGAAATTTTAGTTGCTGTAGGTTTCACAGACTGGCTTTGACATCAACACTAAATATAGCCAGCAGCCAGAAATAAGGAACAGAAAGAGCAGGTACAAGGAAATGGAGGAAATCAGTCAGAGGAAACTGGAATGGGGTTAGAATTCTTTGTACCTTTTTTTACAAAGTGTATTCATACAGAAAAAGGAGTGGAGATAGTGCCGCTGCATAAGGAGACCAATACTCAAGCCTTTTAGATCTGCTACTCTTACGGCTCATTTAAAGCCTTGGCTGTATTTGTTGAATCAATACTCGGGCAGCTGTTTTGATAATTTCACTCTGGTGGTATTTCTCCAGGAAGGGCAGACAAAGGGGAAAAAGCAATCATCTCAACCATGTCCAAAGTCCTCAAAGGTTTCCAAAGCAGAGACAGACTGAAATATCAGACACCAACTTGCTGAGATGAACACCATGAAACCCAGCAGCTGGTAGTTTTAAGCAACATTAGGTGACTGAGTCAGTGAGAAAGTGAATATGGCAAGAAAGGTAGCATTTGCCACAAAAAAGTAAACCAATTTACAGATATCAATTCTTTGTTATAAAATACAAGTTAATCTTTAAATATCCTCACCAGCAACTTGACAAAAATCTAACTTCTGAACAGATCCAATACAAACTGGATAGAAACCAAATCTGAAATACTATGACATACCTATTCCTTCTTCCCCTCACCTATCATCCATTTAGGAAATGGAAGTTTCACAAATCAAATGACTGCATAAAAAACAAGTTTTGTAAAAGAGTTATAAAACAAGTCAGATAAATGAAAGCAGGTACTGCCCCACCTCCCAGAGTAAACACACTAATGGAGAGCTAATTAATCCATTAAGACACGGGCTGCAACAAGACAATGAAACTGAACACAGAAACATCAATTTTATAACTCACTGTGCTATAATTATTCTCTGGCTCAGTGAATGCATATACCCTTTCAGAAACCTACAGTGCCTTTCATCTTACATAAAGGATTAAATCTTTAACTAACCCACACAGAGGAAATACAGCCTTCTGTAATGTTCCCACATTACTCCCTGCACACTGCTAGGTATTGCTCATTTATAGTAAAATCTGACTATTTACAGCATCTGAGGAATGTTGGCTGAGTGGTTTTTTTTCAGACGTGTATGTATTTCTACCCTGATTATATCTTCCACAACAACACATCCTGGAATATAATGCATTTCTAAGCAGCAAACTATTCATAGGGAAAGTTGGGAAAAGTTCTAAGATCTTTAGTGTAAATGTTAATCATGATGTGTAATTGGAGGATCAAGGCATTTCCTTTTAAAACCAGGAATAGGAATGACCCCTTGCAAATAATACAGCGCAATTTCTAGTATAAATCATCGAAACACATTTTCCAAGCAACATTCATCCAATTAAAATCACACACAAACAACCCATAAAGTGATTCAAGAATCTCGCTCATATCTACTATAAGGCCTGAACATAAAACAAAGTGCCGTTTACATGGCAGATCCTCTAAGTAATATTGTCTCCTCCCCCTGTGCATAAGACACCTAGTGATACGAAGAGGAGCTTGTATATATAGGGAGAATGAATGCAAATTAATTGTGTAGAACTTTGAATAAGATTTTTCCTGTAAACTATTTGTGATGTTTACGCAGTAAACCACAAGTCATTTTTGTCCTACAGTTCTGTCTTTTCAAACACAGCCACTAATTTGTGCCAAATATATTGGCAATTGTCTTTTATTTTTAAATGAAAATACTGATTTACAATACTTTTCTCTGCCCTAGCAACACCACACACACACATACACATCTGGTAAACTTGCTGATAACACTCACACAGAGAACCCTGTAAGTTCATTCTGCATTATAATATCTCTGTAGAGCTGAATACAAACAAGACACAGAAAATCACGCAAAGTTTTCATTGTAAAACAGGAGGTTGGTAACCATCAGTCATCTTCACCAGTTTCTTTTATCCCTATCAAAAGTAAATCATTGCCATGCTATTTGTTTGCCTCGAAGCTACAGAAACAAGGCACTCTGCTCTGTCATTCCTGAGCCTACCCTTTCAGTTGGTAAAAGTGCCAGCTTAGTGCTATCAAATGCAAAGAATCAATATGCTGGCAGACACGAAGTAGCACGTTGAGCCATCAGACCATAACAGCCTGAGATCAGTTTTATTTTTTTCCCTTTTGTTTTTGTGCTGCTTTTTCCCTACTGCCTTATCTGAAGTCACTGGATAGAAGCCATCTATCAATCAAGCAAAGTCTCAACAAGGTTTATTACTCAGCTGCTCAAAACAGGGAATGAAGATCAGGCCTCATTATTATCACGGAATATGCTAGAATCTGCTTTATTTTGCAGTGATCCTCTTTCTTTGCCACATTAACTTAATGAAATAATTTTAATTGACCCACAGGGCTACAGGCTTACTGAGATATGTTGCTGAGACTTTTATATATGAAAGGTCTCTGAACGACTTGGAAGAGAATTAACAATGTCAGTAATATTGCTGGTCAGCATTTTATTTACCTTACTTGATTCTGTTTATGCATGTGCCCACAGGAACTGATGGCCACAGACCATTTCTGTGAATTCTTGGAAATGTCTTCTCCACAGCAGTCAAGATTTATGATTCTCAACATCCTAATGCAAAGCAGATCATCTTCCAAAACTGTTCTTCACTGTCTGATTCAGAAAAAATTAAGAACTTCTGTGTTTTCCAACTTCAACAGAACTAATCCTGAAATACGAGTTAACCATATATTCATGTACATCAGTGGATGTAGGCCACAGAGAGAAGACGATTGTAGAGGTGTGGGACTCTTACGTGAGCCAAATACACCTCCACACTGGATTCATCTGTCCTCATCTGTAATGAAGCTGATCATCTGAAGGATGAGTCAGCCTGGTAACACTGGCATACACTAATAGCTTTCTTTACTGCTGCATAAGGGACAGGAGCTGGCTCTATTTTCTTCCCCCTTAAAAAACAAAGTTTAAAAATTAGGCAATCCCATTGTATTTTTATCATAATTAAAGACTGAGGCGTATAGTGACAGCAATGCTCCCTGAATTCACAAAGATTCATTCCGGGATTTCTTAGTATCCTGTAATTAACACAATGAAGAACCTTGAAATTCACTTAGCAATTAGCAGTGATGAACAAAAATGAGTTGCCTTTAAGGCACTTAGGCCATATTCACACATCCTATTTTAGGAACCAAGCTGCTTAATTTCCACACCTGCAAACTAGGCTCCTGGATCTGGAAAGATGATTCAGACAGCTTAAGTTAGGACTGAAAGTTTTTTATATCCAGAATCACACTGACATAATTTGGATCCAAGTGCATGCAAGACTTCTCAGAAAACTGCTTTCCTCCCTATTTCTGGTCACTCTGATACCCTGGTCTCTTACTCTAAATCTGAGATATGCTGCGTATAAAGGCTTTAAATCTCAGGTCAAATAGCAAGAGCAACCCGCTAAAGGCCAGCTTTGCATGTTGCAGCTGATACTGCCCAGGAGGATTTCCAGGTTGTGTCAGTATTATGTGTCAAAGAAACCACTGAAAATGCCCTGTCCTTCAGGAGGCTTGTCAATAACTCTAAACTTGAGAGAGCAGGAGAAGCAGGTAGCCGTAAAATTATGCTTTGCATATTCAGCTGTTTGATAAGCCCTGCAACTGCATTTTAATGGTGCTGTACAAATGCCGTGAGTGTTGCTCTTTTAAAAATGAAAAGATTAAAAATCAATATATATTGCATTATCCCTCCCCTGTGTGACCAAGGAAGGTGTGAACCAGTATTCCTCATAGAAAAAAAACCTCATTCTTTCACCTCAAATTTTGTGATTTACCCCTGCTCATGACAGCAAATATCTCTTTGATTAAGCATACAATCCCATTTCTTAAAAATTATCCCATTTCTTATTAAACTGTTTTGGGGTTTTTTTGGTTTTTTTTTTTGTTTAGTATTCTTTTGAACCTATGTTTACATAGATGAAATTGATAAGAGGTGTTATTTTAACCCCATTGCTTTTTAAATTTGTTTTATTGTGTGCGTGCCAGGAAGGTGTTTTCTTCCCCATGCTTCTAGAAGCCAAGAACACTGCGGTCAAGAGCTGGTTCTTTCATAGGATTCACACGAGATTCCTGCTGAGTTCAACATCAACCGCGCAAGTGCAAGTGATAGAAAACAGAAGACCACAAGAATGTCTTCAGCCATGTATATTTATGATGTGCTCTCTCAATGTTAGTAGATACAGCACACTAATGTTATACTGTGCTAACTTCCCTTTTTACTTTTTTTAATTGAGAATTGCTTATAATATGGAAGCATTACAGAAGTTTAAGGTAAATCGGTACTCTATAAGAAAGTTAACTACTTTTTTTTTTTTCTTTCCACGAAATGGGAAGACCCCTCCTTTTGCTAACTCTAGTTTATGAGAACTACCTTGACAATTTTTAAAAATTATTTTACTAAATCATTAAGAAAATAAGAGAGCTATACTATTCACGAAAAGAAGTTCATAGGGCAAATAGTTTTGGTCCATACTGGTAATTCTGAGCAACAGTAAGCGAAGGCTGACAGGAAAGTTCCATGGCAGCCTGTGAAAGGATATCAATGTAGTCTCCTGCTGATACCTAGTATTAAAAACATATCCTGCTCAATAATACACACTTTATCACCCTGTCATACCTTACATTAAAATGTTTTACTAAGATTGCAACGGACATGCGTCATTTATTTCCACTTGAGCCAATTAAAGAACAATGATTGGAAAAGCACTCTCATTAAATGATTTACATTTACCTACAAAGCTGGGCAAATCTGGAGTTCTGCAACAATCTCATTTCAGTGTTTTTAAGGGACTGGTAGAAGTGAAACAAAAGCAAACAGATTAGGGCATTATTTATCCAATTAAGAAAGAGAAAGAAACACTCAACTCTTCAATGATTTGGCCAGTAATATATTTCTACACACCTGTTGGGTTTTTTTCATGTTTATTACAAAGCACCTGTAATGCTTTATCTGCCTAACTATTAAAGTATTTTATTCAGCGATGGTTCAATTTTGTTTCAGTAAAGCTGTTTAGCTGCTTACCTGCTTACAGACAGGAGGCGATAGGTAGGAGAAACCTTACTTTAAAGGTAAGCTTATTAAAACTCCTACTTGTGGGCCTGGACCCAGAGATCCAGTCTTGCTGCTTGACAGTGAAAGGAATCTTTCCGCTACAGGAACAAGAGTGGATCACTGGGCTACAAACCACGCTCCCAGGACTAATGAAACAGGCAGTCATTGATTGGAGTGCATTACTACATTGGGTGGTGAAAAAACTGTTAGTTTAATTAAAAAAAATAAATTTCCAAGTAGAAAAGTATTAAGTAGAAGATGGTTATCAAAAGTTTAGGTGCTATCAGTAGATTTTAGGTCAACTGATTCCGATGCATGGAACTACAGCAGAACAGAAAATTACCTGTTGTATCTAGATATGCCAGAGTGTATTACAGCATATTTCAGCTTCAGCCAAGAAATTCATGAAGACTTTGTGGATGAAGGATGTGTCTGAGGAACAACTTAGTCTTTATACTATCTCTGTGACCACAGGAAAGGCATTCATCTTATTTACACTCCATCTTTAAAATCAGGCTAAACATACATTATTCATCTTCAAGCAGGGCTGAGTTATTGATGACAACGTCTGTGTAACTGTTCACCATTATTTATTATTATCAGAAGTGAAAGCTTTGCAATGGATCAGATAATAAAACAAAATCTAATCATGTCTGTTTATCGGTAAGCCAAGCTAAACTGAACTGGATTTTGTTGTAACAGAACTAACATAACTGTGCCATCCTTCTCTTTCTCCCTTTGGTAACCCACTGATTGCATACTTCTACGTTTAGAAAAGCTATTGAGAAAAATAATGCACAGAAAGTTTGCCATGAAATCTATTTGGCTGTAAACCTGGAATTCCAGTGTCTTTTGAGCTTAAATTTGTTTCATATACTACAAAAGAGATCTTGAAAGCTGAAATAAATAGCTAATCAGGTTGATGCTTTTTAAATGTAATTCTTATTCCAAGAACAGTGACTTTATGGTGTAAAACCCATATAACCTGTCTGCAACCTGTTCATATTGAACCAGAGATAAATTGCACTGACACCAGCAACATGCAACATTTTGCAGTCTACAGGGGCAACTGAC
Organism: Thinocorus orbignyianus; assembly: GCA_013400375.1. Taxonomy (NCBI): domain Eukaryota; kingdom Metazoa; phylum Chordata; class Aves; order Ciconiiformes; family Thinocoridae; genus Thinocorus; species Thinocorus orbignyianus. The sequence goes on from VXBW01004385.1 coordinate 236,646, forward strand.
GCAAGTCCTGGAAAGAACTGGGAAATTAACCATTAGAAGGAAACACAGAAGACTTCTGCCCAGTTGCCAAAGTGCCAGACATCTCCAGGATAGTCTTTTACCTTGTGCTCTAGAAAGTTGAGATAGAGTAGTTGAAATTGCACGTTTCACAATGTTTTTAAGTAAAATGCCATTCATTTTCTAAGGTAGGAAGCTCATTTAAAGAGGGTGCATTACTGCAGAACTGATGAGCACAAACATTTCTGGCCTAAACTGTTCTTGTTTATTAGAAAATAGATTGGCATCATCAAATCATATGCTATTCTTTATCATGTATCTCCCATTGAAATCAATACAACTCCCTTGTCATTTCCCTTTAACCCAGGGGCTAAAACTGTTGCTACTAACTTGCATCCACATGAATTACACAGAGGAAGCAGAAGGCTGAAGCAAAAGCGTGAAAGATCTCTTGACCGTTTGTTACAATTTCATAGACACGCTGATAGTAATGTGAAGCATTTATGTTCACATAAAATTAATGCTTCAAGCTTTTTAATAGTTATTGTTTGTCAACACAGTTTATAATTTTTCACTTGCTCTAATTATAAACAAAATAGCCCATGGATCTTCAGTGATAGGTAAGATACACAAAGCGAAGGTTACTGAAGAAACACCATGATTTGGCATATCATATTATTTATGCAAGCTAAGAAAAAATAAATAATATTGTTCTTGTTGGATGAATGTCACTAATGGAAGTGTAACTCACAACATCTTGGCTACCTACATGAATGATTAATTAAAAAGAAAAATAGTTAATCAAGATAAACTTCTGTACCCAGCTAACAGAGGACTGAAAGTTTATCATGTCTAAATATGTTTCTCATACATTTACTGCAAATTAGTTTTTGAAAGTGAATTTCAAGGTCTACTGACTCCGAGGTTCACTAACTCAGTTTTCATTAAGTTTTCACAAATGATCTACTGTAGCATTATTCTTTTATAGTGGTGCAGATTTAAGGCCCGCTATGAAAAGCAATTATACTGTCAGAAAAGTGTATTTTGACTTATTAAAAAATTGAAAGGTTTCGTAAAACTATTTATTTTGGTGTTCATTGGAAGTGCATGTTGACAGTGTTAGGGAAGAAAGCATTTTTCTGGGGCGTATCTCTCAACCTCTTCTCATCATACTTTCTCATTGAAAACTTAAGACAACCTTACTTAGCAGATACATTAGAAACCTGCATAGGCAATAAAGACAAGGTACTTTGTGACTCTGCCCTGCAACTGGTCAGCTAAATTTACTTTGCTAGATCTATATTGTAGTAATGATGCACATGTGTTAGTTAAAAGTATAATGATTTTGTTCCAGTAAACTGAAGATGTTTGAAACGAAACCTAGATATTTAGCAGTCTGATGAGTTACACGACTCATGTCAAGAAACAATTTTGTCCAAATTTTGTGGATCACTTGTTTCAAGTGCATTGCATTAACTTTTTCAGATTACCTCATTATCTCCCGGAGTGTTATTTTTATATCCTATTTGAGCACTATTCATCTAAAATAACTATGACTCAGAGAATAACCATAGTGCTGTCTTGTGGTAAAGGACTGAGAAAAGCTTAAAATATGAGCAAAGGATTTACCCTTCAATTGTTACATGGCATCTAGGAATAAATTCAGCTCTTTGCCTCTTGACTTCCTTTTCAGAGCAAGTGACTAAGAAGTATTTAAGGAATGGACAAAAAGTGGGTGATAATTGATTCAACTTGACCCTTGATCTTGTTACACAAAAGCCATTGTAGGAGATACAAGAGGAAGAGGGAATGAAATTGCTACTTAGAACAGAGCTACTCAGCTAGAAGACAATGCTTCCACTGATGTCAGAAACTGCTAGTTTTTCTTGCCTCTAAAAAATAACAACATGCAATTTCTTTCTTATCTATTTAAATTAGGTTACTTCAATTATTCTGCCTATTCATTATGAAAAATGAGTACTCCCAAATCTAACCTTTTTTTTCCCAGCCTCTGTCAATTGTCTAGTCATAGGGTGACACAAATCTCTAGGAACTACCAGAAGAAATCAGGCACTTGGATCGCTTTCTTTCCAGGAATTACATGATGGCCAAAATAGTGTGTACTAATGCAAGACTTACAGGAAATAAGCAGAAGGAATAAGAAGTCTTAGTCAACTAATGGAAACCTCACCAAATAAAATCATAGAATAATTCAGGTTGGAAATGACCTTAAAGATCACTGTGTTCCAACCCCCCTGCCATGGGCAGAGATACCTTCCACTAGACCAGGTTGCTCAAAGCCCCATCCAGCCTGGCCTTGAACACCTCCAGGGATGGGGCACCTACAGCTTCTCTGGGCAACTTGTGCTCCACCACGCTCACAGTAAGATCTCCCCTCTTTCAATTTATAACCATTACCCCACGTTCTCTCACTACAATCCCTGATGAGGAGTCCCTCCCCATCTCTTCTGTAGACCCCCTTTAGGTACTAGAAGGAATAGTTGTGTTAAGCAGCAAGAGTAGAAGCAATTATGCATAGAAAGGTTAGCTGAGGTCTGATTATGACCCACAGAAAAGAAGATAATAGTGAAAGGGGACACAGATCATTAACAAGCTGCAGAGAAGGGCAAAATAAAGATAAAGGCCTGCTTTCAAGACCAATAACTTCAGTGAAGTGCATGGTTAAATAGTGTAGAAAGCAAGTGTAACAACATTCAAGATAGCTGAAAAACTATTTAGGACACAAGGGTAATTTATCCCAGTACGAAAGAAAGATGCTCAGTTTAGTAAGAGAAAAACTGGTGAAATCATGAGCACTTCAATGACCTAAAACACAGTAAGAAATGGTACAGAGCATGAAAAGTATACCAGATTACAAAAGGCAGTAGGTAGAGTGGACTGTGGAGAATAGAAAGAAAAAAAACTAACAAAAAAGACCAGGACACAAAGTGAAATAAAGCAGGGCAGATCCAGAAAGTTTTGTACAAAAACCATACACTAACTTCATTAACAGCAGAAATAGATGAAAAAAACAATGTCATTATTGCATATTGATGAAAAGCTAACAGAAAATACTAAAACTGCTGAAGTATTTGAAACTGCATTGTTCCAGCCTTTCTTGATGTTAACATAAGAAAGTTGTGTTCAGAAGGCAAGCTACATAGACCTTTGACTTCCCTCCCTCAGTACACACCTTAGGCTCTTGCACAGTTTTAATTTGCTAAATGTAGCACAGGTGGTTAGTATCAAAAGTCATAATTTTATTCTTACCAATTACATACATTTACAGTACCATAGTATGGTTTTAATTTTACTGTATAGCTACTTGTCAAAAAATGACCATTATACCGTAAGTATAGAAAAAAAATATCTATTCGAACTTGAAGATGTGCTGTGTGGTAGACACTGCCCCTACCAGCTACCAATTAAATGCTGACATATTGAGATTTTGCTATTATTATTGATTTTCCTTAATTACATCAATCTCAGAGGTTATGCACTGTTATTGCTTAAGCTATAAATACTCATTACATCCATTAGGATCTTTAATTCAAGAAGTAAGGAAGAAGCTGTCTAATAACTACACAAAAATTTTTTGTTATAACTCATCATTCTACAAACAAATTGTCAATAGGATCCAGTTCTTAGGTGGAGGTGAGGTTTTTCATCAACAGGGTTAACTACTAATTAAGCCTCTTGTCTTGTGATTCTATGAGCACACTTTATGTAAGTGCACTGATACTACAGCATACAAAAAGAGGGACTTATTTTCCTTATTCTAAAAACTAAGAGGCTATTTCCTTTTTGACAGGTTTACAAAACCCTTCGTATTTTAATAATTCTATACCTAATATCTTGCACTGCAAACAGCCTAATTAGGGCTAAAGGAACAGAGGCAGATTTAAATAGGTTAGTGTGAATTTTTTATAATTAACTTTCCATGAGTTCTGCACGAGCTTTCCCAGAGATGTGGCTTTCTCTTATCTTTTACTTTCTACATTGTCTCTTCCTCCACTGGCTATAGATCATTTCCTGTTCTGCAGCTGAAATAGCACAGCTTCAAAGGCTGTGACTAACATCATTTAAACCATTATCATTTTTTACCAAACTATTATTAAACAAATTGATTTCCCCCAAGCCTCTATGATAAAGAAAATCATTCATTCATTTTGTGTGTCTTGGCAATGTATGTTTCTTCTTTAAATCACATAATGGCAAGAATTAGGAAAAATGATCATTTATCTGATGTTAGTAAGTTAGGCAAAGCCATTACATTTTTCATCGGGTAGGAAGCTGCCATTACATTAGGCCAAATTTTGCAACTGATATTTTTTGACTCATTCACTCTTCAAAAAATTAGCATCGCCTTTGAACCTTTTTAATTGTCCCACTAAAAAGGACACATGGTGAAAAAAATAGGATTTGGATTATATCTGGTGTAAAGTTATTAGCATGTTGGAAGAACTTGAAATATGGGAAAATCTTGTTTTAAAATAACTTCTTATTTCTGTTCCTCCTAGCAAAAACTTTTCTAGACAATTCTTTTCTTACACTTCCCATGCATTTTGAAGACTGGAAATGTTGAAAACATTTTTACTTCTTTGTTCACCTTAAAATCTAAAGCATTTGTCCCATTAGCTGGAACCTAACAAGTAACCAACTGGGTCTGTTCATTGTAGAAAATTAAAAAATATGTATCTGTCTACAGAAATCAGCTTTTATGATGCCAAATATTTATGGCATACAGTCTGAAAGTTGTGCTAGGTCACATGCTTCATGGTCCCACCATCCTTATCATATCCTTATTGCATGTTTTTCTTATGCAGTAGGACTTAAGTGAAAAGGATGATGGTGTTTGTGCCAAGTATAAAGCCTGCATGTCTCCACAACAGTCTTTTGTAAAAGGATATAGAAAATAACGCAATGACATCTGTGATGTTAGAAATACAAAGCTCAGTGCACATTCTGGTAAGAAACAGCTGAAATCTGTTCTCATTTAATAGAACTACATCTCCTGCTAGCAGAATAAACAAAGATTGCATTTATCCTGAGGTTAGTTATATAAAATCATTTAATGTGAGTGCTTGATAGCAGTGTCTGAAGCTGGAGAAAGCAAGCCAATCCTGTTCATTTTCATGACAGATGGGATAAAGTGGCATTTGAGGCACTGGTGGGAAAATCAAGAGAGAGATTTTACTCCTGGATTCCCCATGGTGCTGCAGTACAGCCTGTAAAGCCAGCTCACCATTCTGTGCCTCTGTTTACCTTTTCCCCTTTCTACATTTTTTCTCCCTGCATGCTTCATACAGAGCCTGCATGAAAAGGCCCCAGTACCAGTGGGAGCACTAACCAGTGTCCCAGTACCAGCAGTGCTATTAGTTTTATATAAGCTTCTTATTTACTCTATAAAAGCACTACAGTGTACAAACAGTATTTATTAAGAAAGGCAGCCTGGTAGAGATTTTCTCTCTGGAGCGCTGTTTTGCTGTATAATATGTAAGACCTGTAAGTTCACGGAAAGGGTTATCTGAATTCCATGGCTAGTAAATGAGTGAGGTTTTTGGCAATAAATTCATGCAAAGCCAGGGCTGCTGAACTTCAACAGCTGACACTGGCTTCTGCAGGTGCAAAACCACAGATGGTTACATGTCATTACTGCCACAGAAGTGCTACTGAATTCACTAACATTTGCCAGGCTGTGCAGAATACTGCACACACAATGTGCTATAGAATTCAGGCAGCTCTGGACATCATTTATCCAGGATACTCCACTGTGCTCAGCGTAATTAGCAAATTACTGAATGTGTAGGTCCTACATTAATGTCCGTATCTTTGTTCTTCAGATATCACCTTGTTGTTTTAAAGAGGATTACGATTCAGGCTGGAGAGGACCCCATTTTGTGCAAAACAGGTGGCAAGGTCAAAATAGACATATATAAAGCTTTCATCTCAAACAAGGTCATCCTGACACTATGCAGTTAGGGATGAGAGTCTGGCCCAATCACCAATGCTTATTTTTTGTCTTTACTTTCCCTCTTCCTGTCATAGGAAAGAAGCCTCAGGCTGCTGCAGGCGGTTCGTGCACTGGGACCGAGCAGATTCAGTAATTTGGAACCAATTATTTTGCAAGGGAATGGGCTGTGATCCTTCTTACCCTCCACGGAAAATAACATGGAAACCAATGAGACCTCATGTGTGTACAGTGTCAGCACACACCTTCTCATTGATTTAAGTTCTCATTTTTCTGTCTCACTTTGAGAGGAATTTTTTATATTGAAATTGCACTCAGGGTAATAACCAATTTACAACTTTTTTCACGTTCCTGCTGCAGCCAAATAGATTGTGATCAGAAGTGTTTTAAAACTACAATTCCACTAATGTTATCTACTTGACAAATTGCCCATAATGTGTGAGAAAACCAAACAAAATTATAATAATCCAGATTTCAGAGAACAAAAGTATCAGCAATGGCTCATTTTGTAGTTCATTTTGCTTCTACTCAGATACTTAGATCCTTAAAATGGAACAGAGATGAAGGACAAAGAAATACCGAGAAGTCACTCTGTTACTTAACAGGAGCTTTACAGATTGACCACTAAGTTGCAGGCATCCAGAGGGCAAAATCTGGTCTTTATGTATTTTCTGAGATAGAGAACACTTTCTGTAATGGGAGATTATATAAAGTGGTGATAGGTATTATTTTTTTTCCCAAAAGATAGTGGAGAATAAGTAACGACAGGCTAAGAATTCTCCTTTGCTAACCTGTCTAAAATACAATAATTACATGACAGAGTAAAAGTGATACTGTGCCAACAGAAATCCATGGCAGCTAATCACACAGCTGTGTGGTTGACCACGTACTTAGTGATATAAACAAATTAATTCCCAAAAGATAGCTAATCCAGCTTTTTGAGCCCCCTAGTAACATTGTGGAGACTCTGCACTAATACCTAACAGCATGTACTTTATATCATTTGGTGGCAAGTTTTCCATTAACTGGCAACAAAGGACATTTTTATTTGGATTTAGAAATTCCCAAAGCAAATTTCTGAAGGGCAAACTTATATAACGCCATTTAATTTGCAATGATTCCACATCCCAACAGTATGTGAGCTCCTACCAAAGCCTATTGTTTCCCTTAGCCAGAAATGCAATGGTTATAACAACAGACCAAATTAGCAATGCGCCTGCAATATCAAAAAAATCTCAACCCCTCAGATAAGAGATGAATCGAAAAGCACACAGTCCAAAACAACTTTTATCATATACTTCGTTTAGACTGGTGTTGCACTGAATGAAATGAGACTGGCATCTGATTGAATTAAGTGACATATAGTTGCCTAATACATCCTTGAGGCTGCTCTAATTTAAAAAACCAAGCAAACCAAACAAACCCCCCCAAAAGCCTAAACCTACCAACCAAAACCAGCCAGAATCCCATTGATCTTTTGCAAAAAAACCTCCATTGCTTCAGTGGAAGAAGGATCTTTCTCCACGAAAGTTTTCACCATGTACTTCTAAAGGGCACAAAAAACCCAGCTGTCTCACATCACATTCATATAATGATAAGAAATTATTTGCTATCATAACTTCAAATCATTAAAATAAAACAGTCTCATAAGACACTCTCTCCCTTCCAAAATAAATACATCAAATTTATCTCAGAAGCTACTTTCCCTAAGTGTCCTATTTTCCTTCCACATTATGTGGCAGCATTAGAATACCATTAAGCTATGGCAATGGATGTTTAAGAACACTTTGATAGTGTTTAAATATATATGTTTTTTCTTTTTACTACTGATTTATTCTACATTCCAAAAATACCCTGGAGCAAAACATTTGTTTTGGTTTGGGAAAGGAAAAGTGGAAAATATATTTGCTATATTTATCTCACTGTCAATCCCAAATTTGAACTCAGGCTTCCAAGGTACAAAATACAAAACAAAATGGAACAAAACCATATACACCCCTTGCTCCTGTCCTCCTTCCTTCTCTATATTGATAAAGTGCTTGTGTCTCTAGTGGCATAACCCTTTATTCTTTGAGTTAATTTTTTTTTCCTGCAAGCAGTTATATTAATAAAAATTTAATACCATGATCTGAAGTCTGACTTTCCCTTGCATATCTGCATTCTTTGCAATTTCTGTTGTGGGACCATATCTAACCTCCACATTCTTTTGCCATAAGAGTGTATAGAATAATGAGTATGTGCATAGTTATTGCTAAAAACCAAGAGAGAACACCTGGATTAATAATTCTAATTGTGAAGGAATGTCTACTGACCCACCTATACATTCGCCCTGCACCCTGGCAAAGACAAATGGGTTTACAAATAAACAGAAATTAAATAAAACTGGTCTGAGAATCCAGGCTAGAACACTACATTTTTAAAAGATTGCCATTAGTGACTGTTAAAAAGCCATTTTTACTTTAATGACTGTTGGTTAAAGGCTGTTGCCTGTATCTCCAATCTACAGAGAGCTGACAAATACTGGTTAAGAAAAGCAGGGAATTCTTCAGATCCACTGGTAACTGTAAAAACAAGTAACAATGTGAAGTGGATAGAACTGGTGAAAATTTTCCAATAAAATATTTTTTCTGATAAACTTTCATGTATTTCAGATTAATTATTTCATTTTTTTAATCTCTATTTCAGTTTGAAAGATCAGTAGATATCTAAGCCTCAGACTAGACTGTGTATGTCACTAAATTCACAAGTTTAAGAGAAATATGGAGAATAAATCTGTGGTGCAGGCAGCCAGGATTATTTTAATTGCCCAAACACAGGAACTTAGTGTAACTGCAGGAGCCTCCCACTGCCATTTTGGAAGGGTGCTAGTCTCCTGTAGATCTCAACCATATTTACTAGCCCAATGCAAATGGCTCAGCAACTTAAGGGTGTCTGAAAGAGCACTAGGAAACACTTCTGGACAATAGAATCCTCTCTTAAACAATGCGAACAAGTTCAAGTGAAAAAAGTGGAAGAAAGATCAGCTAGAAGGGCTTTATCTCAGAAATGTTATACACTTCTCACTCTGCAAAACCAATAACCACACTGGGAAAGTTATCTCATTCAATTTATGATGAATATAATCCTACATCCAGTAAACAAATATTTTTCTTACACTTTCAAGCTCCTTTTTTTTGGTCTTTGATTATCTTTTAGATTTTTTCTATCAGCACTTCTGCATTACCAGTTCACTGCAAATACCCTCTAAGGGGAAAAAATGGGTCATTCTGAAAAAGAGTTGTTCTCTTTGGACTAACTCTAACCGGCGTAAACTAAGTGACAGTGTCTTCCACTTATCCACCCGGTCAGAGCCTGCACAAAAACAGTTACTATGGAGCAGCTCATGCATTGCAAATTAACACCTCCGTTTAAATATCAGTAATTTATTCACATGCTCATTCCCTTAATCTCAGCCAGAGAATTGCATCAGACTGCAACTAACATAGAAAGATAGGAATTAGTTACAAGCTACCCACATCCACATATACACTTTACAATATATTTAAATAATATTTTGACACCCAAGTCCTCAGTATTTACAAAACAAAAATCATATATTGCTAAAGAGATTATTAAGATTAAAATCCACTAGAATTTGAACCATTCCACCACCTTTCAGCTTTCTATGTGCAAAATATATATTGGGGAACAGCGGTAACTTCACAAGATATGAGAGCAATGCATATGAAGTGTAGCTAAAATGTAACAAAACCACGTTTTTGGTAAGAATTCTGTATGTAATATATCAGAAAACTAGCAGCAATGGCATTTTAACATACGCAATTTATTCTCCTCTCTGAATTCAGCCAGTGGCTCTTTAGCCGATAGACATCAGTATGAAGCCATGGCTTCATTCCCAGTAAAATTCACATGTCTCAGAGAGCAAAGGAGAAAGTAACATTGGGATTATGCATCTGAACCAAGTATGGAAATTTAGCTGGATTGACCACAAAAGGAAAAATAGACTAGACGTATTGGACAGTGTAAGAAAAGGCGCAGGTTCTCCTGTAGGAGCATGGGATTGCCAGAACAGCTAAGCATATACAGCCAGCTAAGAGCAAGAAACAAGTCTGAGAATGAAGGGTAAAATGAGATGGGTAGGAGGAAAAAGCCTGATAACACCGAGTTGAAAATGAAGGGATTTGAGTTGTTTTAAAAGGAAACTATAATCCAGCTCTGAGACTCAAGGAAGAGGCTAGTAGAGAGTATCAGGCTAGAAAGACTAAGAATATGTTTCGTGGTTTTCAAGGTTGTTCTCTGTCCTTCAAAGAATCCAGGGAAGAGAGGCTTATAGTACAGATGCTAAAAATATTCCTAGATACAAACACAGCAATGTAGATCACATTAACATACAGCTTTGTAACGAATGGTATATAAATTAGAACTGTTTGCAAAGGACTGGAAATAATAAGCTCATATAGAATGATAAATGTGTGTTATTAATGTTCTGTTGTCTTAATTGCAAGGCTTTTGTTCTCTATTACAGAATGAGAATATTCCCTGCAAAACAATTATTCTCCTGATTGTTGGTTAGGTTAGCATTTGCCACAGGGCTTTATGCTTCACAAAATATTTTTGCTTGCATAAAGAAACCATGAAAAGCAGGCAAATAGCAAACAACAAAGTCAAGCAAAACATATCATGTTTGTTCTTTTTTTCTGCTTTTATTATATAGTTGATCATACATGGAGAAGAGTATTTCCCACATAAGGAAAAAGTGAATAGTGCTCTGTTCAGGGTTTGAAGCATGGGTATTTTGTGTGCCATTCCAGAAGAAAAAAAGACTTTTAAAGAAAACCAAATATGAAGGCATTTTGTTTGAGCCTTTAAAGCCCTTGGTTTCTAACATCTTTTGACCAAACCTGAAGTCTTATTTGTTCACACACTGCCTACTGATAGTGTAATACAAACATCATGGGACTGAAAATACAAGTAAATAAACGTTTCTTTAAAGATGCTTATGACTCAGCAGGTCACTGTTTTCCAATCACTATTATGAGTCAGAACTAAGTCTTTGAAAGGCTGTTAGGAAGTACAATCTTTCATCTGCAATGCAAGAATCATAGTCCTGACTATTCTTGCAATTAGAGATGCCCAGGCTGTTTTTGTAATAGGAATATGTCTCAGACAAACTCCCAGTCTGGTACTTTCTGCTTATCTCTGCTCAACTCATTCCTGAAATTTCATTTGGATATAGAATACTGTACATTCTGTCCTGAACAGAGTGGTGTAGCCGTGTGTGGCTAAATGGCTGCCGTCTTGATTAACAGTTATAAGCTGCTTTGAGATATTTTTGTGAAATTGGCGATAGAAATACAAGGGATGGGTACCTAATGTCTACACAGAAGAGCCATGTCAGAACATGCACAGCACTAAAGGAGACACAGAACCAGATTGAGAAAACCACACTGTGATGTTTATACCAAGCGAACAAATGCAAATGAAATCTTCCAGTATTATTGACAGTAACACCGAGGTTACGGTATGTGTGTGTATCATGCCTTATTGCTGATTGAGATTATCATTAGTGTTTATTCAATCAATATCAACATGTCTGAAGGGACTGAAAAGGCACTAATAAGGACACACACTGTTTAGGGTAAACACAAAGCTGATTACAGTGACACCCACTTGATTTGGCAACTAAGACTTAAATGGACTGTTTTCAAGATGCTGGTACTGGCATATACAACTCACCTGATAATGAAGGAAACAGAGAGTACCTTCTCCTGGGTTCTTTGTTATTCTTATAACTACAGTCTTGGGACACACCATGGGTCTGCCTCAGCTTCTGGAGACTCCCAAGCCACTGTAAGCACTGAAAGTATTTAGTGTTTAACTACATACAGCAGAAAGAAGTGGAGGCACAAGCCAGATAAGTCAGCTAGATATTCCTCTCTTCCCAGGTATTCCCAGGCTGCCAAATTGTGCAACTTCGGAGACTGCAGCCCAGCAAAAGATTTGACACAAAGAATATGTGCCACAGGACACTCAAAGTGCAGAAATGCTCAGAATCTCAGCTGGATACTGCACGTAAGCTATTATGGCAATCATGTTGCATATATTACGCTATCTACTTCAGAATTTCCACAGAAAGCAGAACCGTGTGCACATTGTACAGTGTAGACATCCTTTGAGAATAAATTTACACATTGTTACTGTTTAAAAGATGAATGATCCTGCAGGACACCAAGAACGCCCTCACAGAAATAATCTGTTCAGGTTACACAGTCTTGTACGTATATGCCATTTTCAGTGAGGAAAGAAACAATCTTGCCTCAAGAGAGCTTATATTCTGACAGCAGTGTTACCCACATCACTTGGGACTTTGTCTAAAAAAGGACTTGAAGGCACAAAATTGAAATCAGGAGGAATTTCGGTACAAAAACCCAGAGCTGTGATCCTGAGTTGTGAACCTCAGCTGCCACATGTATCCCGTTCATTCGGCATTTTGTGGCTGTAAAGCTGACTAGAGACTAGCAAAGTTCTGCTTTGGCACCCACACAGAATTGCCTTAGTTTTGACAGAGCTGAGCAGCTTGGCTCTTAACCCAGTCAGGCAAAAGGAGACTTGGCATTGCTGATGACAAAGAAAATAGGTTTTGGAGAACAAAATGCATTTTCTCATTTGCTGAAGTAGACTAATTCTAAAAATTAGCAGAGGTACAAAGTGGCTTGACTGTTGTATTTGAGACCTTGGCTTTTCGTCGCACTCAATGGTAGCAGCCATTGGCTCTTATGCTGAAGCAGCTCAGGATGACATTACATCTGTATTATGATGGATCTCTATCCACTTCCTGGAACACATTGGTGCAATACACAAAATCTAAGCAAGCATTTGTGCATACGTATAATTTTGCAGTCATAGGAACTCAGAAAGCAACCCAAAAAATGTCAGTCACAAAGTACTCAAACTTTGTCACTATTTTTTCACCCTTCAGGAGCTAGTTGGAGACAACTGTCTCCAGGTCTGATGGCACTAAATATCTGCAGTTTCTATGACAGTCCCATATAGCTGAGAATGCCTGACAATTTGGCAAATCACATCACAGGCGTTTCTGACTGGGTGTCAACAGAATAATATTAGGAAAATTGATATTTGCTGTTTCTTTTGAACTTTGTTTGACTCTGAATTCTTCAGACAAATATAAAAGCAAACAAAGAAAAATAAATCATCATCACCATCCATGGGTAAGTCTGGAATAATAGCTGGTGCTCCTTTTGAAGTCAATAACAAAATTCATCCACTTTAACATGGCAAGAGAGCTACTTAAAGAAAAAATAAAAAACACACACAAAAAGGATATTTAACTTAGCTGTTCTTCTCTGAGATGTAGCATTCAGATGAATGTGATTCTATAAGTGTGTGTACAGTCAAACATTGAAAAGCCAGTACTGAGGTCTTTGACAAGACACACAAGTACCTTGAAGTAAACGAGTCCTATTTTACCATAAAGAAAAATTGCACGTCGTACAGCACCATTTCCTCTCAATCTTCACCTCCCTGGAAATCCATCAAGCATTCTGAGGAGGAGGCACTAGGAAAGAGGACTGAGAAGGTAGGTATGAACAAGAAGTTTTTAACAAGAGCCGTTATATTTCTTCCTCCTTCAAGCTTTTTCACATATACACCCTCACACTGCGGCGAATGTTAAACAGTACTATAGACTAAATGTCATTCCTTGACTAACCACACTGACTATGCTTGCTGAATACAGCCAAGAAGAATTGCTCTCCCAAAAGTAGCAAAGGGGAGGGAGTAAACAAAAATTATCCCAAACCCAGGTAAGAAACTGAGGAGGCAGCAGGCTCAGGTCATCCCTTCTCCACCTGCATCTGGGGGCTTCTGCTGATTCTAAGGAGGAAAGAGATTCTTCCCTCCCAGGTGCTTGGCTACGAACATACAAATATGCACAGTGTGGATCTACATATCAATATAAAATACACCATCTTCAAAGAGCCGCTTGATAAACTACCAACATTTCAACAAAACAGTTGTAGAAAAAGTATGAATTAAAGTATTCCAAGTCTTTAAAGATGCATTTAGCTAATAAACTTACACTCATGTTTATGCATCAGTTACTATTTCTCTCACGCTCATTTAATCTCAGTGCTGGAAATGTACAATTTTTTACATAATAATGACTCCCTGGCTCACCAACAGTAGAGAATAATGCTGGAAAATAGAAGATACAAGAACTGTCCTTTTTAGGAAGAAAGCATGGGTGATTTAACTGAAGGGGAAGAAAGGCTGTAGCAAATACAGAGGGTGAAACCCATTTACTTATATTATAGACATATAATGCCAGAGCAGATGCGTAATTCTTGTCATCTCCTTTCTTTCTCATAGGAGACAGAAAACACACAGAGGTATATTTGTTTATTAGCAAAGTAAAGTGATGTTTGAAAGGTACTCCCAGAGCCACATTCTTAAAAAACTCCCAAAATACAGCAGTAAAATCCAAATACTTGTTTTCTATTTATTCACAGTAAATCACTTCTGTAGACATAGAAGGTACAGATGTAGATGTTCAATGTATCAAATATGTGATACAGATTATTATAGTTATAGCTAAAACTTTCATCCTGTTAATGTAAAGATGAATGTACGCTTTAACTGGAAGAAGGAACCACAAGGCATGTATCACTAGGGCTACTTACTATTTGTTATTGGCAGTCCAGCATTTCCAAGCATGTTTGAAAGGAATATTTGGACAGTCTAATCAACAATTTTAGAGGTGTTCCTCGTATTCTTTATGTCTCTCCCACAAAGCCCACACCCATCACATTTTCCAACCTCTTTTAAACCTGGCTATTCCAACCCTTAGCCAACCATCCACTCCACTTATGCAAATCTCAAAAATACTTCTGCACCCCAAATACTATCTATGTCACTCCACTATTCACTGCTCCTCCTCTTTCCTCCACTGCCTGCAGGTAAATATTATATTATTCACAGGACTACAGGCAATGAAATGGCTTCCTGAGGAAAAGAGAATGTAAAAGAAAAGGGAGAGGATACACAGCAACTGGATGACATTTCCCTTTGTGCCTCCGTTCTATCTACTATATGTCACAAGGGAGCTGGTTCAAATGACTGATTTATGGCAAAGCTATAAATTGTGCCATGTACCAAAGGCAGAGCTGCCTTCTCTTTCTTCCCAGTGTGATTTTCCTGCATTCTGACTATTTAATCCAAATGGCATCAGAGTTGCTAGGACTCCTTCTGCTTCTTTTCCTCTGCTTACACACAGAGATGCTGCAGATACTGAGGAGGCCAGGAGTAAGGTAATGGCCAGCTAAGTTATAACTTTGGACCCAGTTGAGAGTAGAAAGTAAGCCAGGCAGAAACAGTAAGAGAGACCAGTGACGCGACTGAGAATCCTTGATGAAAAGAGAGGGAAACAACCATACCTGCTGCATCTTGGTTAGAGGGCTTCATCTCAACAGCAACAAAACTTCATTTAAAATCTAACACAAAACCAGTTGCTTAAGAAAAATGACTGAGAAAGTACTATCAAAAATATCTGACCTTGCTGATTTGTATATGCAAACCAAGTGGTTTCTTGCAGACCAGATTACAATATGCTCTTACAAAAATAGAAAATCGGCTTTCAGGATCTTGCAAATGGTGGAACTAACCTCCAAGGCAAAATACGGACCCAGTGCTCAACTTTCTGCCCTATGAAGGGAAGCCACAGATTAACTTGAGACTGGCATCATTTTCTTAAATGTCTGCAACCTCAGACCAGCAGCCATCATCAAGAGGATGCTGATCAGGACCAAAACACCTCTGCCTTGTTCATGATATAGGTCAAACCAATACATCAAACCCAAAATAAAATGTAAAAATTAAAAATTCCTATCACGTAACTGCCAAAGTCAAGATCGTTTCTACTGTATTTTATAAATCTGTTAATTGATATGCATAACTCTGTCTTAAACATTTAGAGACATTTACTGATTCATAACTGAAACTCATACCCTTCTATTCCCTGTCTCTATCCAACAGCCATGGTTCAACAGAAGCAAAGTGTAACTTGTATTCTGCATTAGTGGTACACCAGAAAAGAAAATTCCTGATCATAGAGCTTGGGCTTCTCTCCTACACAGCAGCTTACACAGAAAAATTATTCTGCTGCACTTGTCATACCAATGGCAAGCCCAGCTTAATTTATGATGATGAACAGTGAAAATCCCATCATTTTGGCTAACATGAACAAAAAGGATGTTTTGAACATATATCATTACCTGCTGAATTAATGTTTGTATGTGCAAACAGGCACATGCATACATGCAAATGCATATACATGTGTGAGTCTATGTCATCTTACAAATTTCATCCTCCCAGCCTTTTCCTCTCCCACTTTCCTGCACATGTATCCTTGGAAAGGAGAAAAACCTTCTGCGTATTTTTATTGGCCTGTCAATCTGCTACTTTTTTTTTTTTCTTCCATAACTGGAATGTCATGTAGCATGTCAGTCTTTCTGCTTTCCCGTTCACCAGAATTAAGCACCCTGCATGACTGCAGAGAAAGCTACCAAGGAAAAAAAACCAACACAATTTCTTTTCAACAGTTAGATTTGATACAAAAGGTGCATTCACTGCATATCTTAACAAATCATTAGAAGCTCTATTTTCATTCAAACCCTCACTGTGGCTTACATGACATCACAGCAGGAACCACACCAAGGGCTGAGTAACTAAGGTATATCTAAGGCTGACTATCCAAGATGTCAGTCTCAAAAGATTTTTCTTTTTTGAGAGACTAGAGATTGTTTCTAATGGCCAGATAATCTACTAATTGCCTTTCCTGATCAGTCATAGTATCAGGCCCCATCAGCATAAGGAAACTTTATCGATGCACTTCCACCTGCATTCAGCAGAGCAGTCCCTTCACTGCACTCTTCTTTGCTATGTCTCAGGCCAACATGCAGACACACCCCACCATACTATGAAAGGTCAGCGAAAGCTGACATTCATCAGTACTTTGGGAAAATCTTCCAAAGACAGACAGAGAATGTAATGGACAATTAAAACACCAGTCAGTTCTCATCAGTTCACCCACGAATCTGCAATAAAAACCTGGGAACCTTTAAGAAACCTGAAAGCAGTAACAACCTGAAAGCAGTAACAACTTCAGCAGCTTTTGGGACACAAGAAGCCATGCTACAAGGGGTTAATGGGAGCTGCAGGAGATTATTATGTCAAATACCGATTGATCAAAGTATCTGGACTTGAAACCAGACCAAACCTTCCCTTCCCTCACCATCTTTTTAAGTGGAACAATTCCAGCATTTCACAGGGTTTGGGCACATGAAGAAAGAGAACACTATCAAATCCTACACAATTTAAATCTAACGTCTCCCATCTTCTATCTTCTATTAAAACACACTTAGAGAAAAAGATACATGGTCATATGTAGTAGAGTAAAACCAAGAAAAATGCCTATCAACCTGGGAATCAACAACCAAAGCATTCACCAACAGACTTCTTCCCCACCAATCTTCCTTCCACTCCCTTTCCATCCCCAAAAGCATAATGGCTAAAATGGATAAAAAAATACAGTAACTAAAAAAGTTCCTATGAACTGGGAAGTGACATGACTATCTGTCTTTAAGTGTGTGCATTCATAGCTCTGTTCCAAAACCTATTCAAACCTCGATAGCCTTTTGTAGGGACAAATGAGGCTGCTGCCAGTTTTTACCAAGGTATAAAATTTTCAGCATCACAATAAATTGTGAGACAAGGAGGAGAGAAATTCAATTTAACAAGGAACTCGTAACTTTTCATTGAAGGAGTGCTCAATTGTGGGACAAGGAAGAAAGAGTGAGAGGTACAGTGCGCATCAATATCTTATCCCTTTCTTTCTGGGTTGTCCTTGGAGGCTTGTCCATAATTTACTTTCCCAGGGGAAATATAGCACAAGTGTAGCAATTTTCCCTTTCATCCTGCTGACAGACTAAGCCAGTCTGAGAAAAAAAGGGGGATAAAAAAGAAAGAGAAAGGAAAGATCCATAGACATTATTTACACTGCAGATCGTGTATTATTTTTACCTTCAGATGTTCGTATTTTGATAGTAGTACCAACTGCACACTCACACACGCACACACACCAGGGCAGTCAAACCAATGGTAGGGGTCAGTAATCCCATTTCAGAAGTAGTCCTACTGCAGACTGAAATGAAACAGAGTAAGGTCTAAAGTAATGAAATGTGACAGAGCCACATTCACTGCCATCCTCCAAATATGGAGTGAAATACATTTCTACATGAGGAAATCCTAACTGGTAAGTCAAATCTAGTCATACAATAAATAAGGCTACATATCAGTAATGGATGAGTCTCATATTTAGAATTTGCCTTCTTCAATTAACAGTAATATTATCTTACAAAGTCTTATTTTTTGTTAGAGTATGAGTGATTAACCTTCAGGTTTCCTTGTAAGCAAATGGCCTATCTCATTAGTTCACAATACTAATCAAATCTTTTATTCCCTCTTTATATTTGTTGTATTGCCGGTGATATTACAGCTACTTCAATTGGTTAAATGAAGAATTTATCATTAAGCAATCACATTGCATTTAGCATCATAATTGTCAATGCATATCATTATATTGGACAGAGCTGGTGATGGCTAGTAAATCTGGCTTTGATCTATGAGCAATCATAGACCTCTGTGAAGCTGCCCTTCATTCAATATAAATGTCAAAAGCAATAGTACTGTGTTATAAAGTGTGATCATTGAAACAATGGAAATCACCATCCAAAGCACTGATGAGATTCAAAGATTAGCAATAAGCTCAGCTCCATGGGTTTAGAGGTTTTCCTGTGGCAAGCTCGAGACATAAGTGCAAGGACATTCATTTGGTGGATCTTTGCTTTTCTATATCTGAAGCTTAAAGGAACAGGAAAATCAGCAGAGTAAACATTAAGGAAATGCTATCCTGAAAAAAGCTGCACATATACGGGTCTTTCTCTTGTTCTATCTTTGTTTTTTCCCCATGTCACAAATTAAGTTCTATATTCTGTTATGGATAATATGGAAGGGCTTGGGTATCACTATATTTAGCCATTTATTCATCTTAATTCAGCTTTTCCATCCTACCTTTTCATCACTTCTGCTGGAAAGCTCATTTTTATTTCTATAAAATTAAAAATCTCAGTTCAGACAAAAATACACAACTGATTTCTGCAGAAATAATTTCAAGAATCTTTTCATAAATTCAGAGAATCACAGAATGTGTTGGATTGTAAGGTACCTTTAAAGGTCATCTAGTCAAACCCCCCTGTAGTAAGCAGGGACATCTTTAACTAGATCAGATTGCTCAGAGCTTCCTCAAGCCTGACCTTGAATGTCTCCAGGGATGGGGCGTTCACCACCTCCCTGGGTAACCTGTTCCTGTGTCTCACCACCCTCATTGTAAACAACTTTTTCCTAAAGAACTTCCTCCTTCTTTTGGCTTACTTCAAAATGTCACTAGGATTTAAAAACTGGTAATTCCGTAAATTCAATAAGGCATATGTTCAATGCATGAAGAATAAATTAAATTAAATTTCTCACAACTAGTAATTAAAGAATTAACATGCAGATGTTAATGCAGATGTTTTTGATAGAGAACCACAAAAATACGTATTAGCCTAACACTGTCCAGTCTTTTACTTGAGGACCTAGAAGAAAAGGTGAGCATACTTGCAACTGTCATCTATGGACAGGACAGACAGCAGGACAGATGAATGATGATGAGGAGCAAGTTAATCATAGAAACTTGGTCACTATGTTACTTTTCCAAACTGTGTGATTTAGAGGCAAGAAAATATGAAATTATACATTTATAAATAAAACCAAAGATTACAACTGCAGAACAAGAAGTTATATAGCAGTAGAAAGGAACTATCCATCTGGTACGAAGAAAACTAAAAAAATCCAAATGAGGATGTGTAAGATGAGATGCAAACATCAAGAGAAAGGTAATAAGACACTTTACACATACTCCAGTAATAGGGATGTCAAGGAGAAGGCTAGTCTACTCCAAAAGAAAGGAGTGGAACATGATGAATGATGCCAAAAGAACTAATGAATATCTATCTTTTTTTTTCTTTTTTTTTACCTTAGTCTTTATTATAAGGTCAATTGCAATCATGTATCTATCACAATTAATATTCCTGACAAAGGGCCTGACTTAAGCCTCATATAGGGAAGGTACAGTATTCAGAGTACTTAGTTAAGGTAGATGTTTTTAAACAGACTGAGTCTAATGAACTTCATCCAACAGTACTTAAAGAGCTAAGTAAGAATCTCAAAGTCATTAGGTTTTGCCTTTGAGAACTTAAAAAGGACAATGGAGACTCTGGAAGACCAAAATAGGGGAAGTGTAATGTCTATCTTTACAAAAGATTTTAGAAAAAAAAAAAAAGGAAAAGAGAGAAAAGAAAAAAAGAAAAAAAAAGAAGACAAGCCTGGCAATTGTAGGCCAATCAGCTTATCTTCATTTAATGGAAAAATACTGAAACAAATAGCCAAACTAGTTGTAAGTGCCTGGAAGGTGATAAGGAAATGTCTAACATCCAACATGGTTTTGTCAAGAACAATTACGTCAAATGAATCTAATTTTCTTCCTTTATAGGGTAACAGACCTTGTGGACAGAGGAAAAGCATCAGGTGTCATGTGTACTTAGGACTATTTTTTATCCTCTTCCACACAGTAATCTTCTAAGGAAACCATGGACGCACAATTCAGATGAAAACAGTACAAAGTAGGTGCAACAACAATTCAGAAAATCATACTCAGGGAGTGGTTAGCAATATTCCTATCACCATTAAAAGATATCTCAAAGTGAGAATCCATATGAGACTTTCCTAGGTTTGGTAGCATTTAGTATTTCGATTAATGACCTAGAAAATAGTTTTACAGCCATACTTGCTGTGACAATATCCTCCTTGGAGGTATTATAAATACATTGGATGAGACGAGAATTCAGAATAACCTTGGCAAATCTAAAGATCTGATTTGGAAGCCATAGTGCTTGTTCAGTAGGGATAAATGCAAAATACCCTATTTATCCAAGAATAATTAACTTGTTGGGATGGAGAACTACTGACTTTGTAGCCATTTGGAAGCAAATTAGAAGTTGTTGTGGATCACAAGCTGGGTAATCAATCAACAAGATCACACTGCTTCAGAAAAAACGAATGTCCTACTGCAAATGCATATACAATGTATACCTTGCAACTCACAGAAGAATCCTTCTAACTCAGTGCTGCTAAAGCGGCAGCTGCATTATTTCATCCATTCTGAGGAGCTACACCTCAAAAAATGAGGACCAACTGGTGATAATCCAGAAGAAATTTATCATCTAGAAAATGTCACTGTAAGTAAGAATGAGAGTTGTAAAAGACAAATAAGAAATATGGATATAGGTAAAAAGTTGCTAAAAAGAAAAAAAGCAAAAAACAAACAAACAAACAAACATAAAAACCGCAAAACCCTCAAACTGCTCTTTGTGTTGATGTTAGACAGGGCAACACAAAAATGACTTAAAGAGCAGCCAGGGCTAGATTTTTGGAAAAAAACTGTCAAATAGTAAGAAGCAGTAAAGTGTAGAAAAGACAGATTGCCTGCAGAAGTTCTGGAATACTTCTGGAAAAAAGCTGTCAGAAATAACACAGAAATCTGTCCAGAATAAGTACTGATCCATCCATGCAGGAAGGGTGATTAGATTACCTTCTACTCCTGTGAATCCATGACCCTAACAGAAACATCCCAGCAATTAGATCCTTGCATTTGCTGTTTGGGGAGCAGTGAACAGGATTAAACACCTCACTTTTCCAAATATAATATTAGTAAAGTTGAATAAAATTATGGAAATCTAGAACCTATATTTTTAAAAAAACTTTGAAAAATTTAAATAGATGCAGCAAGAAGCCACAGAAAATACTTCAGGGCTGAATAAAATGTCTTGAAGTGAGAATAAAGTACTACAATCTGCTGAATATCATCAACTTCCCCTCCCTTTCCCCCCACACTGAAAGAAATTATTTCTTAATCTTGTAGGAAAAAAATAGCTTCCAGAGGAAACGAAATAAATATATAATCCAAGATTAATTCAACTCAAAAATTAGATTTATGTTTTTAACAGTGAGAGTAATCAGACACTGGAACAAATTACAAAAGGAAGCAGTAGATACTCTGTTTCCTGATGCCTTGAAAACAAGACTGGATGCCTTCTCAAAAGACAGGCTTCAGTCATACGTAGGTTAAAAGTTCAACATAAGGCAATACAGGTTTAATTTCACAGTCTGTAATGTCCTAGAGGGCTACGACAACTGTGCAAAGTCCAGAAATTAAAGTGAAACCAAACTTCTTTTCTTCTGAACAGGAGGGCATCTACACCCATAGACTGATATAATTATTGTGACCTGAAAGTACTGACATTGTGTCCACCACACACAGTCTTCTTGTACACTGGCGACTCTTTTTCCATAATTCTATGGACTCAGAAATACCCTTTGCCAGGACAATGGGTAAAAATAAAATAATATTAAAAACCACACACAACCCCCAAAAAAACCTCAAAACCCCAGCACTTTCTGTTGCTTAAAACAACAGAAAATGAAAAGTTCTAGAACTCTAAATTGGCATTTTGAAGGTATGTTTCTCCTCTTCAGAACTCTAAGAGTCTACTATTTAATGCGATATTTAAGTCTGTAAAAGTTCTGCCTGCTTTAAGAGCAAAAGGATTAATGGTTTCAAATTCAAGTGTGTTGACCTTTATTCAACATTAAAATGCTTATTTGAGCATTCTGCCACGGTACCAGTAAGCTTCTCTCTAATGAAAACCGTAAGGGAAAGAAAGTTTAACTCCCATATGCCCACAAATAAAATTATTTTGCATTAGGATGTTTAGGGTTTTCTGCACACACAAAGTGAACATTGGTGCAAAGATCATTGAAACCACAGAGTATACATGTTATTACTCTGGTTACAGGTTGAATGTTAGAGCAATATTAATGAAGGTGATGAAGAATAAAAATGGTTGAGAGCTCCTGTTCTCAACTCACTGCTCTGAATGACAGTTATGACATCAAATAATTTTAAGCACAGTAGAAAAAGGCAAATCATACTAGTTACTTCTGAAATAAATTACAGAAATCTGCTTCCAAATACTGGAAAGTTGATGGAAAACAAAGAACCAATTTGCACATCAGGATACATGGACAGCGAATCAAAGTAGGGAACAAAAGGGCAACACTGATTTTGGGTAAAGCTGAATAGTAGAAAGGGTGAGTTGTAAACACTTTGGCTGAAGGAGAAAGAGTTGCGGGAGAAGTTAAAGCCAATAAAGAGTATAAGTGCTGCTGCAGACCTTCAGGACATTTATGGAACCTAGGTAAAGAAATGTCTTCAAAGATCATAGAATGGCTAGAGTTGGAAGGGACCTTAAAGATCATAGAGTTCCAACTCCCTCTGCCATGGGCAGGGACACCTCCTACTAGACCAGGTTGCTCAAAGCCCCATCCAGCCTGGCCTTGAATGCCTCTGGGGATGGGTCATACACAACTTCTTTGGGCAACCTGTTCCAGTGCCTCACCACTCTCACAGTAAAGAGTTTCTTCCTAATAGGTAATCTAGATCTACCTGCTTTCTGCTTAAAACTGTTACCCCTCATCCCATTGCTACAATCTCTGATAAAGAGTCCCTCCCCATCTCTCCTGTAGGCCTCCTTTAGGTACTGGAAGGTTGCTATAAAGTCTCCCTGGACCCTTCTCTTCTCCAGGCTGAACAATCCCAACTCAGCCTGTCTTCATAGCAGAATTGCTATCAGTAGGTGACTGCAAAAATAACAGTACCTGCCAAGAGCATTGATGACTCTAAAGAAATATATAGGTAGTTTGGTTTACTCAGCAGTGCTCCAAAAATCT
This sequence comes from Thinocorus orbignyianus, assembly GCA_013400375.1. Lineage (NCBI taxonomy): Eukaryota > Metazoa > Chordata > Aves > Ciconiiformes > Thinocoridae > Thinocorus > Thinocorus orbignyianus. The sequence continues at coordinate 260,575 of VXBW01004385.1, forward strand.
GTAAGAATCATTCTGGGGAGAATATGCATTTTTAATAAACAAAAAAGAAAATATAAAAATCAATTCAACAGAGAAAAAAGGCCCTAAAGTTTCTTCACCTCTGAAATACAAGCATGTTGTCTTAGCCTAGGTCCTTTTTCACTTTGTGGGCTGTGCAACAATGAAACACAATAAGATTTAATGGAGCTCTCTGAATTTATGTAGACAAAAATGATAATAGCATATACATCATTGCCTATTGCAAGGAATTAGCTGCCAGAACGACTGGTGGATACGTTCAGCGTGCCACCTTATAGCAATAGGGATGTACAGACTATTACCAATCTATACAACAATAATTTATGCAAATGTATCTCAAATACAAAAATTATTGTCATAGTTCATTGTCCATCCCATTCCAAATTTATGCCAAGTAATTAACAAAACTGGTCCACATGTATCTCCAGAGCCTATGTGCACTACTTTGGACTTGTGAAATGAAATAGGCAAAGCAGTAAAGCGTGTTCCTGCTTTTGCTGATTCTTAGCAGAAATGTTTCCTCCTCTCTTATCAGCTGTCCTGAGCACCAGCATGCTACAATCAACTTCCTGCTAGTTAGTTAAGATTCTTGCTTGCTTGCCTTTCTTCTCTAAATACGATGCTCTCATGGGGCTATTGATCAGTGACTGGGGAAAAAAAAAAAAAAAAAAAAAAAAAGAAAAAAACCAGCCTGGATGAAACCCCTTTTTCTTTCTTTTGTGTTATTGATATTTTTTTAAAAGGTCCCTTTCATCTTCTCCTCTACCAGGAAAGCATTACTTGATGGAAATACAAGAATAATGAATCTAAAGCTGTTCAACACCAAACTACCTAGAAATAAAAAATATCCCCTTAGAATTCAGCTTTTTTTAGAATTCCTGCATTTCAGTGAGGCAGCACACACATGTTCCAATTACTGCCTCAGTTACAACATGGTAACTCAAGAAAATTCTGTTCCAGTCAATAGTTCTTCCACAGATTATAAACTATTGGGAATAAGGGCAGATTTTGACCCACTTCTTTCTGGGCATAAAAAAACATGTATGATAAGTAGCATAGGAAAATATTCAATATATATATTACAGTTTAAGATTCATAGCTTCACACTGCTCCTGAAGTCTGTATTTCCAAGCAGTTCATGTTATTATCAGGAGGGGTTAATTTCAGCAGAACTTTTGCAAACCATTTCCCACTTCCCTGGTCATCCCCACTGAACCCAGGGGTACCAATGGCAGCTGAAGCCAGAGCAAGGCACAGTTAACGCCTGCAGCATTATATAACTTCTCTGTTAACAAATGCAAGACACAAAGTAAAGTCGTGTAACCCAATTGAAATAGTTCGTACTGGAGGTTGATTTCCCTTGGGAACTGAAACATCAAGTAAGAAACTGAACCAGTTAAATATAACCTTTTTAAAGGGCAAAAGAATTCAAAGGTAATCAAGGATTTTTTTTCCCCTCAGAAGGGCATTTATAATTATATTCCACTTTTATTTATAACAACCCTTTTAATGTTGGTACTACAAAAGAACTCCACAGAAAACCAGCTTTGCTTTATATAACAGGATTCAATCTACATGTGGTTTTTATATGCAAAACATCTTCTACACAGGCTATAAACTGACAAAGGCGCATTTCCCTTAAGAAACAAGGAATATATTTTCAAAGTGCTTCTTGAGGCTTTAGCCATGTACCTTTCACTAGTATTGAGGGAGACTCAAGAAGAAATCCTTAATTTTTGCTTTGAGAAAGCAGTGGCAAGTGACTACATATGATCCTACAGTGAGCTCAGAGTCTATAGTTTAATTTCCTTTATGATCCCAGGCTACACTTAACATTTTGCTTTAATTTGCTAATTCCTGAGGAGACAGAAACAGGCCAGTTCCAAAATTGATCTTTTCAGCTTCTGTTCCCCTGGTTAAGAAGGTATAAATTAAGAAATAAAAATGATGGGCATAAGCTAAAAACTCACAAATTCAAAATTCAGCTCCAGAGTGACCAGGTGATTCATGATTAACCATTAAAGATCTTAAATTGTGTGTTCATGTTGCATCAGAACACAGCAGGTGTGTTAGGAAAATAACAGTCAGAATTTCAGAGTAGTATCTAGAGGTGAACAAAGCCAGTGAGAAGCAAATCTAGAAGGGGAAGGACAGATTTGGATGGGCCAAGCTCTCATGAAATGTCTGCTGGATGCAGTAGAAATTCATCATATAGAATCCTACTTCTGTGGATGCTTCTCTTACATCCAGCAGACACTCACACAATATCATAATGTAGTCTGTTACCCTTGAACAATAAAAAAAAATAATCTAAAGGACAGAGCCTTGATGCAGCCAGAGATACTTTCACATTACGCTGTACAGATTAAAAACAAGCAGGATTCTCCAAAGATATTAATTAATGATCTATCCCATTGTACATGGTGCCCAAATGCTTACAAATATTTCTATAGAGAAACATCTTTACAAAACTGCCCTGTTAAATTTATTCCGTGTAGAAAAAAAAAGTTAATTTAATCTCAGAATTAAATGAGAGATCCTGCTTGAATATCATCAAGCATGCAGAATCCCACGAGGATTCTAATGCATATACCTGCTCAGGCTCTCACTAGAGAAACTATACACACATGCAAGTGCCAGACAGAGGCGACAGGGCCAGATATTTCTTACCCACAACAGGCAATCTGTTGATCCACTAAGAAACTATTATTAGGAGATGCTTTAGTCAAAATGCTATAGGTTATTAATCACAGCTTTGGGGTTTCTGACAGGATGTTTTGATAAAATAAATCTATTTTAAGTGACTGTAATGAAATACTAACTCGTTTTTGAAGGGCTTTTAAGATGTTTTTAAGAAGTTTCAGATCAAAGACTCAGTTAATGTAACCTCCATGCATTAAATATTTAGTACTTATTCAGTCACTTGAGCACTCAGGCATCTTGACATTGTAAAAGGGGGAGAGGGAAATTGAGTTTAAGTCAGTTTTGCACAGTGGGATTTTTCAGATTTTATGTTAAAATCCCAGGCATGTAATTTTAATACAAAGGAGTCAATTCTCTTACAAGAGTATATGCACCACCCATTAAAAGAATTCTTTATGCACCTGCATAGATGGGAGAATAAATCCTCTATAGAGTCATTTCAGTAGGAACTGTTGTGCTGTGATTAACATCGTGATTGAACATTATTCTGTCTCTGAGCTCTCTGATGGACAAAACCCAACACACACACTTCTCTTTCCAGAACAACTAGGCATGTGCAAGGAGCACAGAAATTTAACAATGGCAGCTATATATTTGGTTTATGTGACTAGAAAGTATTTCCCCTTTCTAGCATCCCTGAAATCCAACAGTTGTTCCTGACTGCTTCATCTCTTACAAAAGACATGCTTAGACATCTTCAATATAGATCATGATGAGGAAAATAATCTTATTTTGGGACTTACTAAAAGAAATTTCTTAAAGTAATAAACTACAAAGTATTAGAGGCTGGATATCCATTCTGGAAATGTAACACTATGTATCAACTCCACATGCTATCAAGCATCACCTTTCTCACAGAAGTTCACCAAATGTAGTAGAACCTTGCAGATGATTTCAAGCAGAATGAAGGCACTCTTAAGGGCATTTCTTGGATTATAGACATTAAAATATTAAAAATTGCCTTTGAAACTATTGTCATGAACTATCATTGACCCATGTTAGTATCTAGTCTCAAAATCAAGGTAAGTATTGCATATTTCAGTCACGCTTAACAGAAACATGGTCATGTTCAAGTTCTTTGACATGCATAGCTGCTCTAAGACTCTTGTATTTCAGAGTCATTCATAATCTACAAAGAAAAAGAATAACCTTAGGTCTGGCAGTACTAATATATGAGGGGGAGAGAGAAGAGAGGGGGGAAAACAGGTCAGTGTTTCATTCATGACAGATATTTTCCCAAAACTTACAGTGGGATTGAAGATGATTGGATTCTAATTTGAAGTTCAAGAGCTAAAGCTGACCTCTGAAGTAATGGTAGCAATACATATTCCCGAATCTGATAAGCATCATCATTACGTGACCCTATTTGTCAAAAGCATCTTCTGAACGTTAAGCAAGCACAAAGGCTATATGTCATCATGGTCTCATCTGTGACACTGAAAGACAATCAGCTACTGAAAACATCTACATGTATCTTACGGTAACAGGATGACCTCATCTATTTTTCTCTAAGACTTAAATTGGGTTTTTCCCTGCTTTTACTCCTGGCCATGGCTCTGGAGCTTCGCCTTTCTCTGCCATATTAAAATATACAACCCTGAGGTACAGGAGGGCACACAGTAATTTTACAGGAAAACAGCATTTTCTTGTACATAATATTAATATTTTTTATGCATGGTTGTCTCTGAATGCATGCCACCGGGAGAAAATCCCGAACAGTAAATTAAATGAATACTTACTCTGCTAAAGAAGAAACTACATCAGAACTGTTCTATCCAACGAAACCCAGAGCAGAAGCCATTTCTAACCAACAAAAGTATGTAAAATTCTCCTCTATGATTTACCCAATAGATAGTCAGAATGTATCTGCAAGGTATTACTGAAGCAGTTTGTGTCTTTCTTTCGTGTTTGTGTTTTTTGATATTGTTCAGAATAGAGATCTGTGTTGAAACCACATAATGAGATAATAAATCAAGATGATATGTGAAGAACTTAATTTCTGAGAGAAGAAGTCTAAAGACTGTATAGAATCTTAAAAGAATGACATTCTTAAAACTAGCAGAAAGTTTAGGGAAAGACACAGATAATTTAGTAATTTGGTAAATTCTGAAACAACTTTGAGAAAACTTTTTGGATACAATATAAGAGAACATCTGTTGTAATGAAACACAGTATAGGAGAGGTCAGATATCAGATCTCCTTGCACTGCTGTCTCTGTAACAGACATTATACTCGGAAGGAAGGCAACTTTGATGGAAAGAGAGTAATGAGACTTTGACCAATGCTTCAGTGTAGGTGTCAGGAGAAATGAAAGAAACAATGGATATATTTTTGATAATAGCAAAAAGAACCCCAAACTTGAAAAGGCCTTTGACAAATTTTATAGAAATGGAATACAATATTATGAAATACATAGTTTGACTGTGATCTATGGACTTAAAAAAAAAAAAAGAAAGAAAAAAGGAACAATAGCAACAATAAATAGTTCAAATATTATTGATTGGAAGATAGTAAATGTGAAAATTATCATATAGCATATTTTTCCTTATTCATATCATTCTAGTAGATTCCAGTTTATGGTTAAATAGGCTATTTAACTTGTAATGGAAGTAATCTCCAGAAATCAGGTTACATCCACGTGTAATGTTTTAAGATGCAAAAGATGATTGGCATGAAACAATTTTCTTCTGTGTTAGAGTGAAGGGGGGGAAAAAATTCAGATTCCTTTCAGGAACATCTGAAAGGAAGAAAACTTGGCTATATATGATCTATTAACATGAATTATTTCTTTACTCCTCTGGCGTTCAGGATGATTCAAGTATAAACATACAACCAGTTTATCCAGCTGTGACACAGTGAAGGTGTCCCCTAGAGAAATTTAAGTCAAAGTGTCCCTGGAACAAAGTTGCAAAATTTCATATTCATGTTTGCTGCAAACAGGGGAGCAGATGGTTATTCTCATCATATAGAATATAGCATGAAGCTGCTATAAGGAAATCTATCCATGATCACTGTTGAAATTGCAGATACAACCAGTGGCATACTGCTAAGTTAAGTGTGGTCAGAGAAATCTGATGACATTTTATCAGTTCCAGAGATTTACTGTCATAATACGTTGCTTTAATGCAGTAGACTATGATCATTGCCTTATAATAATTGCAGACTATTTTTGAAGGGAAGAAAATGTTCAAAGTTCAAACGCTTTTGTTATTCAGAGTAAATTTCTATGTAATAATTCCCAGAGAAGCCCAATGTTCTGACTTGTCTGCTTACACACATAGGCTCCCTATTGTCTCTCTCAGACACATCTCGAATGTTTTCCAGCATCTTATATAGTGTGTGCTGCTGTCAAACTACAGGTTATCCTACATCCTAGAACATGGATTAGATTTCAAATTACATTCAGCAGCTTTTGAAACTAATCAAAGAAGGTATCTTTCGTCAGCTAGTAGTTTATGAATGTTAATCACCACCAGTCCATGATCATTGTAAACCTCTTGCTGTTATTCAGCATTATTGCAGGTAAAGTTAATAATTTGTGACAGTATGAAAGAGAAGATTATCTGCATTTTAAAGAATATGTAGACATGAAAAATTATCACTCTCCTTGTCTATTTAGGAAAATGGATTATGGATTAACTCCTCTGTTGTCACCAGCTGCAGGAGAGAACTTCCTTTCAGACTCAGTTTTCAGATGAAGCATATCATGAAATTTGAGCCATTATTTGGAAATACGTGGAACTAGGGTGGAAACAATTTCCAGAATCCAGTTTGCTCCCCAGATGACAAAAACTGAATGCAGGTGCACTTCTTAATAGGCAAAGGAATATCAGGAAAGGATTTTGATATGCAGTCCTCATTCACTTCTACCAAAAGTGTGTTTGGTTGATACTGGAGATTATGGGGATTGTTGGTAGGTATACAGGAACCATCAGTTTACTTTCCTTGGCACTTAAGTGGTAGTTCGTACTGACATTGGCAGTAGATAGCAGGAGAGGTGGTTGCTGCCCAGGAGCTTTGCAACCCATTTATTTTCCTTTTTTCTAATTAAACTTTCTAATAAGCAGATGGCTACTTACTTATTTGTAACATACATACCTAAATTCATTGTACTTCTGAGGGAAGTCCATCCCTTTAAAAAGAATAATTTGTATTTACCTGTACTTCTCTGGGAAGACATTACTGTCATAGCAGCAAATGAACTTGAAGCACTGTATGCAACATCTATAGTCATTTGTAATATGGCTCTAGCTAATAACTTCTTTTCATTAATGGCCAGAATAAACTAGTCTCTGTACTCCTTAGAATGTAATTGATGAACTGCAAAACAAAGGGTTATAATTAATAAAATTATATTTTGCCATCTGTGCCCGGTAATGAGAAAAATCTGAATTATAGGAATGAAAAAGAGTGAAGTTTTCTGCCAAATAGATCAATGCATCCCACCTCTTTGTCACCATTAAATTAGATGTTATGTGTTGCTGTGTATTTCTTTCATTGGTTGCCATGGCTAAGAGGAATTTCAGCCAAGATGGACATATAGGAATTCTATTTGACCATGAGAAATATAATATCTTTTTCTCTTTCTACAAGCCTGTGTAGTATGAGTCTACGATGTTATTTGGTCTGGGTGCATCCAAGTCTCATTTATGGGAGAACAATTTTGTTCAGCTCTGCAGTGTTATTTGCTGTTACAAAATCTTATCTATTTCTTTAAAAGAAATCTAGAGGATATGTGCAGTTTTATTCCTAAAGCTCTGAAGGATTTCAGAATCAGTTGGAGCTGAAGGCAAATCTGGTGCTGCCACAGTATCTTGTAAAGATGATTACAGGGGCAGAAAAGTACACCTTTGAAACACATATTCTTGTTTCTTTAGTCCACATTCTGAGCAGTTTGTTCTCTTGAAATTGGGGATATACGCCTGGATTCTTCATAAAGACAGAGAGGCCACCACAATTAGAAAACACTCAAACTTTTATGAGTTCTCTAAGATTCTTCATTATCATTAATTCCTATAAGGTGAGATGGTTCTCATGCAAAATATACCAAAGTACTTTATGTTGACAACTTAATTACCTAGAGCATGCTGAATGTCCCAACCATTTCCTTAAGCTTTAGAGAGGAATACAGACTATGGGTAATATTGAGATTATGCATTTCCACTCACTGTAGTCAAAGATGACGCAATGCTTTTGATCACCCTGTTGGGAGCAGTAATACTATTCTTGTTCTACACATTACCTTTCAGATTTTGAAATATTCATTGCTTGGAATAATATATATGTCCAGGTCTAAGACAAATCTTGGTGTGTCTCAGTGCATTTCCAAAACATTCCCAATTTTTCCAACACAGTATCATCAACTTCTGTTTTAGTCTTCATCTGTTAATCTATAAAGTTCCCTTAATCGGTAATCTCTGACATGCCTATAAATTTTCCATCAGAGATAACAATTTACTGGACATTTTTCATTCTCAGGAAGCAAATAAGAAAAACAGACCTAAGGTTTTGAATCACGTGGACCGTGCAAAATAGCAGACTCCATTTCTAATTATTTTCCTGAACATCATTCGAAGTGCTCAGCTGTCACAGATAAGGCGTGGTTTCCAGAATGTTAAACTGCTTTTTGCTGAGCAGCTGTCAAAATTTGGGCTTCATTTTTGTGTAACAAGACTCTTGAAAGAACAAGTTCTTATTTTAAGTTTATAAAAACTGTATGTGAGAGTGTTGCAGGAGAGCACCGAAACCACGCGTAGCTGCCCATGCTCTGTCCGCGGTCCTGACAGAGATTTGACCACTGGGTTCTCATGTGAAGCTCCATATAAACTAACTGTTTAGTAGAGCTAAGCTCAGAAAGTGAGTTCCAAAGTCTTTACACCACAGACTACTTCTAAGTGAGCCAGGTTTCTTCAATCATCTCCTTTTCTCTAAAATGGCACTACAGTCAGAAGAAAGTTAAGAATCACAGAATTGTCATAGTTGGAAGGGACCTCTGAGATCACGGAGTCCAACCATACACACACCAAAAAACCCCACCCCAAAACCAAACCAAAACAAAAAATCCAATAAAAAACCCACACAACCCCACAAAAAAAATCACCCAATCCAACAATCTTGGCCACTAGAGAATACCCTGAAGTGCCACATCTACACATTTCTTAAATACCTCCAGCGATGGTGACCCCACCACCTCCACGGGCAGGCTGTTCCAGTGCCTGACCACCGTCTAAGTGAAGTAATTCTTGCTAATATCTAATCTAAACCTCCCCTGCCACAACTTCAGACTACTTCCTCTGGTCCTGTCATTATTCACTTGGGAGAAGAGGCCAACACCCACCTCCCTACAACCTCCTTTCAGGCAGTTGTAGAGGGCAATGAGGTCTCCCCTCAGCCTCCTCTTCTCCAATCTAAACACGCCCAGTTCCCTGAGCCTCTCCTCATATGATTTGTTCTCTAGACCCTCACCAGCTTGGTGGCTCTCCTCTGGACACGTTCCAGGGTTTCAGTGTCCTCCTTGTAGAACCTTAACTCAGTGATGTTTATGCAGCATTTGCAGGCTGTCAGAGCAAATGACATGATAGGCATAAAACTTTCCCCTATTCCATGATGTAGAACAGTGCAGCTTTCATAAATATGGAGAGAACTACTTAACATTTTAATTCTAAGCAACTTGCTTTTTTAAAAAAAGCACAACACAATATTTAACAATGTGCAGCTGTTACTAATGAACTAAGAAGCTGATTACAAATATCATGATGGATATTAATGCATTACTATAATCCACCTTAATACAGAAAATATAAATGGAAAAGAAATATATGTGCTATAAAATCCTGAAGTCTTTAGAATCTGAGAAAGTAACAGCTCTCTTAAAATTTAACAAATTAAGACTAAGTGCAAAATTGGATGCAATTAATGGGAAATTCAAAATAAATGGGAGAAAAATGATTTCTGAAACTGATTTTTCTTTTGAGTATACTTAGGAAAATTTCTGAAATTGATTGTACCTCTCCTTTGTTCTCCATGTTACACATTTATTACCACATCAGACAAGGCAGTTCAGAAAAAAAGCAATTTCAGTAGAAAGGTTTGTCCACAATTCTAGGGAATTCTGAGTGAAAACTTTTCACTGTAGGCCTAAGAATAACTTTTTTTTTTTTTTCATTAAAAATGTCATGTAACTGAGACCTTTTCAATCTGTGTTCATTTTCTCAGACTGTTCTCTGCTGCCACAGTATGGTGCTCAGTTGCTGTTTGAAAACATGAAAAAAAGGATCTTTACCAGAGAATACAGTCCTTTTCATTTACCAATATGATTGGTTGTCGTGTAAGATCTCTTTGAAAGAATATTTAAAAGGCTTTAAGCTGTATCTTATATTTCTTAAGAAGAGAAAAAACAATTTTCAATTAACTACTGCTTTACATTAAAAAACTCCTATCTCCTCACATTATTTACATTATTTTATCTTCAAAACAAAGATAAATATTGCTTTCAGTATATGTGGATAATAGCGGCACTTCAAGAGTAGCTAGCATTTCCTAGAAACAGCCGCTTTCTTTTTTTTTTCAGCACTATTATGATCTTCTAAAATAAAATAAGTTTGAATGCAACATGATGTGTTAAAATAAGGATGGCACTAGCCTCCCTTGCATGTAAGTTTGATGTCCTTCATTGCACTATTATTTGATTCAAAAATGTCTTCCTAACAGTGCAGGAAATAAAAAGAGGCACTAAAACTACACTGCAATCAAGAATGGATCAGAAGCTACACACAATATCTCCCAGTTATGCTTTCTATAAATCTATTAGATTGTCATGAGCCTAAATTCTTCCCTTCAAGTATGTGCGTTCAAATACTTGAGGTCAACAGTAAGGATGCATTTAGCCAGCATGGGCCACCTGAACTACACTTCCTTGGTCTCCATTATTTTATAATCTCCCTCAAAATCTTTTCATATTCCTTTATTTTCTCATTTCTATGTGATACAAAGATATAGCCCAGATTCCTTTCTGATATACAAGTTGAAGTCTTTTTAGAGTCAGCTTCAGCTTTCAAGGCTTAAGAAGAACAGAGATAATGTCTTACTGAACACATCCACAGCAGTGACAAAATATTCCAGGATTAGCATGGATCTGCTTTGCAAAAGGCCTCAAGTGCACACCTTACTTCAATGCTAGAAAGAGGACTGCTGAGTAATGGTGAGATTCACTTTACACACAGGCATTCCACATATTTAGAGATAACTGCAAAAAGCACTGGAGAATAAATTACCTGAACCAACTTCTCCAACTAGGTGTAGACAAGCAATAAAATATCCAAAATATGGTGCAACAGATAAATGCTTCTTTAAATCAAATTTGGGACTTCTTTTCATTTGTCGAGGTATTTCAGTATTATCTACTAGGTATACACCATTGCAAGAGGGAAGATGAATCTGAAGGGAGGCTGGAGGAATCTGGAAAGGAAAGTAAGTAGAAACCTCAAACCCTAACTGAATATGACAAAGATTACTGTTCATTTATTTTGAAATGTTTTATTTATTACATTCTATTTAAAGTGGGAGTAAATGCCTCACAGTCTTACACATAAATCTTAAAAATCTTGTCCAGTGGGAATTTGTAATACTGGAAACATATTCAAAATCATACCTATCTCGTGAATTTGTTTTCTTCTGACACTACAAGTTAATGAAGTCACTGGACAATCTGTTGGTTACCAACGACTGGCAGGTAAATTCTTTCCATATTCTACAGTCTGATCTCTAATTTATCTGTCAGTTTCACTAGCATTGGTGTACTGTAGGTAAAGGTGAAATGTTAGATAAGCAAGCCCCTGGGAACCTATTAAAACAAACAATGAAAAAAGAACTGAAATATAAGTTAACAAATAGCCAGATCCATTTACATTCATATAAGACTGAAAACGACACTGCTCTCTAAGAAGCAGTTTGTCTGGAAACACTGAGAATCTGGGGTTAAAATCTAGGAATTTTTTATTTATTTTTTTTTCCCTATAGTCCTGTTTTTATAGTGGTAGTACAAGATAACGACAAAATATCATGGCATCAGGTCTTCGTCTTTCAAAGTGTTGATTGTTCTGACCTTGGAGCTTAAAGGCAATTTTACACACGTTTAACTTGATGCCATGAACTGTTCCAGTGACTTCAACAGGACTATTTAACATGTTTAAGTTTAAATCTATGCTTAAGTGTTTTGCTGGATCAGAGTCACTGCTCAGTTTATGTAAATTATGTGAACAAGATTTTTCCTAAGGTATTTAGAGATCTTAATACATTATATTTACATTATGTAGCTAGTATAAAGCGAAATCAATAAATAGTTCTTTCTTTGGTTAAATTAAAAGACATAAATCCAAATCCTTTGGACAAAGCAGACTTTAAAATTGTTAGAGAAGTCTTCAATCCCAAGGTCTCAGCCCTACAAGTAATGCGGGCAAGGCTAACCATCTTCTGGGCTTACAATCAAAGAATACAGATTAAAATACAACTCCAGCCCCACAGATCCATCACACAGTCGCCACTCAGGAGACCTAAATAGAAATCAGCTCAAACATAGTCAAAATCCCAGCAGAGCCAATGCAGTAAAGTGCTACGGGGCAAATGTAGCTAATAGCTCCACATAGCACGATTTCCCCTACATGCAAGTACATTCAGCATCACTATCAACATGGTAATTATTGCTTAATGCTGTGCTACAAAGGAGGGAAAACAAATTTCTGTAAATGGAAGTGAAAGACGAATGAATGTATTCTAGCAGTTTTACTGCTTTCTAAGGGCCGTGCATATCTTCAAAATATCTGCTTGTCCTTCAGGACAACTAGGTAAATTTTAAAACCATAAAAAGTTTTATATTGTTGTATATACAGGACCTCAGATGTGCTTTTTTTGCTAGAATGATATTAACTGGTTGTACTATGTTATTTCCCAAGCACCAACCAAAAAAGGAGTTTAGTAAGCAAGATACTAAACACAGAAAGTCCCCAAATGCCTAGGGTGCAGTAATTAAAGGCAGCTGCCCAGATCTGGGGGTTAAACTGACTGTGTAGACAAAACCAGTTTGTTTCCTCTTGGGATTACAGCTACCCCACTGAGCTGTGTGGCACCCAACCAAGCAGTAGAAAGTGCTGGGGACAGAAATGAGCGAAATCTGCCTCTTACGTGAATTTGCCATTGCCATGAAACAAGGATTCATACCCTTCCTGCACTTGGGTGTTTGTTCAGGTATGTCGGGACAAGTGATTAGATCATCAATGCTTCCTTTCTAGGTTGAAGCCTGGAATTATGCTTCATATCATACCAGATTATCTGAAAATCCAGGTGTACAAAAGAAATAAGGACAGGGAAGACACGTCACTGATTTAGGGACACTGAGTGCACAGAAGACAACATGACTACCTCGTGCAGTCCTGCTATTTAAAAGACCTAACCACTATTTTGCATTTTCCCTCCAGAACTCAAAGAGATAAGAGAAATGAATGGGATAGAACAAAGCAGAATAAGTAACGTAAGAGGAGCAAAGAAATTGCACAACTTTCTTCCTGTAGTTAGCTTAGGAAAGTATAACTGAACAGAAAGAAAAGGGATTTGAGGCAAAGAAAGGACAAGACAGATGAAGGACAAGTGTGGAGGTGAGATGAAGACCCTGACAAGGAAACAGAAGAGCCATGAAGCAAGAAGCCAAGCTGCACAGCTACAGAAGGTTCAGTGAAAGCTTCAGAAAGGTCACTGAGTTTCCAAAGATTTCCCCACTTGTCTATATGACCACAAGGTGCAACATAGGACCAAGGCATGAAAATTATTTGTATAGACACCACCACATATCATTTATTACTGTCTTGCACAGTAGATCAAACGTTTTTTCTGCAGGTGATTTAACTCAGTGGATTGTTTATGCTTAAAGCTTCTTTTTTGTGAAGTTTCGAGTGTTTTCTTTCTAAGAGTTTTTAAATGGGTAAGAGTAGTTATAAAATGTGAGATGCAAAATTGACTTAAGATTTGAACCCTTCTTCCCAATTTAAGATTTTGTACACAGAGTTGCAATGCACACAAATCCTTCTAGAGATGCTCTTACTATATGAAACAGTACTCATTCTGGAATTTAAGAAATAACCAGTTTATACATTCAGTAACCTTGCACAATATTAACTGTAAATGATGATTTTATTGAGTTTGTGCTTTTCTAAAACTATGCATTGCTGCCAACTTAAACCAAAGGATTTCTTGTTTTTACCATGAACAGTTGTATATATCCTACAGACAGATGGCAACTTTCAACGGTAGCACAGTTAAGCCTATCTTTCCCTGTCTATGTTTCCCACAACCTAGTTTATTTCCAGAACTGCCTTTAAATTGTAACAGAAAAATTTTCCTTGAAACTGGTGGTATAGAATAGTTCCCTGTTATTTTTCATGTTATTTCTATAATTTCCCTGGTAGCATACTGTGCTATTATATACTATAAATTGTATTTTCTTTTGGAAAGCACTGTTGGTGGGGTTATTTTTAGGTCCGATTCTACTTCTGCTGATACCCAACCCAGCTAAGAAAATAGCCATAGGAAGACTTAAAATCACATATAGAGTTTTAGGATGACATCCATATTATAAATACTATGAGAACAGCAGTACTACATGAGCAAAGAGATACCCCACTGAATAAAAAGTTTGTGCCTTGAACATACATGTAGTTGCACTTTTACATTCTGAGAAATGAGAAGCTGGAATTCTTTTTTTAGCATTCTTTCTGTGGCCTTTTTCAGACCAAGTAAATTGCTGTAAATTGCATTTAGATGACATTTCAACCTATCTGCAGTCAGATCCATTGGAAAGTACAAAACCTGATACCAATATGATTTCAAAGTTATGACACATCATACTGAAGCCTTCTTTTTTTTTTTTCCCCGAAGATGAAGAGCATACTTTTCTTTTACAGAACTGTTATTACGCAACCTAACACTGAATGCAGAAATGGGAAATTTAACCTTAGAAAAATTGTCAATTTTCTTTGCTTCATGCTTTAAAACAGTCATAACTGAGCAGTTAAAAATTGACCAGTAGGTATCAGTAGAACTGATCAACCATTTTTACAGGAGTGCCCAGTCATTTAGACAGTAAATAAGGGATATTTGATCAATGAACCAGCAATGTGACATCTGGTGTGCAGTTTCACAGTCTTAGGGCCTCATTCTGATCTCTCTGATAACAGCATAAATAGGGAGTAACTTCCATAAATTCAAAGCATGCACCAAAGTGGCATGGAGTCAGAATGAAGCACCTTGTGCTCCAATCTGTTTCACTCTCATCTGACTTAAGGGATTGGCTCACTTACAGAGCTCTACATTAGACATATTGCCTTCTTGTTTTAAATATGTATGTTTAATATTTAATTTAACAGAATTCCATATTCCAGTCTCTATGTACTGTGGAAACCCCTTTGAGGCTTGTGGTTTGTATGTGCAGTTGCAATTCTCCTCAAGTGTAATTTGGAAGCACTGTTGCCTAATGGGTTGAAAGGAAGTATCTGTCTCCAATTAATCTTGACTCTTCTTCCAGTAAGCAATGAAAATATGGCCAAGCCAGTGGTGATTTGTAAAGTGGGTTGTAGGAGCTGAGCCAGGCTCACCAAAACCTGTTCAATTTCTTATCTGTGATAGTGGAATATCAGTAGAGATACAGGTCTCATCAATTGTCCACACACTTCAAGGATGGACAGCTAATTTAGACTACCACCTTCAAATGACAACACAAAAATTTTGCCAACTCTATGATATTGGTTATAATACATAACTGTTACCACGCATGAGACTGTATAAGTATCATAAAACAGGTACTGTAAATGTAAATTGAGCCCTTGTTTATGTTTTCACAGACATATTAAAAGTATTTTTCATTATATTACGTTGGACAGTATTGTATAATATATACCAAGACAACAGACACGTCAATGATATGCAAAAAAGTTATTGCACAATTTAAAAAAATGTTCTCAAATTTTGAACTTATGATCTGTTGGGGAAAACAGCAGAAAGTCTGAAGTTACCTAAGGCCAACAATGGCAGAATGAAAACAGCACTTTAAATGATACCTGGGTGACTATCAAAGCTAGCTTGCAGGAGAGACTATTTTCAAGACCATTTGGCACATCTAGACTTTAGGATAGCTCCCTGAAGTAAAGAACATAAACATTAAAAGGTCAGAAATAGAACACCTAACTTATCCATTCACACTGGCAATGGGAATCTTTGCCATTTGGCTCTTAACCACTTTGCCATTCTGCATCCTAATGACAATTACATGTCCCATACTGATATTTCACTTTCAATTTTCATAGAATTAGTGAAAGTATTTAAGGAGTTAATGGAGGCATAGTGCTTTCTTTAGAGAAAATGTGAAATTAGATTAGAAATTAGATTGCCTTGAAAACATTACACGCAGCAAAATGTGCACTCAGAAAGCCTTCAGGAGTAATCATCTAAGCACGGTTTCTTGTGACTTGCATTTTACTGTTCCATGACAAAGAAAAATAAAAAAAAAAACCCCAAAGATCTGTGGCGAGATCCTGTTGTCTCCAAGAAGCACAGTTCAAAAGTTAATAACCCAAGAGAAGCGAAATTCTTTCAAACAATTCTCCATCCTCACAACCACAAATTTCTGCAGGGAGCTGTAAAATTACCCTGGAATGAACCCAAGGGTATTGGTGGCTACACAGCAGCTCAACAGATATACCCGCAAGGTCCCACCCTGCTTCAGCCTCATGCCCAGCATGAGGAATCCAGAGTTTGTCCTCAGACGACATTTTTAAGTTACCTTTCACCATGTGCTACCAGGGGTATCGTCCCCTTGCCAGGAATAGAGCTTTTAAGGGCCTCTTTATGCCAATCTAATTCTTCTTATCTTACATAAGGGGCCAGAGCAGGGACGGAGCTCACTTTCATAGCTCTAAGTCTATCCTATATGGCACGCAATTCTCTAAAGTACAGCCAGCTTCTGCTTTGATGAAGCCCTGTGCAGTGAAGACTGAAGGATCCTGTTTTTCACCATTTAAAGATGTATGATAGCAACAAAGCTCTATGTTAAAATATTTAACTTGCAGAGAACTTATGGAAATTGTCTATTCAAGCTCAGCGAAGACATTAAATTACCAAGCTGTTCTAGGACAGTTGTGTGTGGAGAAAAGCCAGAAATGCTCTGAGATTGTAATGTTACTTACAAAGATTACAGCAGGAGCCTGATTCAGAAGCTTTTTATACAGATCAGCATGGTGAGCTGCAAAATGTTACCATATCAATTTCTGCAAAACATACTGTGTGTGTACATATAGATATAAAATCAGGACTTATACACAGCACATTTCCTGCCACATTTTGAATGGCATCTGTTTGTTTAGTTTGCTGAAATACAAAAAATAATATTTAGCAACTACTGGTAACACAATGTTAACAAGATTTAAGAGTACAACTTTGTCTGTCAAAACGCAGATAAAAGACAAATCCTTCTATCTCAGTGTTTTAATCAGTCAGATCAGGGTTTTGATGAATATGCAAATGTGACTGTTTATACACTATTTTCAGAGTGAAAGGAAACAAATTCAGTTCATTATAGAATTAATGACAGCTCTGTCCTCTAAGATTAATAATTAAAGCCCTAGACACATTAAAATTATAGTGCTTCTTCCTTCCACCCTCTGAAGATTTTACTTCTTCACGTTCTTCATACCACTTTCGCTTATAATTGTTTGTCCCTCTAATTGGAATGATTAATAATTAATACCAGTTCAGGTAAAGTAATCTTCAAAGCAAGAACTGTACTAAACTCAAAAAAGGGTTAAAAAAGTGTGGGTTTTTTTTTTTAATCTATTTTTACTATTTTCCATAAGTTAATTTTTTCCTCTAAGTTTTATGTCACCATAGGGATCTCAACAGCTTGTTCTAATGCTGGAAACCTTTTATTTATTCCAGTGTGGCCTATACATATGATTTCATTCTGATTTTCACAATATATGCTCGGATTCCTTTAAAAGCCCCATCTGGGATCAGCAGCCTTCATAGGAATCACAGTTTTCTTTTTGCGACACACACACACTACAAGTTTGGACCAAATTGAATCTCAGAGAAAAGATTAAAGAATGTATGACAGGTACACTATAAAGTCTGAGAACACAAAAGGAAAAAAACCCAACAAAACAACAACTTATAACCCAAGATTTCAGGTTTTATTTTTCAATCTGATGATTTCTGAGTTGATATGGGAGTGGCTGAGTCATGCTTTCCAAATCCCCAGGACTGGCAACATTTCAGAGAAAGGTTATAGCAAAGTGAGCAGAAGTTCAGCCTTACCGTTAAACTTCCTTCTTGCACCAGAAGAACTATCACGTTTAGTTTTCAAGCAGCCACTAGCATCTATATTGAGACTGCTAAATCCCTTTTAATTTCAAATCAACAAAGCAGACATTCTAAGAGTAAATAAAACAGGTAGTTGGTGTATGTTTTGCATTATTTCACCAAGAAAAGCTACATTCTATTTCCAAGGACACATATTTCAAAAGAGCCTTTCCAGAAAGACAAATGGGCAGAATACTCCAAAAATCACATTTCTTCTGTAAAGCTGTTTCAGTTTCATCTTTTAATGCCTTTAGAGGTGAACTGATCCTACATGGGAATTTAGCACAGCCTTGCATATCGCACGGGAACTATTTTATGTGAAATTAAATTAGCATTTGTCTATATTTCACCATGCAGGTATGCTACCTCATGTGTCATTGATAGCAGTAAAACAAATACGTGTGTGTGTGTTCTTTAGCAGGGATGATGAATTATACTCTATAAGCATTTAAGGGTAGATATTCATAATGAAGCCTGCTAGTTGGCAAGCATGCCTATTACTTACCACACTGAGTCCTAGCAACTCCCTGTGGAAGTAGTCCATGTTTCTTCTTTGTAGGTTGTCAAGATAGTGCTGAAGGCGAGTATAGGTGTAGGGGTAGCAGTAAGCAAATTGGTAGGTGTCATCCTCTCGGTCAAAGCAAAAAGCAAATGACATGACATAATTCTTCCTGTGGTCAGGACAGCGATAGTAATACACATTCTTAGAGGGTATTCGTTGCCTAAAAACCAAAAACAACATACATATATGTTGACATAAGAAATTTGATCAAAAATTCTATGTGAGATTTAAATTTCCTCTAAACCAAATGAAATGCAACATCTTGAACACATCAGGAGCTTGCCAACAGATGCCAGAACTTGCGTTTCAGAGCACTCCTAAAAACAACCTCATGCCAGAGGCCAGTAACAGGACAGCTACTGTGCCAGTGCACTAGTCACAAGGATCACAATTCTCTTCAGGAGTTCAAGCTGCCAGGGTCACCCTAGCATGGGAGAGCATCGCACAACCAGAGAAACCCACTCCCAAGAAGTGAGAAGGTTACACGGGCAGTTAAACTGTCTTCTACTTCATCATCAAGCTGGTGCAATCTCATAACGCTACACAGACTTCAGCCAAACCTCTGGCTGGAGTGTGGTTTCATCCTTTCCTACAGGCCTAATTCACCAGCAGAGAGGTGAGGCATAATTAATGAAGGAATGTCAATACAAGATAACATGGACAAACCTGTTACTGAAATGCAGGACATCTTTATAGTTTTATTATCCTTAATATTCAGCAGATATATATATAAACCTAGCTGATGAATGGAGGAAAAGATAAATTCTTGAGGTGGGAAAAAAAAACCAAAATCCAAACAAAAAGCTTCAAGGTATGGAAAATAACCTAGGCCCAAATTGGAAAGCAAAGGAGAAAAGGGTATTTGGTCCTGTTCCAAATTGGATTGCTGCCCTCCTTGAGAGTTCTGGCTTCTAGTGCTGACAAGATAAAAATGAATATACATGATGGTAAATAATTATAATAGAGACATTTATGTCATTGTTATCAAGCTGGTATCTTTTTAAAGAATAACAAATGTCTGCCTGACATCTTTCACCCAACTTCAATTATTCCATTATTTCTCAACAGAAATGAGTAACATTTCAGACACAGGTCAAACATTTGTTCTATGGACTAGAGATGTTCAATATTTCTGTTTGTACTCTTTCTTCATTTCATAGATGGATTTTCCAGCTTTATTTAAACAGGAGATTCTCTAGTCATGCCATGCACTTGTAATTTGATGTAACTAACTTACTAGTCATGTTTGGCAACAAAACACTATGGTCCTGCAGAATCTGATTCAATTACACATTATAAACAGATCTCATCTAACGATTGGAGCAGATCTCAGCTAGACTAGGATCATGGTGAGGGAAAACATAATAAGATTTACAGACATAGCAATAGTAATGTGACTCTTTGTAATAGTTCCGAGAATCTGGTCTACTGCAGAGCATCAGTTTTGGCCTTTCATTGCTAATATGAAATAGAGGACAAAACCCTCTCATTATGCAGAAGTACATGTTTGCCAATTAGCAGCAGTTAAGGAGTCTGATCAGCAAGACTCAGGAGCTACAAAGAGAAACAGAAAAGAATTGAGATGTTCTTGAAAAAGCACAATAAAGAACCAGTGATGCAGTTAATTAGACTTGAAATAAGAATTTATTTGCCCCTTTTATTGCCCTAGTTATTGAATATTCAGGGCTTCAAAAATTTATGTCAGTATTTTTGGTTCAATAAGGCACTTACTTATCACTAAGATCTGAAAATTATTTTTAAGCCACAAATGTGAAGGACAGAAAAACAATTCTTTTAATTTTTTTAAAAAGTATCAGTAGGGGAAAAATGCCACCAGCCGTCTGTGTGCAGTATCCTAATCTAATAGGTTTCTCCAGTATCTTAACATATTTCTATCATTCACCCTTACTCTGGAGTGCTATAGGACATCCCTCATTTGATCTCAAATCAAGCAGATGATACGGCAGTGGGTAAATGTATTCTAGCTCCCAGTCCTCAAACCGTAATGCAATGTTGCTGAGTTGTTGAACTTTATTTGTTTCCAAATTAGCAAGGGAGAAATAATAAAGGACAAGCCTCACTTTATGCTATAAAATTTTCATGTAAAATGAGACCAATAGGAGGAAATTCAGGATTTTAGAAAGGCTAATGCTAATTGAAATTCATCTGCTGATAGTTAATGTTTAAATGACACATAGTTCTCCTTGGTTCAATAACTTTCTACTTTTAAGCAAGTTGAAGACAACTTTGTTAATGTATTAAAGGCACTTTTGATATTTCATTCCCTTTCCCCTTCATTATAGAAGCTAAGCATCTGTTTTATTATCCACTTTGACACATCACTTTATGGCCGCATTTGGCTATTATGGCTAATCTTGATGTCTAGGACATCTGGTATTGACATTTCACTATCTGGTGTCTGACACAACAGCAGAAACCATCCTCAGTTACTAGGTTTAAATTCACCCTCTCAGGGCAGAAAGTGCCCAAACTCTTAATTCAAACCATATCTTCCAAAAATAATTATAATAGTACTCCTGTCACTGCTAATCTATTTTTATCTCTCCTAGCACTTTGTCACTGCTAATCTATTTGTGAGTCATATACAGAAAGAGAGTTAGTGTTTAGACACCAACAACACATCTTACACGCAGGAGCCTAATCAGATTGAGATCTTATCAGGGAATTAAAGAAAAAAAGGAAAAAAAAGAAAAGAAGGAAAAAAGAAAGAAAAAGAAAGAAAAGAGTCAAAGCACTAGATATCACCAACTGAGTTTTTGATAACGAAAAGACATTGCTCAGTTCTTGAATTAACCTTTGTGTCCTAGACGCACTATTGTTTACTCTTTCCCTTTTTTGTTCTATGCCTTCTGGAAAAGGACACCCACACACTGTGGCAGCAGCTGCTCCTATTAATTTAAAGCTATTACAAAAATTAAAATTAAACCCAATTACTTTGGCTGGTTTATAGCCGGGGAACGGCTTAGTCTGATTGTTCCCTCTGGTTATGGACAAAAACAATATTCCTACCTACAGGCAGCTGCCAGTGGAATACTAATGCATCTAGGGCCTGGCAGGACAGATTCAGAATGCTGAACTTAACTGCATTTCTTACTAGAGAAAAATATCTTATCACGGATCTGCAGAAATGCACCAACTTCTTACACTGTAAGTCACAATGAAGCTGATTTGTAGTTAGAGGTAGGAAAGCAAAATGACGGTGGAAAGCTTAATGCTCAGATTTGTCATTTTGCACTTCCAGGCAGCTCACACTAAGAAATGCACCCTGCTAATTGCTACGCAACTGCCTGGATTTCAGTGTTTCTGGATGGTTATTTAAAGGAGAACCACACCAATTCTAAGTACAGCCAGAAAACATAACATGCAAGCAACTAATTTCCAGTCTGTTTTTAGAAATGCATTTACAGAAATGAAGGCTGATATTTTACATCATTCTAAAAAACATTGAGACTGCTTAGTCATAAAGATAAACGTAAAATTCTTTCTGTCAAAAGAAGAAGGAAGCTCAAAAAATAAGATATTCCCTCTGTTTTGACCCTCATAGTCCACTGCCAGTCAAAGGCTTGAGCCTGTAGGTTTGAGTGTCTTCTCCTATCTGACAAGGTAGCACTCTGAACCCAGCCAATTTGTTACTCCAACTGTGAATGTACATGTGCTTGTCTGTTCCTATATGTTTGCTACACTGCAGTCTGGAGTCAGGACGTTTACTCTGTTTTGGTAGCATGAAGTAAAATCAAATTTGTCACTTCACCAGGAAAAAAAAAAAAGAAAAAAAAAAAAGTGAGTCCTCATTCAGTCTCTAAAACCTGGTAACCAGCAGATTTCACTCCTTGCTACTACAACAGGCAATAAGGGGTACTAAACATAGCTGAGCTTTGAAAATTTTATTCTAACTATACTTCTATTTTGAACATAATGTTAATTTCAACTGTATTAATTTTTATCTTAAAGGCAAACATTATTATCTACGCTGCTTTTTTCTTTTCTCTGCTACCTTATTTCTCTTTGAAAACTGGGAGTTAATCAAGACTGGGGAACAAACACTTGGGGGTGGCAGGGGGGTGCTGCTGTATTGCATCTGTTCTTTAAGATTTTAGCACATAAGGGTTCTAATCAAATCCTTTCGTAGTACCTCAATACAAGTAATTAGAAAATAACAATCTTCAGAGCACTTTTCTCCTCTATTTCATGACCAAAGCAGGGAGCTGTCCCCCAGCCAAATTCCCAATGACTTTTGAGCAGCCTAAACAGTCTTTAGACTGTTTTTAATGTGGTGCTCTGGAAGTAATTATTCATTTCCTGACCTATACAGGATTGGGCCAGACATATGCAAGCCATTAGATTTCTAAGTAAAACGATGAACTTTGGCGAAAAAAACAAAAAGCTGTAGGTGCTATAAAAGAGCAATGGCCAAAAGAAAAATTAAGTGATCTGACTTGTAGAGAAATGTTAAAGTGAACCTGATTGCAACGTAGCGTTAGCTGTGGTGACACGCTGTGGTGATCATTTTCAATTGCCATCACTATGCAGATGGAGGGATAAAACTTAAAATTTTACAGATTTCCAACCTTGTGTATATAACTCAAAGGGGTGGGCCTGAGACACAATCCCAGAGGAAATTATGCCTAAATTTTAAAGACATTTGAAGCACAAAACCCGATTCTAGTTCGACTTCAGAAAATAACCTTCGGTTGTTTATTGGCACTACCAAAAAATACTAGCTCTAGCTACTTCTTCTGAGTGTTCAAATTTTATTCCTGAAGCTGGATGTCCCTATTTATTCACCGCAAGAAATCCAACAAACTCTGGAGAAAATATAAGAAAGTTAATCATGCACTGCAAACTCCTCTTCTGGGAGGCAGCCCTTTCAAATTGAAGGCCTTTCTGACTTGTTTCTCTGTTAGTCTAAGCCATTATTTTTCTTCTTGCTTATTCTTGTTGACAAGTGGAGCTGACCGTCTTCAAAATTCCTAGCTTACTTGTGACAAAATAAGTTTGTAGGGTTTTTTCTTGCACATAATTTTATATTTGATTCACAGAGCATGGAGTGACAGTGAATATGTCAGATGGTGTTAAATATTTTTTACAGGCAACTGAATGGGTTTTGGCACAGCTAACTCAGTGTCAGACACTGCAAAATAAGCCCTGTTTTTATTCTTGTTAATATGTATTAGAACGTTCTCCAAATATTTTTATCATTTCTAGCACCTCAAGGTTTTCCACAAAAGCCAATACCTGGTTACTTCTTTTTAAGTACAAAAATAAAAATATTATGTAATTCAATGGCTTTCATAAAAATCAGGAAATCCACACATTAAGCATGCAGATTCGAAGGGTTAATGTTAATTGCAACAATGAAGGAACTCCTATAAAGATTGCTAGGTAATTCAAATAAAAGTAAACTTTACAAAGATTGTTTGTAAAATCTCTGCATTCTTTACAAATTCAAGGGGAAAACATTGAAGTTTTCTACTATTTTTTTCTCTAAACCATAATTAAGCAATAAGTAGATACATTTAATTTAATTATTTTAATGTCTGCATTTTAAACATTCTTAATAAAGACGATAAAACTTGATCAATACTGGGTACCTGCATCAGTGCTAGTCTAACCTAGAATATTTTTTTATTTTTTTTATGAGACCTGCAGGTCAGATGGATCAGTCCTATCAACTGATACTAAGAGAGCAAATGTATCCTGAAAGTACATCACCATTGTTTTATAACTTGAAAACCAAAATCTAAAAATAAACTCACATGAGCAAATATTATGAGAATAGTTCCCCACATTTCATACATGCTTGGCTACACACAGGGAGAACTTGTTAAGAAAGGTTTTTCACAAAACTGTATCTTCAACATAGTGCAGTGTTCTGACAAGGAAAATTCAGTGGTGAGGAGAAACAATAAATAGAAATTAGCAGTAAGATACATCCTTTGTTCTGTGTTTGCAAAATACTTCACAGAAATGTAGTCCCTGCCCAGAGGCCAGACTTCAAGTTCCTGTGATAATGCTAGTAACAAAAACATTGTGAAACTATTCTACCTAAAATCAGAAAGAATCAGTGAAAGTAATTTCTCCTAAAAGTAACAATAAGTGCTGAGGAATGTGTGTGCTATGGGGGAAGTACAGTGAAGCAGTATGGAAGGGTCCCTACCAGCAGATCACAATTATGAGATATAAAGCAATGCTGAACACTTGTCCCTAGACTCTGCTAGCAGAAATGAAATCATCATCCTTCAATTCACTAGAATAAGCACAATACTATGAAGGGGAGGACTGCTAAATTATGAGCTGGCAAGAAATAATTTTTAAAATGAGTAAACGACTTTTTAAGCAGCTTCATATAAGACAAGGCAACATTGCATCCCCCAAATGAAGAGGAGTGTTGTTTTAGGTTCTCCAAACCTCAATACAGCTTTGTGGGAGGAGGTTTCCTTTAGTGTTGTCCATCACTCATCCCTGGTCTGTCTCCCCTAAGCATAAAACATGTTGAGGTCCAGATTTGTCACAGTGCCAAATTTTTTTGGTTTGGTTTGTTTTCTCTTTTAAAATGTTTTGACAAAACATTTCCATGTCTTAAAGGAGCTGTCAGCTGTTAGCGAAATCCAAAATCTTTTGCCTGCAGCAGGTACAAGTGGGGTCTCCAGCGGACAAGCAGCTGATTTACCTTCTTTTTTTTCCCTTCTGCCTCCCATTATAACCAAAGCTATACTCCCTCCTCCATCTTTTGTTTATTTTGTCCAGTTGCTAAAGCTTATACCACCATGACTTTCCTCAGAAACAGCAGTTCCAATACTGCAATTATTCCACAGAAACTCTCTTTTAAGCTGCAGGGATAATGAATGGTGCCAATTTTTTCTGTTGTTGAAATATGATTTGCCTACTGACCACAGGTGTTCCAGCCATATATTGCTTCAGTAGCAATATATTTATGCAGTGCTTACAGGAAAAAAGAAAGAGAGGGAGAAAAAGCAAACTTTCCACAAAAATACTAGAACAAGAAAAGAATACAGTGAAGTTAGCCATACAGGTATTGTGATCCTCTGAAGAAGTTATAGATGCAAGAGAAGGATGCAGAAGCCAACATTTGTACTGAAATGCAGCTATAGGAAAAAAAAAAAAAAAAAAAAAAAAAANAACAAATACAGGGTCAAAAAAATTTGAAAAAAAATACTGAAACTGGCAAAGAAGAGTTTGTGATAAGAAGTACTAGGTAAAGTAAGGAAAGAGGAAAGTAACAGCATCTCAGAATGTCACACCACTGAGGTTACAAAGTTCAGAACACGCAGAAAAGAAAAGCAAGGTTCTTTAAAAGAAATTGAAAAGGAGTAGCCGCAAATGCTGTGAAAGAAGCAGAGAGATTTAAATGAAGTAAGTCAGCATGAATAATGTTGTACCAGAAAAAGGTGAGGACAAGAAACGCTCCACCTCAGCATATAAATCTGAAAACCACATAGTAATGCTTGTCCTAGCTTTGACCTACACCAGACTCTCTGGGTTTAAAAGAGTAAGTCTACTGACAACTTCAGAAGACAGTTTGAATATACTGACATCAAGGAGAAAATAAGCATATAAAAACCAGAAGAAAGCATATCACTGGCTGGATCAGAAAGAAGATAGGAGACTGAAAGAAGAAAATAAGACTGGCACACCACAAGCATACCAGCTTCAAATTAGTCTGAAACAAGGTAATGGAATAATTTCTAATAAATAACATTTTAGGTCTTTCCCTTATCTACAATCTGTGGGAAAAACAAAAACAAAACGTGCTTGAGAGAATTGTGTATCTCAACAAATTTTAGGAAACACTGTTCAGCCTGTGATAAATAGTGTTAGAATCTCTTCAAAATACATTTATTTCAATCAAACTTTTCTCTGAAAGAAACTTCAAAGGAATTTCAAATAATTTCACTAAATAATTTACCCATTAACATAGTAATTTAGTATCTTCATGTCCAAAGTTCAGCATTTTACTCCATTTTTCTTTCCTGTCTCCACTATAATCTGACATACAATCCCTCCAGATTATGTTGACTGGAGAACACATACTTACAGGATCATACAGACTATAAACCTGAGTCCTTGTAATGTTTGGAGCAAGTGTTGGCCTGGGAATGAGGGACCAACCTCAATCCCAAATTCAAGTCCCTGAATTGCACTACCAGTAGACCACTGGGTCAGCTCTAATAGCCTCTTAGCCTCAATTACCTAATTAGCCTTTTCTTCACTCTCCTCTTCTTCCTTTCCCATCTGTTCATCTATTCCCACCACACCCTGTTCTTCTGCAAGAATAATTTTTAAAATCTATGTTAACTTCATTTAGGTTATTCTCAGGTGACTTCTCTTCTATGCAAGAATAATTTATAAGTCTCATAAGAGCCCCAACTTGAGGAATTATTTCAGTTACATCTGAATTCTGAAATCTATGTTTAAAATGTTGATGATTTCACAGTCTAAATACAAAGTTGAGACTGTTAATTTATGTCATTTTGATGTGAATTTTGACATCTCCTTCCAAAGAAAGGAGAATGGATATGAAATAGATTTTATCAATCGTAGCTCAGTTGATACTGAACTGTGGTTAGTAAGATCTGAAACCCTCTGGAAGCTTTAGCCTTCCCAACATATATTATTCCTGATAAAAATCAGAGCATCTCTGAGAGTAGATGATATATGAGCAGGATAAAGACAAAAGAAAATAGGAAATCGTCATTATGGATCAGACTTTGTTAGCTGGGCAAACTTACCCATAATATTATGCTTTATCCTATCCTCTATCTCCAAGCAATGAAGACAGAGTTCAGTAATTCTTTTTTAATGTCCCATTTCTTACACCTTCTAGCACCTTGTTCATTTTTTTCTACAATAACAGCATCTCAAATGGTTTCTGTTGTGGAACTGCCAACAGCAACATTCAGGTTTTTTTCCCTTCAGTTAGCGGATAAGATTTTTGTGTGGTTTCCTCCACTTATTAACTTCTCATTTATCAGGACTGAACTTTCTTTATCCATCTGAGTAACTTGTTTGGGTCACTCAGAAGTTTCTAAGGGCATGTTACAGGCTTAAATTACTTAAGTAATTACATCATTTGTAAGTGTTACCACCTAGTCCTTCACCTTTCTCCCTAGATCATTAATAAATATATTTAGCATATGACCTGATAGGTAACTTTAAGGAAAGCAGCTGCTAGCTTTTTACTGTGATGAAAACTGACCATTTAGCCCTCTGCCTTTTTGTTTCCTTGATCTATGATGATACTTGCCCTGTCACCATATGTGACTACTTAGCCTTCGTAGCAGTGTCTTGTGACAGACATTGTCACAAGCTTTTAAAAAGTCAAAATATATTATGTCAGGCAGCCTGCTAGTGGAAACCTAAAGGTGAGGAAACATTCCCAGGAATTCCCAAGGAGAAAGGCCACCTTGGCATCCAACGGAATTGGAGGGAGATAAACAGAAAAGACTGGTGGGCAAGCCAGAAACACCTTCCTTTGACACATACAGCAATTACATTTTTGAAGGATTTTTTTTTTTACAAAGGAAGTTTTTTCACCATTTGGACAAAATATAGGGAGTCTAGGCCAACTTACTCTGTCCAAGACAGTAAATCAAGAAAGAGCATTTAGCATCAAAATACAAAGGTTACACCTTAAGATGAGAAAAAAAGGGAGGTTTGAGTAAAAACCTTTTGCAAGATGTATGAGCATCAGAAGCTGCTTAAGCCTCTCCTGCAAACTGAAAGCCTGTGCCTGATTCTCAGCAATGTGTTTACTCTTTCAAGGACTGAAACAACAAAACCTGTCAGCAGAGGGGTGAGAGCACCCCAGAATGCAGAGCACCAGGAGTCATGGCTAGCAGAAGCAGTACATGTGGCTAGCATGGAATCATACAGCTAGAGGAGTGAAGAGCAACTAACAAAAATGCTTCACACCGTCTTAGCAAAGCGTCAGTATGGCTTCACTACCCTGCAATACCTGTTAATCTCAAACTGCGAATGAAAGTAGGTGAAAGCAACCTGGTGGCCTTTGCTGCATGAAAAGACTATTGTTACAATTATACTTCAGGAATTGGTTATTATTAACTCTGAGCATCTGGCTTGTTGGACTTCTCTTTTTCATGAAATCTTTGTTTATTTTACCATCGAATTCCTTTAGTGAGTGGGGAAAATTTTCTCTGAGCACCAGTAAGCTCAGGACAGCTTCTGGGAAAGGGATGATATCAGCATGTTTGCAGTGACCCCCTTAAATTCAAACCTGGCCCTTGTTGCTATCAATCAAGTCCAAGGAGAAAGGGTTATCTTATCCTTTTTATTCTCCTCTCTTCCCCATGTGGCTGTGACTGGGCACTGCCAGAGGCAGGGTGCTGGGCTATGGGGATTGTTGGTCTCATCCAGTATGGCTGCTTCTATTTCTTTTTATGGGCACATTCAGAGTTCTAAGTGAGGTAGTAAGACATGATTTTTCTTTGCCAAAGCTGTTCTCATTAAAGTCTCTCACATCATGATCTTCCAGGTGTTTTATTATTCCCTTTTAAATTCCTTTTTCAACCGTTTGCAATGTGCAGATGTAATGCTTACTGGTCTAAATATACGATAAACCCCAGATACTTCCCAACCCTCTGGAACAGAGTGTGGTTTTAATGAGGGTTCATATCTTTGTTAGCAGTTGAGCTAATTCATTTCTAAGTTTCTTCAGAATTCTTTTATACATAAATCATGTGGGGATGATGATTTACTGCTTTTTAATTAATCAATTTGCCCCATCTTCTCAATCTCTGATAGTGCCTCATCTTTATTCCCAGAAAAGAACAGGCCTAAGATAGGTACCTCCAGAACCTTGTTTGCTATAAAGGCTGATTTATGACATAGAACCACCTGATTTCTTTGTATGAAAGCACATAATTTTAAAACATGTGCAAGACGTGACAACGTGAGGGAAAATAATTTAAATTCAGCATTGCAAACTTTTTATTTTTTCCTGAGGCTACACATCTTGCACAGGTTTTATTCTTCATTCTCCTCCATGAACTCCTTCATACTTCCTCCTGTTAAAAAACTGCTTTATAACATCCTCCTATTATTGAGGATGTCGCTAAGTAACTATCTCCAAACCTGCTTGCATTTCTCCTGCTACAGGGAGAGCTTATAGGTCTCCCATTTAGTCCCCAGGTCAACACGTGGCCTGTTGTTAGCAATGGAAATATCACATTTCCAGAGCTAAACTTGCATTGTGCTGTGCAGACCTGCCTTTTGTGTCCTTCATTTATGCCTTTCAGAGACAGCACTCAGAGCTATCATGTTAAACACTTGGGGGGAGAGGGGAGAAGAAAACTGAAAGGAAAAATCTCCATTTTCTCAGCTAAAGGGGAAACGACAAATATGACAAGCCCTTCTCTTGAAAGATGGAAGTGAATGCACATGTTCAATAGGACTTCAATACTTTGGCTCACAGACCAGGAGCTGCTGCTTTACATACACCCTGGCCCCCCAGCTCTGGCACGTTCTGGTCTCAATCCATCCCAGCTACAAGAAGAAAACACACAGATGGTCACCTAAGCATTATAATTCTTGTTTTAACTGGGACAGGGGAAATCTAAAATTTTCCTGTTACTTAAATACTTTGTTATCTTATTCACAGTGGTCTTTTGGCCAGTGGATACTGGTTCAGAAATAACCTACGCACGCTTCCTTCCCCAGGTAATAGAGATGAACCCCACAGAAAGGTGTTGGCCTCTGCCTACACAGGAAATAAAACACAATTTCTTCCTTCTCTTTTTCAAACATTCCTAGTTGCTGACCCACAGAGTAGTATTGATCTGAGAAGAGACTAAGTATCCTGCCCTCTCGGTCACTTCTTATTTACAGTACACAAGGAAACATGCAAGCAGAAGGAAAAAGCGGGGAGCAGAGGGACCAGGCAGCCAGAAGCAATTGTACACACATGGGGTTTCTCATCCTAAACACGAAGTTAAAAAATGAGATGCTGCAATGGTTGATGCTGTTGAAGACGGGAGAAAATGAAAAATGGTATGTATGGCACTAATCTTGTTTTTCCAAACTGTATGCGTGTTATCAACCAAGCCACTTCAATTTTTCACAATAATAGTTCCAGCATCATTTTTCTTGATAGCCCTTTAAAAAAATATTCATTTTAGGAAAAATCTGTGGGTTTTTCTTTTCCCTCTACCTGAACAGTCAGTGTCACAAAATGGAGCAACTGAAATCCTTATGCATATTTTAAAGTACTGTCCCATTTCACCATGCTGAGTTTGTTTAGATTACAAGAGCATTACCTCCTTTAACCTCTTCTGCAATATAACCAGACATGATGGTGAGGGGAAGGGAAATGAAGGATACATCTTGTTAAATTACACAAAGCTTTATCTAGCCTTAGAAGACTTCACATTCTCTTGCTGCTAAAGGTAATGACAAAGTTCTAGATGCTTTCCTTCCTCTTTAGACTGTTATAAAACATAGTGAGAGAATGTACACATTGCCCACAGGTCAGCAAGGAAGCTGATACACCGTGAAAGTATGGTATGAACTGTAAATGCAACGTGCCTCACGATATAAAAGTCAACATGATCACCAGTACAATGCAGAACTTTACATCTTACCAATGAAAGTATTTGTTCTGGGCTCTTAGGAAATGTAATCCATTTAATCAATAGGAGACCATCCTCCCTCTTCACCCCTAAAAGATTCTCTTAGCCAAATATTCAGCATACTCTAAGAAGAAGTATGGAGATTTATAAAAGATAGTTTGAGCTACATGTGCTATGTATGCATCTGCAAAAACTATGCCTTCGATGATTTCTAGGCACACACTGTAAACCTCCAGAGAGGTTACTCTTAAAACCACTGCTCAAATGTTTGCATTTCCAGAGTCTAATCAATGAGATTATCTAACTAGTTGCTAGTCTAGGCCCATAATCACATTTTCCTAATGCTGTGGAATAGGTGTGATGCTGTAACTTTTCAGAAGAGGAAAAAAATGGGCAGGCAAAATCCCCCAAAATAGCCTTGGGTTACAGTGTCTAATGATAAAATTAATTACAGGAAATACAGAAAAGATCCCAAGAGGTTGGGACAGCCTTCTGTGTGTCTCAGTATTTCCTGTACAGATAAGCACTAACAACTCTAAAATGCAATTCAAATACCAAAGTCATATATACAAGACTTCAGTGAAAACTCTGTTTAAAACAAATGGCTATCAATTCCATCAGTTTTGTCATTCTGTTTTGCAAATGAAATATTAGTAGACAACAGTAATGCTCCTCAGTTTGTTTCAGGCTTTTACACTGCTATTACCATCAGCCCATTATACCACCCTGCATATAAAATACTAACCTACAGAGAAGCCAGTAGGACTGTCAAGGCATTTTACTTCTATTTGAACTACGGTTTCCAGAGGATTATTTCACATGTGTCCCAAGAATTCATCTTTTTCACAAATACTAACTTCCATTTTAGACAGTAAGGCTTTGCAGGACTGTCACTTATGTTAAAAATGAGTCTATACTGCAATAAGGCTGAAGTATTGAAACAAAGCATCTAAAAATCTTGCAAACAGTGTCATGAAGCAGTAATATTTATGCTTAGATAAATAAAAAAGCAGGTGCAAATAAGAGAAAGCAACATATGGGATACAAAAAGTTTTATAAGCAAATTGTCTTCAAAATGCTCCATGTACTGTGTATTTCCAGAAGAGTGACAGGACATTTGTCAATACACTTGTGGGAAATGTTTGTAAGAGTACTTGACGTATAATTTATACAGCTATCAAGTTAAGCACACAAATGGTGAAAATGTAGGTTGTAATAACCTTAAATATTTAAAGGCTTTCAAGCAGGAGTCACAATTTCATATCTATTGCTTTTTCAGGCTATACCATGTATCAAACATTGTCCCTCTGGTCTTTAAATGGGACAAGAGCATACAGAGGTATTATATATACATATATGTTTGTGTTAGCTATTATAGCTAGCATTTTAGGAAATTGAGCCATGTAATGTTGAAGTAAGATGTAAAGTACAGTATTTTCACTGTAATAATAGGGAAAATTTGACACACATACACATGCACTTAATTAAAAAAACTACATCAAGCTGTTACTTAGCATACTGTTAAAGTATGGTCTGAAATGTTTGTAGAAGGTTGCATCAATTTCATTTTGCCTGAAGTTGTACATTAGCTTAGCTTTGAGCAGACACACAGTCCTTCGGATTGTCAAACACAGTTTTAAATAGGATTCATAAATTAGGGTTAAGCATTAACAGATGGGAAGGTAGGTGCCATTTCCTATTCCATTAATGGCTATAACAATTCAAGCATGGGAAAAATATATATATTGAAAGGTCTTAAAAGTTAAGAGCTACCTTTAAAAAAGGAAGCCCACATACTACATTTAAACATTTGAAAACAGAAGATCAAAAATTGTTTCTTCATCTTTTCATGCATTGTTTATATATGTAAAAACATAGATGTATGATTTTAAGTCCCAAGAATGAAAAAATGAAAACAAAGAAACAAGCTTCTTAAATATATTTACCTGGATTAGAACTGGGAAAAAATAGAATAAATATTATAGCATTTTCAACTGGATGTGGTAATGGTCATAATCCTTTCTGAATCTCTGTCTCAGAAACATTAAACTTGACGTTCATTAACCATGACAGCCTGACTAGTTAAACCATTTACAGCAGATATAATACATGTTCCATACACAGTAATGCTAATGCAGATAATGCGAACCCACAATATTCGTGCTGTCCGGATCATTGGAGTCTCCCATCAGGAGATGAGAGTGCCTGTTTTGTGTTTGTCCCATGCTGATTGTAGGATGTGGACACATGTCCTCAAGGGAATGGGGTAAAAGGCCAAGCCATTCTCATAACTCAAGCAAACCAAATCTGAACACAACTTTAAATGACAGATCAGTTTGCACAGTTGCTGCTCTCAACCAGTTTCTAGCATTCATTTATTAGAAAACAGTATGGCTTTAAATGACAAGACACAGCTATCTCACAGACAGACAGCACAAAAAAACTGCTTATCACTGTTATTATTTTTAAATTACTAGGATTAAATTCAAAGCAGGCAATATAAATGGATGCTGGAATAAAAAAAAAAAATTGAAAAAAACCCAAAACAACAAAACAAACCACAAACCCACCACCCCAAAAAGTATTGTTTTAAATTGAAATTACAAACATTGGAAGAGAAATAAAATGACCTCGAGAATAGCATAGACCAACAATAACCCAGTGCTTTTGCTTCACAAATATTTGTCCAGTGCTCGACTGGCTAAAGGCTCTGATCTGTCAGATGATGAATGCACTGTAACTCACCATTTACCCCAAAAAAGCCACTGATCAGCTGAGAGCTGTTGCAGTCACACAGTGTCCCTGGATTTGCACAATCATGGGAAACTCCTCAAAATGGTGTAGGAGAAATCCAAAACTGAAGACCTAAGGAAAGGCTTATAAATGCAACATTTCACACCTGCTGAATGATGACACAATAGGATCTCTTCTCTCTGACATTTGTCTGAGAAAATGGAGCTGGTAGATTCAAGAGAGATAAGAAATATGGGGTAACATTGTCTATTAGAACAACAGATTGAGCTGGAAAAAGCAAACAAGCTCAGCCAGAAGAGCTCATGGGCCTTAAAACATTCTGCTTTTCCCAGTTCAACCAGTTCATTTTCTAAAATGCGTTACCTTTAACCCATATTCACTTCAGGAATGAGCATATTTGTTAAGTTTAGCTATGCCTTTGATCCTTTGATTCCTTTTCAGGATCTCCCAAGCGAACTCTTCTAAACAGCTCATCTTACACCTCCACTTTTCCCACTTTCTTCCACCACCGTAACATATTTCATCAGCAAAAAAAGCAAAAACCTACCACAGACCTCCCTTTGGAAGCCACAGCCATATGAGAAGTACAATGATTTAGAACAGCATCCTGAAATCAGAAGTGTTATCTATTTACTTGAACCTCACAATCAGGTTGAAGACCTTATGTGTAGCTTAAAACTTTGCACATCCCCTAAACTGATAGGACTCATTCCTCAACCATTGTTCACTTTAGGACTATTGCTGTTTTGAATCTGAAAATTTTGACTCTCATTTCCCCATCCCAACCTGTAAGAGAAGTATTCGAAATGCCTCACAAAATCATCGATGCATTTTTTTTTCCCTTGAAGGCAGAACATCGTGCAGCTGACCAGTGAAACATTAACATAAAACTTATAATTGACACTCATCCTGAAAAAGACCTTCCAGCGGAGGGCCACGAATATTATCAGAGGGATGGAGCACCTCTCCTATGAAGACAGGCTGAGAGAGCTGGGGCTGTTCAGCTTGGAGAAGAGAAGGCTCTGGGGAGACCTTTTTGCAACGTTCCAGTATCTGAAGGGAGCTACAGGAATGCTGGAGAGGGACACTTTGTCAGGAAGTGTGGAGATAGGACAAGGGGTAACAGTTTTAAATTGGAAGAGGCGAGATTTAGATGAGATATTAGGAAGAAATTCTTTCCCATAAGGGTGGTGAGGCACTCACCACAGGAACAGGTTGCCCAGAGAAGTTGTGGCTGCCCCATCCCTGGAAGTGTTCAAGGCCAGGCTGGATGGGGCTTTGAGCAACCTGGTCTCGTGGGAGGTGTCCCTGCCCATGGCAGGGGGGTTGGAATTCGATGATCTTTAAGGTCCCTTCCAACTCTAACCATTCTACAATTCTATGAACTGGCACACCTCACTTCAGGACTTGCTGTCATTACTAAGTAATATACTAAGCTAACCTACACAAAAGAAAAATTATATAATAGTAGTAAAGTTAAAGTCCTTTTTCCTATATTCCACTGTGTCTGGTAGCCTTGTACCCTGCAAATACTCACATATAAGCACTTAAATATTTTTATTCCATCTCAGAGAATGATCCTGTCTCTATCAATACCTTGCTGTATCTCACAAGCCTTTTAAGACCAGTTTCAGGCATGTAAAGAATAATGAAAAGTTCAGAAATTTATTTTGATTTCCTGCAATATGCTACCCAACAGTTTTCTGTTGTGTTATATGACCTTTCTGCGTAGCTAGTGTTTTGCTATTGATTTTAATTACTCAGTTTAATTTACTGCATGCCAACACAAAGCTGTTTACTCCTACTTGCCAAAATGTTGTCGTAGTCTCCCAGAGGAGGGCAAAATGAGAAAACTGTATATGTTTTATAGTTACATGCTATTCATTATAAAGAATTTAATGGATTCACTTTATATAAATGTCAGCGCTCTCACATGTAGACACTAAACACACCAAAACAACATACAGAAAAGAAAATGCTATGCCAGTCAAAGGAGAAGTAGAATATAAAAGCCTTAATTTATGAAAGGCTTTGACTTGAAGCAGTTTAGATTTTCTGCTTTGCCATTTTGCTCCAAACAAACGAGGGAGTTAGGGCCATATGTTCCCCTTCTACACAGAAAAAATCATGGACAGAAACAAACGAATCCTAGAAACACACAATGATTACAGATCCAAGTAAATTCTACCTTGCCCCCATAATCTGACTGCATGATGAGAAAGAGGGAATGTTAATTTCTGCCTACTCTTCTCTGTTTTCCTCTTCTTACCTTACATCCCAGAAATGAACAGAATTAATAACTTTGTGAGAGGACCTTAAAGATATTAACAGAAAATTCTTTCAAGGCATTTTGGAATAATAGAAGTTGGCAAGATGAAGGAAGTTCACTTCTGGGGTAACAACCCAATCCTTTTACCCAAGCAGCACACTTATCAGTCCAGTTATGCTGGGGATAGGCAGCCAGATAGGGATAGTAGGGCTGGAGACAATCCTGACAGGTCTAAGAGATTGCTCTCACTATGGCATGGAAAACTCTCAGGATCGCAAATGTTAAAAAGAAAAGGCAATTTCAAAATCCTCAAACCAGCTCATGACATTTCCCACAGATGTGCAAATTTATGAAGAAAGGGCTAATTTAGTTCCCACATTTTATTTTCAAATCTACTTTTCTCTTTCTTTCTTTGATCCCTGGCCAATGGAACTCTGTTGTACCGAGAACCCGGACACCAAAGAATTTGTCCCAAATTGCTCCACCAAGAGAATGAGAATGGGTTTTGGTGCATTTTGTCATCATCAATTAAAAGTGTGCAGTACACTAAGTTTCATGTTTTTAAACACCAGGTTACCTACAAGCTCTTTGATTTCAACTATACTGAAAAAACAGGACCATCTGATGATAGCACTGCATTGTGAAAGCTTCACCAACTTTGCTCAGTTGTAGAGTGCTCTTGAAGAAAGATAAGATCTCTGGACAAGGTTGAATATCAAGACGATAACTGCTAAGAATATGAAGATTCTCTATTTAAGTTTCTTGGTTAAGGTGTGAGAGCAAACATCCTGCAGAACCTTTGAAAACTGGCTTTGGAATTTGGAAAAAAGTAATTGAGAAATACTAAAAATACCTCTTTAGGTAGCCTTTTCAATGTTGTCACCATAAGGACAATAAACCTTGGTGCTGCAAGGAATTGTCTCCTGCCTTGTAGGATTCACAACCCTGAACAGTCGAATGGGATTGCAGACTTCAAGCTCCAAACAGAGACTTGGAGACTATTCCTTTCTTCCAGCACACAGACACTGGAGACTGTGGCAATGCCACCTGTTGCACATTATTTAAGTAATGTTAGTACTTAGGACAGCTTGAAGGAGACCTCCTATGATTCTCACCTAAGAGGTCTCCCTTCAGGGGAAGGGCTGACCGGTCAGCTCTTAACTCAGCTTGGCCAGGAACAGCCTCCATTCTTACATGCATGGTTCCATTTTACATGAACTGATTAGATTTGCTGGGTAAGAAAGGACTCAGCAGCCCAGTGCACACCATCTGCCCAGGAGGACCTCTCTCTAACTTCTACATAGACACTTGTTTACTGCAAAGCCTAGAAAGTTCTCTGTGTTCTAATCACATCCATAAGATCAGGCACCACAATAGGCTGAAGAATGCCCAATTTACAGGTCTTTTCAGAACACGTTGCATAGGACTTGGCTACTGACATTACTATGACTGAAGCATCCATGGACACTTCCAGTAACAGATCTTGAAGCATCTAGGAAATTCGGAAACCTTTAAGCATCCAGAAAATTCAAAACACAGGATCTTTTAGACCACAAACACTTGCACACTTGCAAAGCTAGACAACAGGTCTGAACTGACTCTGACATCTTCACTTCTACTACTTGGTTTCAAGAACTAGAATCAGACAGGATTTTCACCCAAGTCCTTGCAAATATCCCTCTTCAAGACAAGACAACTGGCAAAATGTTAAATTATCAAATGATAACAGTACCAAAACACAGCGGACTTTAAGAAAGCTCATTAAGAGTTCCACATAGCTTGAATAAATATGAGGCAAACACAAAGTAAAAATAATCTAATATTCAAAACCTTATTCCCAAATTCTCCAGGTGGCACTATGTACAAAATTATACATCTAAACTTAACATCTAGTCTTCCAACATCCGACATTATTAAAAATGCCAAATCTGAAAACATTTACCAGCCGGTGCAATGCTTGCTGTCATTAGCAGCACTGATCTAAAAGAACTGCATGCTGTAGTAAATCAGAGAGACTTCTCATGGCAATAAGCATTATGTCCAGAACTAAGAGTTTATAGTTGCCAGCACAGGAAAAAAATGACATACTATGCTTTTTCTAAATGTACCAGTAATATAATGCCAAACTATACTGTGAAAATTTATGTAGATTCTGAAAACATATTTGGCTTTTCTCTTTTTCACATCTGTGCTTTATACAGATACAGTGAGAAAATGGAAGTCTTTTCCCCCAAGTCTGTAAGAAATAAATTAGACATACTGAATAGTATATTGCTCCATCCTACAGGTTTTTTTGACCACTGGTAGGTGGTTTTTAAGTAGTAAGCAGGCATGAAGCCTACTTTTCCAAATACTCTCTAGGGTTTAAAATCCTTTGCTAGATTGGTGCTTCCAGTGGGAACCATGATCCCAGTAATAAAGAACCAATTAAGAATGCCAAAACAATATTTTATTACTAGGAAAATATAGCGAATAATAAACTATTTTCTTCAGGTTCAAATGTGTATACTATTTTGTTCTCTTTTTTGAGAATCTGTAGGTCTAGTTAAATAGAAAAATTACACTTTTCCATTCTTCCAAAATTGAGAAGGGTCCTTGCTTTTTTTTTTGGCAACTGAAATATTTAATTATGGTATGATCTTCTTTCAGTTAAAATAGCTCATTAGCCTACATCCCACCCTGTGCAGATGGTAGCCATACCAAAAAGAAAACATCTTAACAGAAGCCTCTCTACCAAACACGACAAGGGAAGTACAGGTTGTTTCTTAATAGCCCACAAGTACTTGCAGGTTGATCCTTGCAGATCAGTGACTGCATTTCTGAGCATAGCTTTGACACAGCTGATTTTGCTGAAAAGAGAATGTGTTCCCACCACTGTAATGGTAAAATGGACTTTAAAGAAACCTGTTTTCAAACCTTCGGCTCTACTCATGTGCTTCTTTATGATGTGTTGAAAGTAACTTTGTCTTTATTTCTTCCTTTTAAACAGTAACACCTCCATCTTTTAAAATAACTTAAACCAGATACATTATCTCACCTTTTTTATATTTAAAATTGCAAGCTTTTCAAGGAACTCTTTTGTAACAAAAAAAAAATAAAAAAAAAAATCTCAGTTTTAAAAGGAGTAGGTTACTTTCTTTTGTTTCGTTTTTTAAAAGACAAAAGACTTTTTTACAGGTTCTGTAACTTACTGAATATTCTAATGTGAATCTCTAGGACACAGAGTCCTTGGTCCTAGAGGAATAGTGACAGTTGTCTTTTATCTGTCTGAAAATTTTTTATGGATTACGACTATAAAGTTCACAATGGGACTTAGACTAATAATAAAATTTCAACATGCTATGCCTTTAAAAGAAAAAAAAAAAAAAACAACAAAACAAAAAACTCCATCTCAAACTAAAATTAGGGTTTTCCCTTGGAAAAAACATTACAACTTTCCCCCATTATTGGTTCTGATATATCAACCCTTGCCTGTAACCAGCTTGGTTTCCTTTACAACTTCTGAGCACAGAATTTCCATTTGAACAGGACATGTTTTTCCTCACAATAACCCCAATTCTCTCCCCTTGTTAATATAGTTGCCCCTGGTGGTGCATTAGCTAATCCTTTTGAGAAGCCAGTGAGCAGGAACAGGAATTGGAAGTTCAAAGGTCAGCCTCAAACTGGTGTCTCTCCAGTGGCAACAGAAGGTGAGCAATGGCATAGAGATATTTTTTTTTTTAATAGATTTTGCATTCTCTGTTGCTGACAAAATTACTCTCTATGACCTTGCAGCATGTACACTTCCTATTTTATACAGCATCTGTTAGTTATTCCCCTAAAGAAACTTGACTCTTAAGATTTATACTCCTGGTTGCGTTGTGTTTGAAAATATATTGGACTGCACTGTTTATTTATTCCTCTTCTCATTTTTACTCATAATAATACCCTAGATACTTAAAAATGGTATCACTTTTCTTGTATGAAAGTGGGCTGTCTGCCAAGTTCTGGAATTTAGCTCTCTAGCTAGACCCAGTCTTTTTGAGCATTTAGAAGATACGGATCTGTTATTTTAACTGGAATACATTTTACTATCTACGAATTTTTAGAATTTCTATATTAGAAGTGCAATTACATACAACATACTGTCTAACATGATTTAAACAGTTAGGTATTACCTAGACAGTACAGATTTGCTTTTACAAACCTCAAAATCAAAACAAACCAAAGGTATAAAAAAATTACTGCTGTCCATTAAGGATTGTCAGGCTTTCTCCCACGAAATCAGAGAGTTTCTAAATTCCAGATTTCTTTAGTAAAATACTCAATTCCTAAGACAGAGAACTACAGAGCAAAATACTTCATGGACGCAAAACAAAGCTTATATTCTTGTTATGACTTATCTCTCTGGAGAATGTATAAGAAAATATCTTTTCCCACTGCAAAACATTTTTATACGTTCTGTTCAATCTAGGTTTGGAAAGAAAAAAGGCCATTTTATCTCTAACAACCTGATTCAGAAAAAGGCATTTATCTAAAAGTAAGATGCAAACCAGGCATATACAAATGCATATGGTATTTTACTGTACATTGTGACATCCCCTAAAAAAGCCCCTAGAAACTTACTACCCTGTTTTCAGCTGTTGTTGTATGGTCTCTAAAATAAAGTTGATTTTCTTGCCAATACACACATACACACTTCTGTTAAAAGTTGTTTTGCAAAGACGGTCTTTTGAGAATAGACTTTGACATTTGTACTACAAAGACCAGTTTAGCTTGAAAAAAAGCAGTAAATAACAGGAGTTTATAAAGATACACCAATGTAAGATATTTTAACAGATTTTCTTTGCAGAGCTATTTTTTCATTGACATTCATAATTTCACTTCTTAGATTGCTACGGCTACTGCGCTGGTACAAAACAACCTTGTATTACACTATTTCTGTAAAGAAATAAAAAGGAAAAGGTATGGTATAATAAATTGCAGAGGTGAGGTGTTGGAACACTTATGTTACTGTTTCCATTGCAATATCATAGCTTTGCTAATGGTAGCCTGCTGTGCGGTTAAAAAAAAAAAAAAAAAAAAAAAAAAGGAAGGAAGAAAAAAAGGAAAGAAAAGAAACCTGGTTAATTAGAGTACAGTTGCTGCTTTATTGCAGCATTACTGCTAAGTGCACTGAGATGCCTTCCCATAGGCAGGTGCCGGTGGTTGTACAGCTCATTTAGCCTGGGTGAGTAATGTCAGTTCAGGAGGAGAGAAAGGCTTGTGTCTTCAAACTTTCAATCTGCCTCCATTATCTGTGATCAAGGTGGAACCACAGGGGAGTGGAATTACTGGCAGGTCTAGGACAAGTGAAGAGGCAGTGAATCTATAAGACATATTAATCATCTTTCCCTTCTCTTCACTGGCGCCAGCCTGTGCCTCCGACTCCCCGGCGCCAGGCAAATGGATTCTCTGTCCCCACAGGTACAAGCGAATGCCTTTCAGGGGCAAGTCATCAGAATAATAATTACTGACACTGCTGAGATCAGCCCTAACCAGGCCAAAAGGGAAGAGAAAGTATTATGGGAGAAACATATTTCCTGAACTTTCGTATCAGTATTTATGGCATTAAGATATTTTTCAATTACATTAAGGACTTTCAAATTATATCATTCTAAATTCATGTTTCTTGATATTCCAGTAGCATCATTAACATAGTATGAATATTTAAAATCTTTACAGTTTCTCTTTAAAACATCATTTGGATCTGTTCCTGAGGTGTGAATACAGAAAAGTGCATATTGCATCATTTCTATTACAACAAGTGTTAAAATTCAGTTGATACTAAAAAGAACATGATCCATACATGCATAGATTTTCTTAATTCTGACACAGAACACCACGCTATTTTAGTACACCTATTTCTAATTATAAATATCAACTAAGCATTAGTATAAAGATCATTGTATACACTATGCAGTAATAGCCACGTGTACATAAAACCAGACATATCTTAAAGGAATAATTAAAAATAATTTAACACAATATGACTAGTCTGTATTTTATTATAACCTTTAGCATTTTTAGTCCCTTTCCTCTTCAAAGCAGTATTTATACACACAAACAATAAAATACAGTGCATCATCAAACTTGAATAGAACAGAAGAATAAACCCGAGGAAGAAGCTAGTTCTGTTTCAATTCAGTAATTGTACTGATATCTAAAGAGATCAGAATAAGAAAAAAGGCAATTTGTTACATACGCTATAGAAAATATCTTACATTATAGCATATTGTACATTACAACATAGAATACAAAATATTTTCTTGGTTCTGATTACAATCAGTTCTATATCTGACTGTCAATGATACTGAGCTCAATATAAGAGTAATACAGCAAAATGTCAAATTACTTGCCAGAATTACATGAAAACACTGGCTCATTAACATGTGCCGATTGATGAACCCTCCATGTAAACACAAAACTTGGCTTCAAGAGTTTACATCATAAAGTATCTGACCTTGAATTCAGCTTGGAGTTCGCCACACACCTGCAGCCATCTAGCAATAATAATGCTAATATTAGTGTATGCCGTTTTGTTTTAAGTACCAAAAAGAAAAAGCAAAAGAAACAGATTCAAAAGGTAACATGTGTTCATTTATTTTCAAATCAGCAATTTTGAAGTTTACTGACAGACAGTACAGAGAAAAAGAATGACTTGAAAATGCAAAATCAAATCAAATCACTGCTTTCTTGGTGATCAGCTGCAGCAGCAGCCTCTAAGTCAGCCAATCCGCGTTTACTATTGATTTTTCCACTGCTCTTAAGTGACTTTGGACACTGATCAATGTTTTAAAAGAGAAATATTAAATCTCATAAAGAAAAATGCACATCTGACTAAAGAGCAGCAATGAAAGTAGAAGTTTGCCAAAAGATAAAAGGATGTACATATTTAATGATGTACAGGCTCTCAGCATGCATACAAGCAGTCTAAGAGAAAAATTAAGCCATATCTTTTTTTTTGTGAGAAATGCAGAACAAAAAATTCTTTCACATGCTCTCTAAACTACTCAGAATTTTATCTGCCAGAATAAACAAACACTGTGCCCATGGTTATTACGGCTGTTATAGATACATAGACCTCAAGCAGTTATAAAATGGCAACAGAAGTCTGTTGCTAGATTTGTTTAAATAAAAGATGCTTCTAAAAAGAAAGTTCATAGCTATTATTTTCATGCCCCATTCTTCATTGCAATTTGTTGTGGTTTTGTTTTGTGGTGTTTTTTTTAAATGAAACCTATACATTTTTCAGGACAATTATCATTAACGTAATGAACTGTAAATATATTTTTTGACTCAGCTGTGTATAACGGGGAACCCTGACGTAAGAGAAAGCCCAGCTAAGACCCTGTGGATAGATACAGTGTATTCAGATATCAGCTGGCGTGACAGTGCCTAATCCTGAGTAACGTGCCCAAGAGCCAAGGGAATGCTATTTCTCTCCGTTGTTCCAAACAACAGATGCTGTCAATTAACTTTAAGCAGCGTCCAAGAAAACCCTTTTGTTATATTTTGCAGTATTATGCAGAAAGTGTCACCTCTGGAAATGAGGGAACAAGCTGTTTTTCATTATCATTCAATTGTCCCAATCAATCTGACAATTACAAAGAGAAAAAGTCTTAATCACTAGACACATGCTAGTTGCTGCTAGTTTTACCAGCTGCAAAGAGAAAAGAGAAAAAGAACCACCACCACCCCCAAACAACAGAAACAACAAAAAACAAACAGAAAAATTCAAAACCAATTTTCCTACTTAGAGGTATAACCCAAAAAATATACTTGCATTAGGGTAAAAGATAATTAAATACGCAGTGTTATGATAGGTATGGGAATAGCCATTGCAACAAATTAGTAATTAAATCAGCTTATGCTGTTGATTTACTGTGGCTTT
This sequence comes from Thinocorus orbignyianus, assembly GCA_013400375.1. NCBI lineage: Eukaryota > Metazoa > Chordata > Aves > Ciconiiformes > Thinocoridae > Thinocorus > Thinocorus orbignyianus. The sequence goes on from VXBW01004385.1 coordinate 304,818, forward strand.
TATATAAGTACCATTTGCTGTGTACAAAGAAACAGCCATCAGCATCTTATTCATTTGAATACAAGAAAAGTTGTTCATTAAAGTTGTGACTAGTGAATTTCCATATAATTAAAGTACTGTATACATAAGCAATATAAGAGCTTTCCGGGAACTAGTGAGAGAATGAATGTAAATACAGATGGCCAGATTCATTTATTTTACTGGAAGGACTGAGGCTGCAGAAAGCAGTATCGCCATCCAGGATGCAGGCAGGGCTGGACTTACTGCTTTGGTGATTCTCCTCAAGAGCCTCAAACAATAAACACAGTAACTTCCACTGGATTGGAAAACTCATTTTATCTTCTGATCTTGTCCGTGCTGAGAAGGAGCATGTGCAGCATACTTTATGCACAGAGAATGCAAGTGGTATTGTACTATGCCTATGGGGAAGGACACCCACACTCAATTTCTCATCTATAAAGCCGAGTTGTTTGCTGAACTGACCCAGCGTGATACCTTCACCTGGCCTGCTCATCCCCACCAGTGGTCCTGAGAAAACAAAGGACAGCTTGGTGCCCCATTCCTCAGGGGACATAAAGTCCCTGCATTACACATACTTGGACAGTAAACAAACAACAGAATTGGCCTGCCGTCGGGAGTTTGAAGGATTTAATCTACCTGGAATTTCTACAGAAATAAATACTATCCCGTGGCAAAAAATAATTGCACATCCCTTTTCAGTAACAGTAAAATGCTCTCTTCCCTACCATCACCCAGAACAGAGCAGCAGGCAACAGCTTTTGGAACAGAACTGGCATAAAGAGTCGCGCAGTGACACATGCTCTAGATGGTGAGTGACATCCATTAGAATAGGTATTCCAGTAAATGCCAGATATGTGACATTGAAAGTATCTGTCTGATTCAAGTCTTTTAGTATACGCCAGTTATGTTTTGTCATCTCTTCTCAAACAGCTCCACTGTCACTAAAAACACAGCGAACGTTCAGCATTCACAGTATTCACAACCACGCTGCTCTGGCTATCAGCATCTGGGCACCAAAGAAGTGCCACAGATGGAAATTATTCCAGAATTATTGGCAACCTTGTTGAATCGCTCTGCCTGATGCCATTCTTGAAGGAAACAAGAGTAACACGAAGCATCAGTCTGCTGACATTCTCTCTCAAGAAGCTACACATTGCTTTTTTGTACATTTGTCAAGGAGGGCCCACTTTCTTTTATCTGACTGTACAGAGTCTTACCAAAGTTTACTTATTCTTACAGCGAGATCTCTGGGCCCTGTTGCAGTTGAGATAAAAGATTTGTGTGTGCTTACACTCCAGAGGCCAAGACTATGATTCTGGTACATAAACCTGGATTTCAGTTTTCGTCCTCGGGAAATCTGCTAGTCACAATAATTCCAAACCATACATGTAAAGATATAAAGATCAATGCACAAAAGAGAGTCACAATAAGTATTAAAACAAAACACATATCTTACAGAAATCCATAAGACTTAGATGAGAAGGAAATGTTATACCTGAGGCATGAAGAAGAAAGAACAGGTAAACCTTTGTTATAAAAAAAAGAACTCTCAGTTGCTGGATTTAAAAAAAAAACACACACACACATGGAGCTTTATACACTCAGACCAATAAATCTATGAAATCGCAGTACTGGCCTATAAGGCAATGAACATCAAGGTGGGGACAATTCAGAGAAAATCAAATAATTTCATTTCCAGGGTCTCTAGAGAGGAGGCTTGAGGACAACATGGGCTGTCCAAAGGCCACCTGCCTAGGGTGTAAGGAAAGCCTTCTGTCTAGAGCCTGTCTAAAATCACAAGGAGATGGTGGGTCCTGAGAGATTTCCCAAGAGGTGGCAACTTTGTGACTGGCTGTAAAACTACTCATTCTTCTTGGCAGACTCTTCAGACTTCTAACTTGAACTCTTCAGGCTAGTTAGGGTTTTACTGGAGGCATAACAGGTAAAACTGGGAAGAGTTTTTTGTCTCCTCTAGGCCTTCTTAAGGGTAATTTTTCTACATCACTCATGATTAATCTGCAAAATTGATACAAGTCACTCTTGAGGGGGAATCACAGTTCCTCTGGGTTTGCTGATCTGTTAAGGACAATTTGATGCTGTAGAAAGTATTTACTTTATAAAGTAAGATTTCCTTTATTAGCTACAATGACAGACAGCATAGATCCCACACAGAACTGTACTGCTCATCTATAAAAAAAGTCTAGTACCATCTATAAAGTAAGTGCAGAAGATGGCACTTTAATTTTTATTTTTAAAAGATGCTAACTTTCTTACAACTTTTTAGAGAGAAAATGTGTTTTTGTTGTGTCCCTGTGTCTATTCTGAGAAGGTACAGGAAAATCAAGATAATTAGTCTTTTAATAGATCTTTTGGTTTGATTTCTTGTTTGTCAAAAGCTGAGAAAGGAAGAGGTTTCTTGATCCATTTGTCTTTGCAGAGGTAAACTGCCTGTACCATAAAATTAAACCCTTCTATATGATAAAATCAGCATCAGAAAAGAGCTAGGATATCTCCCTCTTGCATTTTATCTTGATAGTGGGAGGGCAAAAAGTACTTTTACTTCCAGTTATATTTGATATGCATATGTGTCTGTTCAGTCTTTCAAGATTATTCTTTTTTAAAAACTCTTGGGTTTCTGGTGTTTCCTTCTTGAATGTTATTCTTCATTCTAATGCATAGAAGCATTTATAGAATAGGGAGAACACAAAGAAGATAACACTTTCTTCCTTTATTAACAATTATGAGGCACTCAACTAGAATTGTGCAATTCTTATTTACAGTTGGACTCTAAGCATACTTATGTAAAAATGCAACTTTGGAATAACTTAAACTAATCAAAACAGATTTCATCCAGAAATAAAATAAATAAATAAATAAAAAAAAATCTAAGTATTTTAAAAATAAACAACATGAATAAAAACATCTATTTCTAAGCATAGTGCTGGGCAGTCTTACAAGGCAATAAAGACTAGTGACCCTTTGAGAGGACCTAGTGCTTAACACTGTCAAAGGAGGAGGTTGCATGTATTGCATCTTGCAAGTGAATCTAAAACTTCAAAAGGAGGAATGGAGTTATTTCAAGATTATAAAATGTGCAGAGGAGAAAAAGAGAACTTTTAAGAAAAGGACAATTATTCTTTTGGGATTTTAAACAGAATAAACCCCGTTACTGTTAAGGGCGAACAGCTATCAAAGGACAGCTGCTGGTTTCCCATGGGAACTAGTAGCAGTTTCAGGCAGTCAGTGATGGCACCCAAATCTCACCCCATGGGCTCAGCACAGAATTGTGTTACGTGCCAACCCTCAGAGACAAAGGACAGTGGAGTTAAATAAGGAGGTAGTTTTCCTCTTCTGCTTTGGACCACATGTCCAAAGATAGTTACACTCAAAGAGCCAGAGGAGCAGGAAGCAACTCCTCGTCTCACACTGCTGCTTCTTGGCCTTCACCAAAATTTCACTGCTGTCACTGAGGAAGGAGATACTGCTGTAGTACCTCAGAAATATATACTAAAAAAACAACCTTCCAGAAGCCAATTAAAACGTAGGCCAAATGCTTAGGGGGAATTTCTGTAAACATAGGAGGAGTGTGCCAACTTTTGGGAAAGTAAGTGGATTTAATAAACATGAAGGGGAAGGACTGGATGACAGACTCCCAGGGGAAGTCAGAAACCTACGGCAGCTTTCTGAAGATGACAGGGTAACATCCAGCCCATGTATGATCTGAGGCAACATGGTAGGCCTGAGTTCTGTTATTAAGGTAGAGATTAGAGGAAAGAAGATATATAATTTTGGAATTATTACAGAATCTGGCTACTGAAATGCTAAAATACTCTTTTTAGGAATATTTTTTAAGATTAAGAGGAAAAACAGCACATTGGTTAGAAGACCAGTATTCACTTGGGGTGACCCGGGATCATTTGCTTAACTCAGTAAAGATGAAAGGGCAGACTGAAAGAAATTTTAAAAACCTACACATTATATAGTACATTTAAGTAGGGCTGAATTTCATAGAATGGTTACAGTTGGAAGAGACTTTGCCTTAGGTCCAACCCCCTTGTCATGGGCAAGGACACCTCCCACTGGAGCAGGTTGCTCAAAGCCCCATCCAGCCTTGTCTTTAACACTCCCAGGGATGGGGTTTCCACAACTCTTTTGGGCAACCTGTTCCAGTGTCTCACCTGGAATTTGGGAGAAGCTTTAGAGCAACTTTTACTGGTTATTTACAAATCTATACATGTCCAAATCATACAAGGATCAGACAGGAAAGGATTTTCAGCAGCGTATTTTTGATAATCTCCACATTTTGGCCCGTTCCAGTGGAAATTTTACAATCTGAATCCATTTACCACAATGGATGTACCACCAGTCAAGACAAAATAAAGACAAAAAAGAAACAGCCCACTCTTTCTGCAGCTAATGGCACTAATCAGCTATCAATGAGAGTCATCAATGATGGTAATAGACCAAGCATTCATGAAGAATGCCGACCAGTGATTTATTAGCAAGATGCTCATATTACAGTGAAGAACTGTAGTTAGAGAAAATGTCTATTCAATAGGAGTATAATAACTTGTAATAGGAGTACAACACAAGTTCAAGCCATTCTATCATGTCCATCTCTGGTAGACTGTATGAGCTATTGTGAAGATGACCTTACTGGAAAGAATGTAAAATACAGGATGCATCTCTGCTTCAGGAAGCTAATTAAAAAGAGAAAGCTACAGAACAAAATACCTGAAAACACATTTAGCTAATTCAGATCTCTGGCTGATAAAAAGCAAGACAAATTGCAAAGATCTGATACAAGTTTTTATAGTGTATTTTAAAATTATTTTTCTTTTTAAACTACATGAAGTATTTTCTTTGCAAAATTAGATTGAGTATTTTTATTCTAAATAACTAGAAGTGTAATGTACTGTATTTTATGCTATTATAGAATTGTGTAAAGGTTATTTTGCTGCTAGTTCAGTGCATATTTTCATATGCAAATGACACAAATTAAATTATCTCAAATAGTAGCAGATATTCCAGCAGAATATTATTTTTAATATAAATCATCATCCCCTCAAGTCATATTATAGATAGAGAATTGCTTCTGTATTTGTATTTTTTCATTAAAAATAAAATGATTAATTTCACAAGTTAATTTACTTTCCCCATCATAACACCAAAATTGAAATTAAATATTCTAATGCTTAGAGATATTAAAGACTCGTTTATTGAAAGCAGCTTATTGTTTTAGGGACATATCCTTGATAAGTGCATGTTGCTGCTATGCTACTACAATATTTGTAACGATTTTATTGAACAAATTGTACATTGTTGCTTGGGTTTTGTTAAGCTTTATAGAACTCATATTTGTCTGCTAAGGATTTTATAAGACTTAAACTCATCTTTACTCTTGAGTATTTTTCCAATTTTGAATATTTGAACAGAACACTTCAATAACCTTAGTCATGGATTTTACTGAAATGTCCCAATGGTAGCGCAGAGACTGTTCCTTCAGTGGTCCTCAGCACACTTAACGGAAATGACCTGCTCTCTCCACACACGATGTGCAAACTCACTTTTCCTTCCATGTGGCTTTCTTTCTATTATAACATCATCGTAACCTTCAAAGATGAATCTTAGTGAACCATAGCAATTGGTTTATGAGAACAAGACATGAAAAAAACCTTCAGCATTTTCATAGTCTTATTCATTCCCTCAAAAGACAAAAAAGTATTCCTTTTGCTTAATAATATGGCTTATTCTTTATTCAAATAAAAATGATAGTTTGTCTCCATTTTAGATTTTTACATTATGCCTAACTAATGTCAAAGAAGGCTCAGACTGGGCATCTCTTTGGAATAATTTTATGTTTGGGAAGAAGAAATACATATAGCAGGGAAATTATCCCATCAGCTAGACAAGAAACTGTGTTTAGTCACTTGAAGGTTAATCAGATCTTGAACCAATCCCATCAACTTGGATATGATGAATATTTGATTCAGACTAATTAGTACGCAAATCCAGACATTCTGAAGGTATTTGGAATGGCTTACACAGTGACCCGGAAAAAGAATACAGATAGTAACACTCCACATTAATATGCACCAAAAATTACTACAGTCCTATCTAGGTCACCTTCACAACCTCATAAGACTTGCAAGTGTGAATAACAATAACCAGTAATAATGGTAGATGTTGTTGCTCGTCTTTCTTTTATCACTTTTTTCCTGAAAATGGAAACTGTGGACCTCATGTTCAGCCAGTAGGAGAAAGTAGTTCTAAGGGGTTAGAATATGCATTATCAAAGACCTAACAATTATTATTGTATGCATTTCTGAAGGCCTTAAATAAGACAATCAAACTCAGTGTAGCCAATACTTTCAGAAATATCTTCATACCAAGACCAAAGAAATCAACTCATTCCTGTAACCCAAGAAAATACAAGACAGCTTAAGGCAGAAAGCAAGTCCTCCCACAACTTTGATAGCTCCTTCTCCAAGGTTTTCTTCCACGGTATGAATCTTGTGTAACACAGACACATAGGGTACCACAGTGCTTCAAAGTAAGATAAGCAATTATTGAATTATAAGCAAAAGAATTGGAAAATTGTGATTAGTAAATACTGTTATTGTCAATCTTGATGAACATGCATTTTTCCCCACATCAAAGTATTGCAAACTTGGAAGCATCGAGGTTTGCAAACCAAATCCATCATTTCCTATGAGCTAGCTTCCAAGGAATGACATTCAGAATCTATAAACAGATGAATAAATTATAAAAAAGGGAAAGAATGCCCTGAATGGCCTTTCTTCTTAGGAGACAGCAGGCTGTACAAGGTGAGTACAAGGGGAACACTTTGTTAGTCAAATCAGGTTTCTTGACAATTTTTGACACTGTGTCGATTATACAGTCAGTAATAACTCTCTAAGAACATAATTATTAACTAAAAGGTCAATATCTTGGCTTATATTTCTGTTCTTTTTTAGAATAAAGATGAAACAAAAATTCTGATAAAGGTAAAAAAAATCACACAAATTCTAAATCAGAAATGTCAAAAGAAAAACTAATGGTATCTATCAAAATGGGATAATGTAGAAAAACAAAATTTTATCTTGAGTGGACACTAAAGAGAGAGCATTCCTTTCATTTCATGTTTCCTAGTCAACCAGTGAAAACATTTAATACGTGTATTTCCTGAATTTGACTTAGAAAAAAAAAATCCTGATTTTGTTGAAGTGAGAAAAATTGTGTTACAAAAGGAAATTCAAGTAGTTTTACTACCAACTGAGAGACACAAAGAAAAGGATATAAAAAGAAATGAAGAGCCAGTCACTGAATAAAGGGTGCCATTGTATAGGTCACTAAACTTCCTTACTTTAATGAGACTTAACCATCACCTACGACTTCCCATGGTCACTTTGATGCAGCATCACTAACAAATTGCAGATTTGAGCTTGGATGATGGATATCTACACATCAATAAAAATGAATAATTACAATACATTTTTCCTTCTTCAGATCAGATTACCAAGAGATTTATGCACACTATCATACGCACATAAAGCCATAGAGTTTATAGAAAAAAAGATATTAATATAAAAGTATGATCCACGACTTAAGTTTCCAGGGCACACAGTCAGAAATTAAAGTGTTTAAACCACATATTTCCTCCACTTCTTTGTAGGACTGGAATCTAAGCTAACCAGTACAGTGATCTAGAGGGGTATTAAGTTTTGGTTTTTCTTAACAAAAACAACTTAAAAGTACCCCTTAACCAACCTCAGTTGTCAGTTTACAACCAGATCTCAAAAACATGTGCAGAAATAGAGAAGAGAGGAAACACTGGTAGGAAGTTGGGGAATGGCTAAAAGAACCTCTCACAGACAGGTCTGGCCTACAGAGAAACCCAGTGTGAAACCACACCTGTGTGTATCCAGCAACTGATCACAGAAGTTACATTTCCAGTCAAAAGTGTACAGTTTTCTAAATAAGCTGCAGAGATTTCTATCCTATTATAAAACCCTATAAACTTTATGCCAAAAGCATGCCTAGAAAGGTGTTTCAATTTTTAATATCCCTGCAGTAGTGCATTTGAATGAAAAGAATCCTGTAAAGCCCAGCATTCATGTTTAACAAATGTATAAAATAAAATAAAAAATTAAACACAGAGATAAATTATAAGAGAAACACTTTATAGGTATCTGATGGTTTTACTCAGAAAAAATAACTTATTGACAGATACTTCTTTATAAGACTACTAGATTTCTTTCACAGTGCAAGGAAATATAAAAGTTATTTAGAAGCTACACAGGCAAATTTTCTTTCTCATGTTTTCATTACACATCCTGGAAATATAACAAAAAGACACATTTTTTAAAACAAAAAAAAATCATCTCTGAATGAGCCAGTATTTCAAAATGATAATACATGACAAAATATATCAAAATAATTATAAAAGTGATTTAGAGAAAAATGACTGTACATATTTTAAGTTAAACAGCAAGCTGTTAGTCTAACCAAGAAAATCTTCTCCTTCTAATTCAGTTTTCTTCCTAGATTTTAAACACAGAATGGTTGAGGTTGGAAAGGACCTCTGAAGATCATCTAGTCCAACCCCCTCCTCAGAGCAGGGGCAGTTAGTAGAGGTTGTTCAGGAATATGTTCTGTGGGGTTTAAATCTCTCCACAACCTCTCTGGGCAACTTGTTTCAGGACCATCCTTACCATTTAAAAAAAAAAAAAAAAAAAAAAGTTTTTCCTACATTTCAATGGAATTTCCTGAATTTCTATTTGTACCCCTTGCCTCTTGCCACTGTGAACCAATGAGAAAAACCTGGATTTGTCTTCTCTAGTCTCTCACATTACGTATTTATAGATATTAATAATATCCACCCTGAGATTTCTATTCTAAAGAGTCCCAGCTCTATCACTCCCTTTTCATACGAGAGATGCTCCAGTCTTTTAAGCATCTTTGTGAGAATGAGCTGTCCATGTCAGTCCTGTATGGGGGAGCCCAGAATTGGGCACAGATTGTAGATGTGCCTCACCAGTGCTAAACAGAAAAGGAGGATCCCTGGAGGCCGTTACCAAAGCATTAAGATCAGAGAAGAAAACTAGAAAACACAAGATGAGGGTTCAGCATGAAAATATGGGTCCACAGTTCTCAAATTCAAGGTAACTTTTGCAAATTTGTTGTGAGAACAATATTAGAAGAAATGCAGAGCTTCAATTGCTGCTTTGCTTTTAAGAAAAAGGGTGTTTTGACATTAGTTTTGGGTAGGCCAAGATTTTACTTTCAAATTTTACTTGTAAAGCAAAAAACTGTGATCACAGATAGGAAAAAGAAGGTATGTTAACAAGCAACAGGGAGTTGATTAATACACAGCTGAAGACCTAAAAATGCCATGAATTTCCTAGCAAAGCATGTTAACGAGCAACAGGGAGCTGATACAGCTGAGGACAAAAAATTTCATGAATTTGTTGGCAAACCCATAGAAACTGCCTGTGTTACTGCAGGACACTAAATAAAAAGTCCTGTGAGATGCTGGGTCTCACTCCAGCAATTAAATTCTTTGCAAACTCAAGCTCTGTTCTGGGTTCAAGACTGATCAGTTTAAGGACCCTATTTTTATTATCTTTAGCACATTGTTTACACTTCCCAGAATGAGTCTATTTCCTTTTAATTACAGTTTGGCAAATCATTGCTCCCAACTGTTTGTTCAGAGATGCTTTGAAAAATAAGCCTTTAAGTTGCAGAAGAAAATTAATACAACTGCACACAGTTACAGTCAAAATCCAAACAAAAGCATGGATTTCTCACTCAGTAACCCATCACACACCTTTCTAGAATCTGGATGAATTTTCAAGGTGTTACACATTCACCAATATTGGGTCTTCAAGATGGACCAAATACATTAATTACAGAAAAAAGAAGACACTAAGCAGATATGTGTTTGTGTAAGAGCTGTTGTGTTATGACAGACCAAAGGTTCACCCAAACTGTTATTCAGTCACAATTAATGAACAAGACTATTTTCTGAGAACACATATAATGGTATCAATGAAAGCATTGTGAAAAAAGTTGAAGTGCAAAAAGATTCAAACAACTGGTCTTTACTTCTCATGTACAATCCATAGATAAACATACAGGAGATATGCAAAAATCAGAAAGGAAGAAACCAATACGGTAATTACTAGTGAACAATACGATTTGCAGAACCATATGTAATTTCAAAGAAATAACATTACAGCTTCATAAAGATAACATGGCATCTACACTAAACAAAGTTATTCTAAGAGATCCGTGAGGTAGCAATAAGGCTACAGAAATCCTAACTCGGGTCCTGGAAACAGTGTGCCTTATCAAAGTACTGACCTCAAACAGAATAAATCCCACTTCTTAGGAAGGCTAGAGGTTAGGGACAGTACCACATGAAAGCAACTGTACTGTTTCCAGTTCTGTAGTTGCCCAGGTATGTTGTGCTGTGAGGATCTATACTTCAAGGAGCAAAGACAAGGACTCTATCAGCATACTGCTCTTCAGGTTTCATAAAGTATTTGACTTCCTCTCACATAATATTTTGAATGAAAACAGCACTATATAAATGTCATGAATCTCCACTTTCTTTAATTAAGTTGACTACATCAACGGAGCCAGAAAAGTTTCTGCACATGAAGAATCATTTAATGAAATATTTCTAGTGTGGGCCCCATGGAAATTTACTCATCTTTGGCAGCTTAACCAAAAAACTGGAGGAAAACATGGTAATATGCCTGGTAACATCCATAGAAGATGCCAAACTCCTGAGAATAATGATGTGGACAAATCACTTGTACGTATATTTTAATAAATAATAGGTCATATTGAGTCAGGCCAGTCGTCCACCTAGCTCAAAATTCTGTCTCTGGATTTGGCAAACATGAGTTCTACAGGACACAACTGTGGATTTTAATAATAAATGCAAGTTCCTAGACCTAAGAGAAACAGTAAATCACACCACAATTATTCTACTAGAGAATAAGGAGACATTGAGCAGGATGAATGATCTGTGGTAATAATTGTGCTCTTCAATGAACCAACAAGGAATGCTAAGAAAGAATACAGATCAAATACATATAATGAGTTCAGGTTTTCACTCCTAGGTGGAAGGAAGTTTTGATAGCCACCTTTCAAAAAAAACCAAACCAAAACAAAACAAAAACCAAAACAAACAAACAAACAAAAAAAACCATGTGGCAAGAAATATTTGGGATTAAGTTAAAAAGTTCAGAAGATAATAGTATTTCTTATATCTCTCACTGAAAGGGCATGTCTACATCACAGTCATTGCTAATACTGGAAAGTTTTGACTCTGCTTGCTGGTAAATAGCATGGTAATGCTCAGTCAGCAGCAAAAGGCCAGGAAGCTCTCCAGCTTTATGGGTGCACCTTGGCATTCACAATGACTCCCTGAGTGATTGTATTACCAATAGCACCCAAGTTAGCTCACCCAGGGACACGGGTAGCTTAGTTTACCAAAAAGGTGGTTAGAAGTTATATTACTAAAAGAAGGCAACATTCATAAGTTCAACTGAATAAAGGTTAGCAAAGACCTGAGATTGAAAGCTGAAAGTAAAGAAATTCAAAATAAGAACAGGGTGTGTATTTTCAAACATGAAGATTATAAAGAGGGAGTAACCGAATCTCTGTTACCTGACATCTATAAATCAAGACTAGAAATCTTTCTTGGACATATGCTGTAACCCAGACCAATAATATTACTCTAAAATTTGTTCTCTGCGAGAAGCAATACCAGATGACCACAGCGGTGCATGATATTCTTAGCTTCTAGGAATAGGGCTTTCTGCATTCTTACAAGTGCAGATAATTGTTTTATTCCCCTGGTATTTCTCAGTCTTCCTAGAAGCAGTTATTCCACTGAAGGAGGAGAGGAAATAGGGTCTTGGACTCTTCCTTGTGTATAGCCAATGTAATTAGCAAGGTGATCAGTACAGCATGCTGCACCATTCACAAAATATAAGCTCTATTCACACAACTCAGAAAATTGTGGCAAGAAATATTTGGGATTAAAAAAATAGGCCAAGCAGGGCAGACATACACAAACCAGTAGCAAAATGCTTACCTCTAGGTTATGTTTATGTCTGTATCTTTCAAAATGGATGATGAGAAAAAAAGCCTCTTATCTTCTATTTACAATATATCTTCTTTAAAAATTACAAATTGTTTTAGCTGAAACTGTCAGCACTGTGCTGACAATGCTTAGTTTTATTGATTTTATGATGGAATATTACCTGCTTTGCTGAAGGTTTTGCAGAGCTGTTTCTAATCCAGTGATAGATGTTGGCAAACTCTCCTTAGGAATTTTAACATTCTGACAGTTCTTGCAGTATGAATATAATTAATAAAAAATAAAAAAACACTGTAGCAAACTGCTTAGTGGAACAAGACTATGGTTTGAGTCATTTCATTACAATTTTTGACTAACAAATTGGAATCAATTTGTAAGGATAGAAGAGGAGATTATTTTGGCATTTAAAGTATATTTGGAAAAAGGGAAACATAAGATACCTCTCTGTTCTAAAATTTAACCCATTGCCTCCAAGAGACACATTTTATTACTTTCGGGATTGACAATTTTAGCTTTCCTTTTTTGCCTTTCCTGTCTGTTCACCTATACTTACCCTCTTCTACCTCTCTTGTGACTCGCTATGAATCTTATCAGTAACTTGGAATATAATGAGTAAAATTGGAATTACTAAAGAATCTTTGCCTTCATAGAAAAATAAAAGCAGGAATAATAATTAAAAAAATATATATGGTTTCTGTTATGATTTCCAGTGCAGTTTCCCAAGACAAACAAAAGAAATTATTCCATTTGAGCAAACTGAAAGTTGGCTGGGTGGAGCACCAGGGAGCATACCACAAAAAACAAGGGTAGGGCTCTGAACAATGAAAGCAGTGAAATGTTGGATTTTGTTGCACTAATACTTGCTTTTCAAACCATCTGCTCCTCAGGGGTCAAGGAGTTTAAGAAGTGACCCATATACGTGACTAGGCCATATAAAATAACAATAGCTAGGCACATGCCTTTTAATTGAAAACAGTGATGAAACAACAAAACATCTGCTGAAGTAAAAGGCTGCACTACGCTTTACACCTTTATAGTATTTTTTCAGTTAAAGGGAAATCTTAATAATCCTGTAAGTATTTTCTAAATTAAAATATGGCTATCAGTGGTGTATTTCGTATGTGGGAAAGGACCTCATGTATTGTCTTTGTTTGAGAAGTCATCTCTCTTTTTTATAATCAACTGAGACATAACACTAAATAAAAAATAAAATGCCATTGTTGCTTCATATTTGATTTTAACTGTGATTTAAATAAGGTTTTATAAAGCCAGAGCTGCTGATGGCTCTGGGATTTGCAATTATACGTGACAGCAAACAAATAGGAACTATAGGAGTGAAGTGTACGCTATAACAAACTGATGCACATAAACAAAAGGCAGAAAGATAACTAAGAAACATTTTATCAATGCACAGCAGGAAATAACATATATATCTTGTGCTGAGTCCATGCTTCATGACTTAAATAGAAAAAAAGTGTTATTTTGGAACTGTGCAGGTGGACTGAAAATGACTGTGGGAACATTAGATTCTTAAAAATTCTAGCTAAGAAAATTTTTATGGTATCTTATTGGCTTTATTTTAATTTCATAGCACAAAACTATTCTAGATGAGAATTTTCCAGTTTTTCAACTGATAAAAGGCATGACTGTTAGCAAAGAGCAACTGAAAAATGTATTATTATTTTTAAACACTTTGGAATTCTATAGATGCAAAAAGTCATTCTGCTTCAGCTTCATTTCCATACAAGTGCACAAAGATAGCTGCCAATAGAAATAAATTATTTGGGAGGCAATCAGAAAACTTCACAAACATTAAATAAAATGCCATAAGGTACTGTACCAGGAGTATCATACCATAAGGTACCATAAACACTGAAATGTACTGTATGTCAAACTGTGTTAGCAAATGTACTTCACTAACACGCATCAAGAAGCAGCTCCTATTCCCTTAATCCTTAGAGAAGAAAGTATTCTATAAATAGATGTTTGAAAAAGAACCCAGTATATCACTGTTATTCCAGTATTTTACCATCACTGCTCACTTAAAAGTATCAGACTTGCTTTCTAAATGCATGCAATGAAACTAATATTTACAGCTGTGTAAACTATGACTTGGAGGGGAAAAAATTCAATGTTAGGTTAAAATTAAGGTTGAACTCTGCCTGGATTCAGTCATAGCTTTCTTAAATGCTGCCTATGTCTTCAATACTCAGTATAAACAATTTCCAAATCCTTTCTCTGTACATCTGCAAATATTATCCATCTTATTGGTAGCATATTCTGAGTTTGAGCTTCATTTGCTGAGATATCTGAGATAGACGACAGTTACACAAATGAAGGTTAGAACTGAGCTGGGGATGTCAGGATGGGAGCGAAAGAACTGAGAAAACATGAGTCTCACTCTAAGTGCCCCACACGCCACCACAATAGCAACAATGTGATATTTATACAACATGTTATGGGCTCTTACCACACAGCCCCACTTTTAAAAGGGTGGGATTTGGTATCTAAATCACAAATCCTCAGACGAAGAGAAGCTTGATACTCTATTAGCACCTTAAATAGTGAACACAATCACGGACACACACAGATTTGGGTAAACTGTCCTGTATAAAGTATAAAGCTAGCAGAGGTTCCTATATCCCCTCCAAAGTAAAATATACCCCAACCTACATCCCCTCAATGATGTTTCATATTTTGATATCTATAAAAAGTTAAGATCTCTAAACATATGAAATGCAAATCACAACTAGTAGAAGGACAGCAGCTCTGTTATACAGGTAACAGCTAAGACTATTTGTGCATGACCACTTCCACTTTAAAAAAAAATCTGTAAGCAAAAAAGTAAGAAACCTAACTTAAAATTATAGTTATGTCCAGTTATTTCACCCCACTGGGAACTCCCTCAATCCTAGCCACAAAATAAGAAAGACCTATATGTGAAGGCAAATGCATCGGACACTTGTAAGTAGATGAGACTTAGTACCCTTCTCATGAGCAGCAGTTTCAGTATGACATTTCAGAACAGGTCCTTCCTTTTAACAGAATATATCCCTAAGAAGATGTCCAGGCACCTGAACTGGAAAATTTGAGCCAGTGTGTTCCCACTGACCTGTACATTGCCAAAAAGACTTTAATTTACAATGCCTTTGTTTTTCTTCCTTTTTGTAAAAACAGCTGTCTTGAGAAGAGTGATGATAAACTGACACACTGCTTCAAAAAAATCACTTGCTAACATCTTCATTAAACAACTGTATTTGAATACTTAACAGCAATTGTAAAGTTTCTGTTGAATTTTTAGGATTCTGTTCAAAGTAGGAGTTATTTTGCTTCTTTAATATTGGTGGTTCCCTGACAGCTTACATAAATACTCCAAAGGATACAAAGGACTTAAAAGTAACTTTCAGGCATTGACTTAAATGGAACAGCAGTGGGGAGAAAATGAACTTGTGTGAAAGGTTTGAATCTTCTGACATACATTTCCTTGCATTTGCAAGTAGGTTGAATACTGCAATTGAATAACTGCATAGAAATAAATGAAAGATATGAACACTTCCATTAATTTTTTTGGTATCTTCCACTGATAATAATCTAACAAGGCTACTTTTTTCAATCACATCTCATTACTAAATGAAAATAGCTTTTTATACTTCCTTAAATGGAGATGAGGAAAAAGGTAAAATCAGCATCAGAATGGAGTAGTACTGAAATTTGTCATACTCATTAATAGCCACCACTAACAGACAGGGAAAAGTAGGCTTTGTTGTCATTTCAGCATGATTATTTTTCCTATAAGATTTTGACTTTCCCCCACAACCATTTTCAATAAAAAGGAAAGAAGGAAAAAAAACAGTGAGCTTTTTAAAGTGAAAATGTAGCTTCTAAAATAAACTTTCTGTAGACAAAGCATTATTTGTTTTTCAGATTTCATGTCCTTGATTAAATCCCAAAGATGAAACATTGTGGTGCATCAGCATATTTCTTCATTAAACCAAAGGGGCATCTTGAAGATATCTTTGTGCTTTATTTCTGCCTGGTTAGACCCTGGGATCAGCAAAATATGCAACTAGCATAACCTTGACCATTGCCTTGCACATTCAAGTGGGAGATGGTTTTTACATTGTGTTTTCCCTGAAGTTATATGTGTCAGTTTTTCCATTTTTATGTGTTTAGACTGTTAATTATACAATTTTCAAATTAGTCACTGCTGGTTTGCTGTTAAATACTACATTTTACTCCTAATTTTCCATGCAAAAATGAAAATCAGTAAAAATCTTTCAAAAATCTTGGTACAAGCTTGAGTAATTGGGGGTGGGGGACAAAAAAAAAAAAAAAGACAGAAGGAGAAAAAAAATAAGAAAAGGCACGGTGCCAGAGTGTTTATGTTCAAATACAGCCTGGGATAGCAAGTACAAACCAGAAATTAGATCCCAGTGAACTTCTGGATCAGAAGAGTATTGGTTATCACAGATGTATTCCTTTCCACAAAATGCAATATAATCATGCATATAATAACCAAAATAAATTAAAGATTCACTTCCAAAGAAAAGACCTATGAATCACTAAGGAACAAAAGGAACAATCCTAAGAGGTCGTTTTTATGACAAATTATGAAACTGTTTCTTTGACTTCTGAAACGCTTCACTTTCCATTCCACCTATGCAAAACTTTTTTTCACAGGAAATAAAGAGGGAGTGTGTAAAAGATACCTTTAGAAATGAAACCCTTCCTATCCAACTTCTACTAACAGTAATGGAGCATGTAGGGATAACAGCATAACAAGCTGAAAATAATCTCCAACAGATATTAAAAGAAGATGCCAAGAAGGAGATCTGGACACTTGTCTGAATTCAGATTCTCACTTGGCAATGTTCTGAAGACAAACCTAATTAAAGGTTACAGTTGGCTACGTTGCATTACCCAGATATTAGACTGTAATTGTTCTATGCCCAGGCAAGTGTTTAATTTCTACAAAAAATATCCCACAGCTAAATTTAAACGTTTTTTCTATTTAAGATAGTGAGCTTAACACCCACTCAAATAATAGAAAAAGAAAAAAAAAAAAACAACAAAAAAACAACAACAACAGCAACAAACGAGAAATGGTAACTGGGTGAACAGCAACATAACCATTCGAAAACTTTTGCTAGTTCAATTCTCATCGTGTTACACAAGATTAAGCTGACAGTACTGCTAAACACAGAAGTACCTAGCATAGAGAAAATTGGTTTCTCATGTGAGAAATATGGGTTATCTTTCTATCTTCTTTTTGTTTCTGAAAAATTAATGCAGTACTGGTTAGGTATGTTCTGGGATTGGGCATCTAATGCCATCTTTAATAGTCAAGACTGAAATGAGACTAACCTTAAGAATGAAGTTTCACTTTCTACTCAACAGAGTATAGGACTGAACATTACCGTGGAGTGCCAAACACATGTTTAATTAGTCTCCTTGCCCAAGTGGATCTCAACTCCAGTCTTCCCCCTTTCAAGATGCAGGGTATGTTTTCGGGTGAGTTGCTCTTGTTCCCTGCTGCAATGAGTACTGAAAACTCTGTCCAAATAGAGCAGGAAGGAATTGGGCCAGAAAGCTTGAATAAAGTCTGTTTATGCATCACAAGCCCACCAGAGCATTGAGCAGCTCTCCAGTCCGCTGATTTTTCTGGACTACCTAACCTTAAAGACATAAAAAACTATTAGACAACTCAAAATTCTGGAGTTAGGCATTAATGTCCTGAGCTGATCTGATTTTAGCATACAACTACCTGAACCTCTATATAGTCTCAGAGATACTTGGAAAGTCAAAATTGGTTAGGGTTTATATTTTTTGGTGCTCATGCCCCACTTTTCTGTAGCAGTGCAACAGTTGAATTACTCACACTGGGAGTAGGAGGCACTGGATTCAAAGCTCCAAACAGTATGAGGGAACTAAATCTGTATTTTCTATGTCCTGGGAGAATGACTAACTCCCTGCCTCCAGTCTGATGACTATAAGCTGGTTTCCAGACTTCACTCTCTGGAATGCTTATATATATCTTACAAGAGATCTTCACTGGATAAAATGAAATATTTCTGCTTGTCTGATGTCTCTGATACTATGAAAGTTTAAGTATTTGATGCAAAGTGAAACAGAATTGAAAACAGGTGAGAGTATCACCATAGTTGGGTTGGGGCACTTCTTTGGGACTTCACAGATCATAGAAAGAAAAAACAACCACAAATCCACATATTGAAAAAGGTGGGGAGGGGACGGGGGGGGGAGGGGCGGATCTCAAATTCCTACATTGCAAGTAAGAGCTTTAATTTCTGAGATAACAGGGAATAAGAGTGAGAAAAATAATGCTTTACTATAGGGCTGGAAGTGGTTCAAGGACATTTGCCAAATTTTCTCCTGACAAGACTTTCTTGTGCAATTGCCATGACTGCCTCAGTGTTTTCATGCACTTTCATCAAAAACATAGATGTTAGGAGTCTGCCAGTGGAAATTTAGGTATTGAAGTGGATCAGTGCCTCCACCAGTACCTAAGAATTTGAAGGATCTCAGCCACAAATAGGACCCTAAGACCTAAACCTTGGTAGACCTAAGTCTATCCAGGTACTCATCATTTCACTTTAGTTTCCCCAAGGTCAGCCCCAAGCTTCACGATAATCAGCTACGTCCAAGTGAAAAACCATGGCAAACGTCTGGAATTAACTAACAGTTCATGCTGAGACAGCTATTCAACTTTGCTCTCTTAGAACAAAACTTTCAGAATTCTGTTTGCTTAAGGACAAAAGGCTTATTTCTACACAGATTTCATATCTCTAACAGACACTTACATTTCCAGAGGATAGTTATGTTTAGAAATTCAACTATGTAAATAAAGTGTCTTAAACAACTCTGGGTCCCTGAATAATGCCTGTTTACAGCTAAATCATTGTTTTTGTTATGTTCCAGCTGGATATCTTTCACCTGAAGTCATGCAAAGTAGATCTTATTTTACTTGGTACATCACCAGCAAAATTTTAAGCTGAATTTTGACTGCATAATATTTGCTATTACTGACAAAGAGAAAAATGCAACAAAAGTTGCTCTGTTTTCAAGAGGAGGTGGAATCTGCAGGATCTGCCGGGACCAATCTATACATTTTCCAAGTGTCTCCATGTTACATGTTGTCTTTTGCACTGGTAATAAGGAATTACAAGTATGAAACAGGGGAAAGCTACAAACACATGCACTACCCCATTATCAAACAACCAGTCTTCTGTGACCCCAATGTTTCAAGTCATTTTTGATTAAAACAAGAGATCCTCAAATGTGGTCTGTCAGGCTGACAATTTCAGAACTCTGTACTAAAACTGAAATATCCAACACAACTGAAACACCTAGTAACACACAGAAATTACAGTCTATTAAATACAAAGAACAAGGTTATGTTTGAAAACAATACGAACTTCAAAATTCATGGTTAGTCATGATACACCATATGTCCTCCACCACCTAGCCACAACAGGGTGCTCTTTAATTACTCTCTTAATGTGCTCTTTGTGTCTAAGTGCTGGAGGACATATGGTACACTTCACTTGTACCCATGAATTTCATGTCTTTAATGATTCCCGTCAAAATTCAAATATCCTCTTAAATGTATACATGTGTATACATTTGAATTCATATGTTCTTATGGTCATTTATTTGAATCCATATACTATTTGTACTCACGGTATTTATACTCTATTTCAGGAGCAAACTGACAAAGGACTGAAATATTTTATATTCTTATTGCACAGGCATATTAAAAACAAAAACACATCACCACTTACTCAATGACCTGGAAGAGGGAGGGACAGGCAGCTAAATCACCAGTTATAGAAAAATGACTTTCGGTTTCAAACTTTATGGCCAAGCTTACACAAAGAAACACTAAGTGAATCATCTGTACTGCTTTATTCTTTAAGATTGTATCAGAGAGGCAGCTTTGCAATTTATTGCCATGTGCTGCTGTCCATTAATGGACAATATTTTTAATATATTTTTTCATTTCAGGTTAAAAAGGAAGAAGGTTTTGTCAGTCTCTTCAATTTCTCTGCAAGTGACAGTTCAGATAGGAGCCGATGAATGAAAATGCCATTCTGATGTGCCTAATGTATCGTAGGCAGCGATCAGATCTTTGGTATAAACAAGGTGCAACGCGGGCTTCAGTCTTCCTGCTGAACATGGTATTCCTCATCTTAAAAGGTGTCAGTGTCTAGACAAAGAGGATGACATCCGTTAAAGTGCCTTTGGAAATTAGACAGCGATTCAATGCACCCTGGACTCAGATGGTGGTGATGTGCCTGATGTATGTACAGTCAAGACAATTAAGTTACATTAATCACATTCTGAGTCAATTACAGTTCCAGAGAGATTTGGGATTTGCCTTATGTAGGAAGAAGGCTCATTTTAAGTTCCAGTTACAATAAAGAATTTCTCAAGCATCTCCTGTGTTGTTCAGGGGTTTAAATCAGCGACAGCTACTGCACCAGCCACAGAATCCTACAATGTTTCCTCCAGTCCCCCGTACAATTTAATATAAACCACAGCCCACAAAGGCTTCAAGTGCTGCTGCTCAGACTGAACAGATCAAGATCAAATATTGTGCCAGAAAACGTAGGCTTAAACTACACCATGCCATTTTAAAGGTTCAGAAACTTACAGACTGTTCAGTTTTACAGTAAACAGCAGTCAGCTAGAAAGCTAGAAATGCAGCTCTATGATGGGTCAAGTTTACTTTTTCAAGCTCAATGCTGCCTGCTGCTACTTTTAAATAAACCTGCATTCTGATACTTATCTTTGATCTGCAAACAAATATGAAGTGCAGTTCCTCACCAGGAGGAATATTATATACAAACTGGTATTCCAGCATTTCGCTGTTCTTGCTCTGGATAACGTAAATAAACCTGCAATCTAAGCTAGGTTCTGAAAAGGACCAAAATAAAATAATCTCAGAATTAATCATCCTGCTAAACTCAAGGACACGAAGATAGTTAATATATTGGTATTTTTACACTACCGTGAATACTTACAATGATTACTGTCCTCTTCTGTTGCTTTTTTTTTAGTATGCGAGCTCCATTTGAGACAAAGGAGCCAAAAAACTATGGCAGGAGGAGATCAGGTTATAGGGGATTATGTGGGCAAATTCCACATATTTTTACATAAAATGAAAACTCTCTGCAGCCATTTATGATTCAGTTTGCTTGAAACGATGCCAACTGAATTATAGCTGTTTGGTACCAATCTGCTGAAATTCACAGGATAAAGCAAAATGTTTACAAGATAATGCAGCTCACTGCACAAGATGGCTAACAGCACATACAACTAAAGATTCACAGCTATTCAGGAAAAAAAAAGACAGAAAATGCTGTAAACAATTTTCTATGAAACAGCTTTTAAAACACTGCCCAAGACAGATAAAACCCCTAGAGATTATAAAAAAACTGTCAGAAATTGCAAGTTCATAGTTTCAGTAACCCTCCAACTGGCCAGTATTTTTCTACAATTGCATTCACAAACAATATTCTACTTATGTGGACAACAAGCTCAGTTTTACTATTTGTGATTTCAGATGGTCTCAGCACAGCACAAACCAGTCTGTAAGGTCAAATTAATTACAACTGTCTCTCGTTAAGGTTTGTATATTGGAAAACTGCAACTATTCTGAATTCTTATACAGCCCAATAAAGCATCATATGAAGTGGAAATGTAGAATTAACTATTTTTTGAAGGATTAGTTAGTCTCAAACAAAGTACAAGAGATGACTTTGAATCCAAGTCTCCTAATGGGAGATCAAGGATTATGCTTATTTTAGCACTGGGAGAGTGTAGATGTATTCAGACTAATATAAGCAGCAAAACCAAAACTAAAACTGAAAATTCAGCCATACTCATCAATTATTTAATATTATTTTTCCTAGAACAAACAAAAATTGAAAGTTTTTGTTTAGAAATATGACATTAACCTAAAAGGTTTTTAGTAATGGCTGCATAGGACAGAACTACATACCACTAATAATTTCCATCTAAAAATTATAGAAAGTTTTAAGTTTCACAGCTTTTCATTCCTAGCATATTCCCATTAACAAGTGAGAGTGCTCAACTACAGTCAAGTGACCATACATATTTAAAGCATGCTCAAACAGTTACACATACAGATGAATCAAATTAACCCTGTTTGTTAAAAGGAGACCTAGAAAATTAAATTATACAGAGTATTTCAGGGTTTCATTTAAGACAATTTAATAATGAAAAGATACATTCGTTTATCTTGGCAATCTCTGGTCAACAAATGTCCCATTAAAATCCTCAGCATCAGCTAGGGGCAAGGTTGATAGCTTTCTGCAGAGAGTCACACTTAAAATGGATTTGGAAGATGAACTCTGACCTCTGGCAAGGGTCTTGCTCTATCATAGAAGAAATCCATGCTGACCAGACAATTTGGGAAGTTCTTCTGTTTTGTGCTTTTTTCTCCTCTGCAGGAAACAGCATTTCTCAAGCTACCAACTCCTCATTGCTCATAATCTCCAAACTCACATTACATATAAAGGAATAATCCAACAAGTTGCATTTGCAATACCAACATTTCAACTTTGTAAACTGTGAGATTTATTTTATGGATGTGTTTATGAAGCAGACAGAAAAATACTTGCACAAGTTTCATATTTTATCATCTTTGACAAAAAGCAGGCTCCACTAACCAAGACAGAAAAGCACCTTCTCCTTAAGCAATATGCTTCTGTGGTTTAGGGTTGACTTTATACCAATGACTACATTGCACCAGTTACTGAACAAGAAATAGAAGAAATTAACTGAGCGAACATAAGTGGGTCACACCTGTGTAGACAGAAATAAACAAAATGGTATTTTGACAGGAGAATACCTTCAACAATCAGTCTACTTACAGTAATAGACATTTGGATGGCCTGTTACAGTGAAAAAAAAATATTCTGCCTTTCAGCATTAAAGAGTTAAGTTAGTAGCTGCAGCTTCCTTCCCCACCCCGCCTCTTTCTTTCTTTCTTTTTTTCTTAGGCTGGGGGTTTGGGGGAGTTTTTTTCATTAACTGCTAAACATGAGAAGAATTTTTTTCTCTCTTTTGTCCAGAAAAAAGAGGTTCCCTTGTGGTTGATTTTCATCCAGTTTCTTCATGAAAGAACTATCAAAGAAAGTTACAGTGTATATTACTTTTCATTTCAGAAGGATTTCTGCAATCCCTAAACCTCCAACGGTATCTTCTTGACAACCTAATCTCTTTGTAGTGGTAGCTAAATTAAACCAAACTGTCATCAATGAAAGCTCTCAAGAGTAACTCAAGGATATTCAGCACACATGATCTATAAAAGTACAGTAACCAGTCTTTAAAAAACACCATTTAACATAGAACGCTTAATTAAAGAGCGCAGTTTTCAAAAGATGTTTTTATTTAATATACATTCCTGCCTATTCTCATCTTTAAAATGTCTTTAAAACTATTTATTTGAAGTTTATCTTCAAAAATAACTTCATTGCTGGCAAAAAGAAAAACCAAAATATTATAAACTTTTAGAAAAACAAACTGTTGTTGAGTTGAAAATAAAAATAACTATAAAATACATGAATCATATTTCCATACCATTAGGGTAACCCCCAAGTGCTTATATCTATACAAGCATTTCCATGAGATTACTTTTCCTAATGTATGTGCTCCTATTTCTGCAAGCTCACTCGAATGCTGAAATAGATGTGCTTTTTCAAGCCTGAGGCCTGTATGTCCTTCTAGATTCCTTGCAGACCTACATAGCTGAAGTGACAGACAACATATTTTACAGTCCACTTCCAGCTACAAGTTGCATCCTTTCCAGAAACTGCCTGACCTCAGACATGCACAAAAACCCCTTTTATCTGAGGACTAGGTTATTAGAAAGCAGAATAAACTCTTCTTTTGAAAGTATCATAAAAAGCATAATGATGCATCACATGTCTGTTGCATCTTTCCAGTATCACAGTTCAACAAAAGCACACCATATCTTCATGTTACTTGTTCCACAAGCCAATTATAAAATATTAAATAGGGCCTTTTATTCTCACAGCCCTTGGTGGACCAAACCAAGGAACCACTCTGCTCCCTCTGCCTCCAGCAGCTGCGTTCCTAAAGAGCAGCAAAACATGTTTAACAAACTATGCACAAGTACTTCAGCTTTCTCATCGCCGGAACAGAACCACACAGCCCATCGCCTACAGCTGAGCGAGGAATAAAAAGTTATTCAATGCTGCTGAACATAACACCATCTT
The DNA here is from genome assembly GCA_013400375.1 of Thinocorus orbignyianus. NCBI lineage: Eukaryota > Metazoa > Chordata > Aves > Ciconiiformes > Thinocoridae > Thinocorus > Thinocorus orbignyianus. The sequence continues at coordinate 329,241 of VXBW01004385.1, forward strand.
TACGACAGAAGGAAAGAAATAGATTTTTATTCCCACAAATTGAAACATAGGAAGGAAACAGGTTTAATATAAATTTTACTTCGATTGCATACCTCACTTAACAAGCTTTTATACTTGGCAAAAACCTCAAATGTTTGATAATGGGAGCAGTGTATAGATCTAGTTAGGATAGAATATCTGACCACAAAATCCATGTACTCCCGTAATTCAGACACCGTCACTTTCATTGAGGTAAAAATTAATAAGACAGTGTGAAACATGCTGCTGAACCAGGAAGACAAAGCTCTGAATTCCACAGTGAATTGTTTGCCAGCTCTGTACATTTTACAGTCAACGAAAAAAATGTGGCTATATTAAAATATCAGTAATATTTCTCTTTGTGAAATGTACCTATGGTACTTTCCATGCTTTGAGTAGACAATAGCATATATACAATGACGAAGTTTACTACTAAATGTGATAAACACTGACTTTCATATTGAGAATCCCTAAAACAACAGCTATCACTTACATCATCTGACAAATGCCAGAGTTCCGTCATGATTTTTGCTCACAGTTGTTTAAGGCCAGAAAGATAGAACCTACAGATTCTGAATACTGACTTCACTACAAAAAATGCAGCTTTCTGGTTGAAAATCAAAGTCTTTGCTACTGGATATGTAGGTAGCTTTAAACTAACACTTTAGAAATCCAAATTCAGGAACAATTTATCTATATTCTTAATTATACAGTGGTTAATAAGATGATACAACCCCAGAACCACCTTGGACATAAAGCTGTGTAAAAAAAAATAAAGTGGAGATGAATACTATTGGGAGCAACATTAGATATTATTGCTTTATGGTCCTATGTTATTCTTCAGGTTTTTGTTATTGAGAACATAGGGGAAAAATTACAAAGAAAAACTATCAGACATTTTGTTACAAGACATCAAAACTAATTTGCATGCTGCCTTGCTTTGGGGTTACCACGGCTGATATCATTTGCAGAGACATGGACACACTTGTCATCATTATGAGTAAAACTGAATTCTGATAATTGCTTCAGCACAACAGAATATGTTTGTTATGTTGAGGGAATGAAACAAGGAGAGTACAAAACTTTTATTCTCCCTTCTATAGGAAAATAATTTGGAAAATGGGAGGCAGAAATATGCACAATCTATCCATAGAGGGCTGTTCTGATACAACTGCCACAACCTGAGGAGTAAGTTAGGTGGGCGCAGCACCTTGAACTTCCAACTTTACCCAGCTCCGTAGGTGACAGCTATTTAATGAAACAGCATTTTAAGAGCATGAAGTGAAAAGTCCGTATTGGGTGTTATTAGTGCATGTGTCTTCCATACAACTGATAGAAAGCAGTAACTGTTAAATGGTATCAAATATAATGATTTGTCACTGATGCTGTCACCCGTGTTTAAGCGTTAGTTGCTCTCCCTATGCTGTGCTATTCACAGCTGGGGAACATATAGCCAATGTCTGTCAACTTGAGGTTATCTCTGAACTGCTGTCACCTAAAGTCATATTTAGACATTGTACCACGTAAAATACCTTCTTCTCACTCATCAACACTTTGTATTACATTGTCACAGCTAGGCAGGACATTGTACAAAGGATCCTGACTCTCCAAATTGGTTGGGAAGATGTCACAGTCATTTTGTGGCAATCAAATGAACATATTTATTTACAGATGAAGTAACTGAACATAAATAGTTCTTTATCCTTTTTTTCAGGAACAAACAAAAGCTTTTGTCTTGGGCAGCAATGCAAATACTAAAGGCAACAGCAAAAGAACACTATAGTAAAAAGACCTATCATAAAATTCCATCCAGACTTGATATAATAAATTACCTGAAAAGGCAAAAAGAATACTGTCATATTCATTTTCATGTTGGAAGGAGCCCCACAGCACAACTTTCATTTTAAATAAAAAGAAATACTGTAAAAGTTAAATAATTAAGAAAAATCTTCAAGCCTTAGTAATTGGAAGGGTCCCAAAATCCCTTTGTGTTTCATGCTGAGATGCACAGAGAGTTGTTCATACTTAATTGAAAATGTATTAACATTACAATTTCAAAGGATCAAAAATAAAGGGAGTTTCCTGAAAATTTAAACCAAGCTTTCAGTGTTTCCTGTTGTGCAGAAGAAAGATCTATTTTTAATGGAATAAACTGTAGAAAAGGACCTAAAGAGGGCAATTTCTTCATTCTTCAGGGAAGCTGGTGGGAAGTAAAATGATGCATAATTAGTTTTTGGTGGTTTTTCTTTTCAATATATTTAAAACTTTGTGAAGGTTAATGCTCCCACACAGCTGCATTCAAACACAAACTTTATCTGGATGATGTTTTCACTAATTTTAGATGCTACTAATTTGAATTTACAAATACTAAAGTCTACTCCTTTGAAATCCTTAAATAGGTTTACACTTTCTATTTAATGTTTTATAACTCTTGCTTATTGTAAGATTGCATATTCTTTTATGTTAATTATTTTTCCTTCTTGATAGATCATGGATAACCATATAGCCTCAAGAGAAGCCCTTGTTTATAGGTATAAAAACATACATGCAAACTAAAATGTAAAAAAATAAATTAACTCAAGATCCTGTTTCTGAAAATTAATCTTCCCAGGTGGATACTTGCAACTAGAGAGGATCCAAGCACATCCAATTTAAAAGAACTGTTGGGAAGAATTGTTGTCAAATACCCCAATATTTTGTTCATTTATATTTTTTTTTTAAAGCTGGTTTCTTATACCATGTGATACCTGTTAAAAACTAACTTTATAATGACTAGTTGCTCATTGGTCATCCCGTTTTATTAAAAAGTGCAATCAGTGAGACAATTGCAATTGGGAAACATCATGCTTACCAAACTATATCTTTTACTTTGGTTTCTAATTATCTGAAAATTTAAAAGGTCTGACGCATAAGCCAGTTGGAACGCCTTAGATCAATACCGGTAGAGTGAGCAATTGACACTTCTTAGCACATAAATTAAATGATTACATTTATCATTTTTTCCTTTATGATGTAAACAAAGTTATAGCAACAGAACACTGCCACAGGATCAATGTCTCCTGCTTAGAAAATAAATTCTTCAACACTTATGCAGCAGCAGGAGATTATTACTGTACAACAACAGTCTACGCCATTTTCTTAATTACAGCAACAACTGTTAGTGCTGCTGTTATGAGGAAGAATTGCTACATTTCTTTTATGACACACTTTCTTCCATAGCATACTTCTGTTGCCTTGGAAGGGGTAGGTGCTGTTGCTTCAAGGTGCTGCTGTTTTACGAGAACATAAAATGACCAGAGAAATAGGGAAGGAAGTCTATGCAGGATGCAAAGAGCAGGCAGTAGCTGATCCACACTGCTTTAAACCCCACACTGGAGCTGGTCAGCAAGCAGCAGAAGTGAGGTCAAACCAAATTGTTGCACAGAGGCATCCACACCGACTTAATAGCGGAACTCTTCACTTCAGTGACTCTGCACACAACTGACACACACATCAGCAGCAGAATGCTGCAGGAGCTGCTGTCTGTGATCCCCTCTACAACTTATGTTTGAAGCCCTATCCATGTATTCATGTTGTTTTTAAAGCTGTGCCAGCATACAGCTTACTTGGCTAAGCATCTAAGGGAAGCATGTGGTGCACCTTGAGTGTATGGTAACAACTCAATTACATGTTCTCACACCTGTATTACCCATCCATAGATATTTCTCCAATGCATTCCCACAGCTCCTTTACCCGTGTGTCCAGCCCTGCTAACTACTGATTTTCCCACTCAATCCTTAGTCTGAAATCACCCCTGCAAATGGTCAGCATTTCACCTTCTGCTGATTTCCACCACTCCTTGCTGTGAGCAATTTAAACGCAATGATACCACAAGTTCCCAACGCAATTTCAGTATCACAGGTGCCAATTCCTATTTCAGGCACATATTTATGCCCTGAAACTCAGTGATGTTGACTGTTCACAGACTTCCATAGACACAGCAATGATAATTTATTTGTTAACATCATAATACCAAAATCTTGTGTAACAAATCTGAGACAGACCAGATTCTAGTGACCTCCTTCTAGCAACTGACATGTTCTCTATCATCTAAAGCTAGTGCTAAATCTAGTTCTTCATGTTAAGCAGCAGATAGGCTCCTTTTCCAGGTAAGCACCCTGGAACAACTGTAGATCACCTCAAGTCTGCATGATCATGTTCCCTCTTCTCTGTGTAGATCCTTGTACAGCTTTAACAGGGTACCCTGACTTCAGCCATTCCCAGGAAAAAACAACTTACTGTATTGACTCAGGCTTTGTAAGGTCCAGCATCCCAGGCTGTTCCCTGCAGTGGCACAGTCTCTATTGCTTCTGCTGTCCCTGAAGAAGGGGACACTTTATTGCTGCTCACTGAGCCTGAGAACTGGATAACACAGCTATTGGCTTCAGTGGGATAACTATACTGTGAGCTGCTCTTGAAATTGCAATCTCTCTGATACAAAGAGAAAATCATGAGATTTCATACCTCAAGTCAGTGTTTTGCAAACAGAAATAATAACAGGCTTTTTATTTAGATGCAATTTTATATCTGCCACCAGCATATTGCTTTCCAAATACCCCTTTCCTAAAAGCGTCATCAACTTGAAAAAGTTGAAAGCTGAAAAGTGAAGAAATCAGTTTCATTCTGTTATATCCATCCATTGTGCTACAGCCTTTATTTACAAAATTATACATGTAAAGATACCATTAGGGTTTATTTATGTGACAGCTACAACACGATCTGCAAGCGAAGCAGCCTATCCAAAGTGCTCTACTTCTCTAGCCAAACTAATAACCAGTTCTTACATTAACCATGATAAAAGGATACAAGACTGCAGTTACCACTGTTAGTTTAATATAAAGTTCTCTAGAAAGCATATCCACCTTGCTAAATCATGCATGGGAAAATATTATCCTGACCCTGATGAAATTAGGATTTTAACCCTGACAGTGGGCCACAATGAAAGACAGAATATCCCACAAAAATTCTCACAAAAACTTCTGCAGTGTTTTCCATGGTCTGTTCAAACAACACCATGGAAGACACTATTGGGAAGAAAAAATGGAAACTCAAATTCCCAAATCATAAGACAGATGCCAAAAATAGTTTGGTACAAGAAAAAGAAACCATCAAACCACTTTTTTTGAACTAGTAGCCTGCAGAAGAAAACCCCCAGTAGGTTACACATTATACATGGCCTCTGTCATATCTAGTTAAATAGACACTGTGCAAAACTACTGTCTCTGTAGCCATTTTAAAGGTATTAAAATCATTCATCCTTTCCCCTCATATTTCTATATTTAAAATGTATTCTTCTTGTAACCTACAACCAAAAATTAAAGAACTCAGGAGATAGCCATTCATCTTGGTTTTCATTTATATCACCAGACAAATCACATAGATCTGCAATTCACAAATCTCCGATTCTTTTTATATATGAAAATTCACAGGGATATTTGAGAATAATGTCCAAATACTTTCATATTTCTCAATGCATTAAAAAGTAGTTTAAAATGATAACAATTTAATGATGGTTTGCCAAGCATATCATTTAAACAAAATTTCCAAGAACATATTAAAGTAGATATTTATCGCCCTGATCAATAATGTTGGAGTCATCGGTTCTTCGTGCTTGATGTGAAATAACTGCTAGCTTCTATTCAGACAGATTATGCCAATTTTGTTGTTATGCTCCAGAAAAAGGGGTCAGGTTACATTTACACAATTAGATTACTAGAGTAAGAGAAACAAAATATTTTGATCACATCTCATCCAGCAAGTATATCAGATTCTCATCCTGAAAAAGCAAGAAGTCAAAGCTTCAGCAGAATCGTATTACACTACTCAGACATATTAGAGAAGCAGCTTCCATTACAAATTTCTGCTGTCACCTAATGAGACAGTAGGCTTTGGGACACAGTTGCCTCTCTCAGAATACCTACTTTTGTCTTTGGCACACAAAAATGAGACTATGTAACATGAGATTGGGCCCTTGGGAACATGCACACAATTTCCAGAATTCAGCTGAGACCTCCTGCTTTCTTGGTAATGGAGCAGAAAGACCAAGCGGGGATGAGCTTGGGAGAAGGCTCCTAAAGAAGGTGACATAGTGGAGAGAGATGCCCCTTCCCGCTCTTTTCTCCAAACTGAGTAAGATGTCTCACTTACTAAGAACTCAGTAACTTCGTTATTAATTACAAGCAGGAGCTAGTGGAGGTGACTAATGACGAGTATGACATTTGTGATTGAGAACATCTGATGTGACTGAAGCTCTCAACTACAATTCAGTAAGAAGAGATTTTTACTGTGAGCCTTTTCTAATACTTCGTAATAAAAAGAAATTCCATGCTGAAGAAAGGAATCAAAAGATCAGCCTTAACCTTGAGGTAGTGACGTCATCTAAAGCAGCTGACAGATCAGCTCACTGGATTACACACACACAACTCATATCCCGAAAAAAGATTTGGCAACAGTTATAGATGTCCTAAAGCAAGACTTTCAGTTTATAATGACTCATTTAGTAGCTGCATTCTCAAAAATTAAGTATAGTGTAAGTGATATGGTTATTTTGCCAAAGTGGAGTATAAGCTAAGATGAAACATCCGAGGGAACGATCCTATTATGGCCTGGCAGCTGGGTAATTGCAAGAAAAGAAACAAGTGGTTTATGCATCTGAGTCATCATCTACCAAGCTAAATTATTTGGATGTAAAGGTTGTGAGAGCTTTCATTAATGAACACATGGGAGGAACGTTCCTAATGTTAGTCCATAAAGACAGGTAAGGCAAAAAATTTGCTGTAATAAAAAAAAAGGTATAGGAAATAACATTAAATAATCAGAAATAAAATTTTGGTATTAAATACAAAGCTGGAATGGACAAGATCAGTTTCAAAGACAGTAACAACGTTGGTTCAGGCAGTATATTTACCCTGTCTGGTTCATCTTCATGAGTATGTTGAAAGAACAAAGGATCGTAACTAGAAATACGACGACTGAGATATTGCAGTGGGCACTTTTACACATTAGACAAAAAAGAAAAGCTTTATCTGCCACTGGTAAAAGTTCTGACTGTTCCATTAAAGCTAGACAATTATAATCCAGGCTGTTTTGTAGTCAATCCTGTCTGGTCTCACTGGTATCTGAAGTTTGTGTCGAATGCCAGAGGATTGGAATGCCCAAAAATCATTCATTTGGGGCAGCTATTAAAGAAGTGCAGCACAGGCCAGATGCTTGCTGTTTGGCATATTTAAGTGCTTTGCTAAATCGAGCCTGCATAACAAAAGACACAGTCAGTTTTCAATCCAACTCTGCACTGCAGAACACTCAAATATATTTTAAAAACATTGAAATTTAAATGTGTGTTTATGAAGTTAACAATATTCCTACAAGTTTTTCTGAACAGGGGCTTCAAGGAAAGATTCTGAAAAGTCCAATTTATTCATAGCTGTGGCTGTAACTAGCCATAAGCAGACATCAACAGCTATCTCACACTCAACTCTTGCTGTAGCAGGAGTTGATTTCCATTTTCCTTAGTGATAGCAAAGCAGTTCACATGAGTGCTGAAGTTGGACCAGCACCCATGACAATCAGTTTAAGAGCAATATATATTTGGCACCAGACATCAACAAGGTTCTCCACTATCACACTTAACAATTAAAACTACACATTTCTTGTATACAGTCAACTGCCATTTTGAAGCAGATGAGAAGAAGAAACATTTCTTCTTAGAGCAAGGCCTTCTGAAAATTACATATCACCGTTCATGTGCTGCAGGAAAACTTTTGGGGAGAGTATTATCCTGCTGGTAGCCCTCATGCTTCCACTCTATCATAGGGTCTAGGCATGCTGTGATCTCCATCCCCTGCCAACTAGTTTGAGCCCATTCAAGCCTGCCACAAGGAAATAAATTAATGTGAGAGAAATGGGTCAACAATGACAGGAACAGCGTGGCATAAGCCAAAACTTTAAAAGAGTACTGAAGGAGTAGGTAGTAAAAGGTGCTTCCCCACAGACTTGCTTGAGATCAAGGTTTCTCCCACATGACCTACTTCACCTTGAAGCAGTGAACATTTCATTAACTTCTCACTTAGAAACACACTATTCTTCAATAAAATTTAAAAAATCCAGGCTGTAAACATTCATATCTCAGCCTTATCATCCAAATTCCAACTCATCTTCACTTTGTGATAAATAACATAGCTCTGTGCATTCACAGACTAGTTACAGTAGCTATGAATTTTAACAGCTTACCTTTCTGTCATTTACAGTATTTGGCCTGTTATGGGGGACAGCTACCAGAGGGTGAAGATGTTGAAATTGGGTGCTTTACATCACTTAGGTTCACCCTTTACCATAATGTGTTCTGTATTATTTCATCTCTAGAAATCTCTGCACAGATATCATTACAGCTAGATGCTAGCACCACATGTAATTTTTCATCTTATTTCCAACAATTCCACTTATCTATCCCTTTTATAATCAGCCAATTCCATACTGTAGCTGAAGCTATTAAACACACATATTTCAGTCTCAGAGCAAAGATGTAGTAATCATACTATATTTGAGCATGTTTTGAGACAAGTGACACTGGGCCAGCAGTTTTAATTGCCTTGAGTTGGTGAGAATCAGATATAGCCAAACACTGTCACAGTGTAAATGAAAGTGTAATGGGTATCTGAGATAAACAGAAGCACAAACAACTCAGCTGCAAATGAGCAAAATCTGTTCATGAGGCAGTCTTATGAAATAATTGAGCACTTCTGTGCATCATATTTTTCCTTGGACTACTAGCAATCAGGTGCATCACCCATTATCAGGAATTACAAACCTGATTTCTTATGTACTGTGGTGAAATTGTGCCCCGAAAACAAAAGGCCATCTAAACTAGATTCCGCCTCTCTTGCTCAGATTGCTCCAGCTTGTTCCTGAGCTCCTTCCCTGTGTTTCACCCCTGCTGGCAAACGTTAGCTTTGACAAGAGTTTTGCATTCGTTAATAACGACACTATTTACCCGTAATGCTAACCACAGTGATGAATTCTGGGCTCCGTGTGACCATCCCTGTATTGCCGCTGCTGTAGCGTTCCATAATTGGCCTGTCTGCAGGGGGGAACGTGGCTTCCCTCTCAAATGATTTTCCTATAAAGTCTCAGCTCTTACTAATCGCTCCTGACAAATAACTTCCAGTGCTCCAAGGCTCCTATTTCCCATTCTTAACAGGAGTTGGGAAATATACATTTCTGCCTGTTAACATACCAACAAACATTTCAAGCACGGGTCACTGATTCAAACACAGGTCTCTCTTGCAGGCAGCTTCTGATGCTGCTATGGTCCCTTTGTCCCCTCAAACTTCCTGTAACCATATTATTCTGAAACAGCTGTGGCTCCCAGATACCCTCTACTCCAAACACTGATCTAAACCCAAGGAGACGATTAATCTCAAAGTTAACCCTTTTGTTGATACAATCCTGTATATATATTAAAAAAAAATAAATTAAAAAAACAAAACAAAACAAAACAATAAAAAAGAAAACCAAAAAAAAGCAACCCATCAAAAACAAAAACCAAAATCGAAAAGCACCTAGTAGCTCTGTAGCATGTTTAAACATCTATATCGACAGGGTAGCACTGTCTTCAATGGTAGCAGCAAGTCTGGCCTGCGATTCAGTGAAGCATATATCCATATTCTCACATTAAGGAATATCACTGTGGAGAAGATTGTTCATTTATTACAAAATTATCTTTACAGCACAATAATTTAATATCTCCCTGCTGGCAACAGATCAAAGTATTCAAATCATTCTTAGGATGAACATTTTTTAAATAACATTTTTAAATATAGCCAGCTATTTATATGACCTCCATCACCATAGCATTAGACTATTTAGTCCCTGAAGAATTAATTCTAAAACATCTTTCTGGCACAGCACACTATGCTTTATGGATTGTCAATTTATGAAAACACCAAAGATTAACCAAGAAATGAGCATCAGACCTGGCAGTCATACCTGCTGAGAGAGTTCACATTCAGAATCTGTTATTCAGAACTCTTAAAAAAATAACAAACACCACCAACCCCCTCCTCCCCCTGCCAAAACCACAACCACATACTACAGTAAGGAGTACTTAAGAAAGTGCAGAAGCATACTTCAGCACGTTTGGCCTCACAGCATGGTCTTATGAACTGAGTAGACCACTGCATGCTCAGATTTGTGGTATGGGTGGGCTATCTAATGCTTCAGCACAGCTCATGAGTTCTATATGCCACCGTTTGCTGGGAAACGCACATGTCATCTGCTCAAAAAGGAGACATTCCATCCACACCAGGTCCAAAAAGGACCCTCATCACACAATCTGACACATGTATGCAAACTTGACATACAAGATGTTCAAATATAATATGAGAGGAGATGCTGACATTTCAAGTCCCAACAGATGACTCGCAGCCACTTGAGGAATCTCCAAGTAGCCTCTACGAAAGCAGGTAACAGAGAGCAAGAAAGCCACATCTCTTTAATGACAGGGAAGGTGAGCAACCCTGATTTAAGCTATATGTAATAAAAATGTATTACAGTAAAGGCCTGATAAGTTGAGAAAATGAATAGAACATAGCTTAAATTCATTACTTATTTATCATTTTTATCAGTCCTCTCATTTTAAATGGATAAGTTATTATACAGTTTGAACAAAACTGCTTAATAAAGCCGTACATCAAGTGCAGTGCGTAAAATGACCACCTGTTCAGTTCAAATTCTAGCATCATTACATTAAATAATTATTCCCCTATAGAGGTATACACATACTTTTTTCAGCTTTGATACTTCGGATGAAGTGATTTGCAGCTACTACTTGTAACTACAGGATACGACCAAAAGGTGGCAGCAGAATTGTCAAGTAATTCCCCTCTACACCTACCTTTCATTTGCTTCATTTTAAAAGCAGACACCATTGTCTTGAGATCCCTAATAAAGGAACAATCCTCAAGCCTAACTAAAAATTAAGATTTTTTTTTAATTGTTTTCTGTTAAAAGTTTTGTGCATGTAGGAAGAACACATGTTCATAAATATGCTGCGTTTATATTGCTGAGGATGCAATGCAAGGAAGGTTCTGTAACTTGACTGTGTTTATACTTTCAGGTTTTCTGGGATCAGCTCACTACACAGTCACTATTACTAGCTGATTTAAACACCTTAAACTGACATAATATCTTACAGCAATTTCATGTTGGACCATGACGCGTACAAGCATTAGCATCACAGCCAGAGTGTTACAGCTGAAACATAAAAAGCAGCACAGCAATAAATCACTAATTTTCAGGACATTCTTGTTTTTGACTACAGATTCATAATTCTAAGAGGATGCTTGTGTTCCAGTCAACAATAAACTAGTATTTAAAGAGAAACTTCTAACACAAAAATGTACGAATCAATGAAAGATTACATGAGGTGCTTTGTCTGCTACTGTCATTCTCTGCGTGTGACCAATAACAGAAGCTGGCAAAACTCCAGCAGTTGTGTTTAAGTGTTTGCAATTTTTCACAGATGCCCAGTAACACACAGGACAGCACACGTACCATATATAGCACATGGGAAACCACCAACAGGCATAACGGGTAGAAAAATAAAGGGCATGTCAAAATAGCAGCAAGTTTACGAAATAAAACACTTGCATGTTTAGATCTTAACGTATCCCCTTTCTGTATGTGCAAATTAATGAAACCTTCATTACGTAGGGAATGCTGCTTATTTACTCCATAGGATTCGAGCAACATTGAGAAAACAGAAGGCAGGGCAGAGTATTGATGAGCAGCTCTTCTATACTTTGCTTTCTCCTTATCGCTATACGTGGCCTCCTGACTTACTGTGTGCTATACAAAAGGGACAATCAGCGAATTTGTGCATGGATTCATCAACAGCAGTAATTTCTGTAGTACCTGCAGAGCTCCCCAGCATTACATTCATTTAAGCTTCAGCTCACAGACTGCGGTGAAATAAGCTTTTCCACAGAGGGTAAAGCAGCGGTACAATGGAACTACCACTTCTGACCAGAGAAGTGCAACTTTCTCACCTGGTTTCTGGGCACATCCACCTAGGGATACACAGGCAAAGCTAGATGTTCTCTGAATCTGCAACTCCAGAGCAGGTGGGATTTAACACCAGAGCCAGCAGCATGGACCCCATGCCCACCACGTTCCCAGTTAGTCCTTCAGCACACCTAGCAAGGGTGGTGGAGGACACTCTCTGATCTGAATGCAGCAATGGCAGACATTTCTCCTCAGTCAGGAAAGGAGAGATACAATATAGCAGCATTGTCTGGGACATGTAGAGAATGTGAAAACACCAGTTTTTCAAAATAAATAAGTAGATGAAGCCTAAGCCACTTTCTGTGAAGATGACAAAACACAAATCTTGATGTATTCTGTGGTGAATTTTAAGGCCTTACACCCAAAAAAAACTGTAGTACTAGGACACTCATAAATCACTTACATTTGTTAATGTGGTTCAAATAAAAAACCTTATTTTAAAGGAAGAATAATATCATTTAGGTTGATATTTTCCATGGTTAAAAGCAGTAACATTACTGTAAAATATATAAAATGTAATACATTGTATAACTCCACTTTCAGTTAATTATGTTGTAATTTGATGCATCATTCTGAGTTTTTCCCCCTCTTACTGAGCCTTCAGCCAACACTGAAAATGCTTTTGCAGAGTAAATTGAAATAAACATTGGAAGCTGTATCACACTTAGGAATTAAGTCGTTTATGATGAAATGATATACCTCATGAAAAAACCTGATATCACACTGATGCTGCTGGAATAGAACTCATTAAGTTGCTGAACAATGACACATCTATCCCTTCAATTTAGGAACAACAGGTTTCTAACTCATTTATGACCTTACATGTCTCAAGTAAGAAAAAAAAAAAAGTAATTGCAAACTACAGCATAACAAAGCTATTAAATTAATGGCAAAGAAAACATTAACACTACTATTTTGTGTTTTAAAATGGAAAAACAAAAGTAGGTAAAATTCTAATGCAGCTTAGCTGTTGCAATCTTTTGTTTATAATTTTGGGGTTATAACCTGTCATAGCAGAACACACGAGTTCCCAGTAATCACTGCATAGATGTTGCCCTCTAGAAACAAAACACGTGCATACTGCACAAATCCCCATCACCTGGGGCTTTTACTACTGGCAGCCATTCGCATTCATCATTATCCCACTGCTACTGTGATCCTTTGCACACAGTTATCTCCATAGGACCTACAGCAATTGAGATGAAGAACGTGAAACAGCATCAGAACAGGAAAAGACCATTTGGCCCAAAGTACTCACTTTCCAAATACTTATCTCGACATACAGACTAACAAAGCTAACTCCTTTTTTGAACTGAAGATCAATTTGCTGCAGGAACACAATACATTTAATAAAACTCATAGCACAATGAAGTCAGTTAACAGCATCGATGGAGTTTCTCTTACAGACTGCTGACTTTGAGGTACGAGAGTCTGCCTTTAGAAACAAATCTATTAAAATAATTCAGTAGGCCAAATTCAGTCCTCCTTACCCAGAGGATACTGTAATTCCACAGAAATTAAGAGAATTATATTGCATTATTATTCTGCATGAGTGCCAAGGGCAGTAGAATTTAGCTTGACACATCACTTACAATGTCTTTAACATAGAAATAGTTCCCTTTAAATCATTCATTCAATAGTTAAGTTCCGTACATTGCTGTATATTTTGTGCTTTTATCTATAAGCAATGTATACGTGTTTGTAGAATAGGAAAAACTAGGAGTGCATTCTGGAAGGCCCGATAGGGATTGAAAGAATATCAGATATTCAGATGACATCCCCCTGTTTTAATAGGCAGAAGTAGAATTGGAATGTGTAGATCAGGGAGAAGTCATCCATTGAAAACAGGAAATGCATAAAAGCCAGATCTGAAGTGGCAATCATAAACCAGTTATTTCAGAATGTCTGGAGAGCAGGATGACGGGACAGACACAAATCTGATTCATGGCAAAGAGCAGGATCTAGTTCTACAGTAGCAGATAAGAGAGGAGATGAGGGATGGCAACCTTTCCTAGAGTTGTGGTGACTAAGAAAAAATATGTACCAGAGACTGGACAGATAATATATAGCTGATGATATGAACCAGAAAAGTATGTCAGTATTTGTACTGGTAAACTCAAATATTATAAAGCCTGCACATCTACATTACAGCCTGGACAGGATTTATTGGTATTTATGTTAATTGAAAATTTAAAATGCTATATATTTTAAAATCATTATGTATTTAAAATAACAAGCTGCTGTTCTCTCATTCTTTGTTTATGCTGTAACGCAACAGCTGTGATAACATATTTTCTGTTATTTGATGGATCCACAAACCATAGTCTCTAGGAACACAACAAATTAAAAGTGAAAATAAATAAATAACTAGATTAAATTAACAAATTATACCAGCAGCCATGCTCAATAGAAGGAAAACAGTTGAAGTAATGAAGCACAGTAAAAGTGTCCAATCACTGTGTATTCTGCACAGTGCCTAGATTTCAGCAGGTCACCAAGAGGTGAGAGATGTACAGGTTTTACCAAAAACACTCAGCTTTCTCAGGCACCTACATCTGGTGCTCTTTGCAGACAGCCCAACCTCCACCCCATCACTGTATTAGAGCTTTACCGTCACTGGCTTCAGGCTTTCAGGGCAGCTAAGTCAAATGGAAACACAAGATTCATAAACTTATACGGAATTTACCCCGTCTGAATACAGCAGCAAGGAAACACCTCAATTGATTTCCATCATTGCAACAATAAAGGAAGAAAGCCTTGGCTTCTAGCACACTGATATTCTAAAATGTTGATGCCATTCTCATCCTGTTGCCCAAAGGCAGCATCTGGAATACCCCTCCTCCCAATCCCCCTTCAAGTTGCACTGATTTTAACAGAGGCTAGAGTTCAGAAGCTCTAAAATCAGTACATCTTCTAGGCTGTGCAATAGTAACTTGAGAGCCTAATCATACAAAGCCAACAGGAATACACAAATAATGTCTCAAAAACTTAACACAGAGGTTACTCAAGACTGAAACATACGTTCAGTCAGCACCACGCAGGGCCTGTTGCACTCTGCCAAAGCTGCAGACTCCAAGTAACTCTCAAAAGATAATTCTAAACAGACCCCATTACAGTAAACTCCAGCAAGGGGTAAAAATCTATAATTAATGATCACTGTCAATTTAGCATCTCCCAAGAGCAATTCCAGAGAGCTGAAGTCTTGACATTTTGAGAGTTATCCGAATCAATTTAATTAGTTGAAAAATGGTTATTCTCAGTATAATGACCACTCTAACTGTTCCTAAAGTACCCAAGGAAACCAGAACTTAAGAACATTCTGAAGGATTTACCTGTTCAGAGGCTGACATACTCTATGAAGTGGAGGATATGACACAGATATGTTGCAAGCTAAAAGGCTATCAAGGATTACAAAAGGACATGAAGTCCTAATGTTTCATAATAATTAAACACCCAGAAACAGTTATCACAGCAATTACTGTATATGCATGATTGATGCAGACCTTCCAAGGTTTTTAAATTACACTCTAAATGATCATGCCATGGCAATTCCAGAAAATGACTGGTCTTTTCCCATTAAATTAAGGGCCTAAAAGAATGGACTGGGGACAAAAAAAAAACACAACCCAATCAGTTCTTTAAGTAGATAATGCAGGACACAGGAATTATTCTGGGGTTTAATGAGACAGTGCAGAAAGCAACAACAACAGTCCTGAGGCAGAGCCTCACCAATTAGGAGAGTTTTTATCTTGCATTATGTTTAACTTGGAAACCTTTACATCCCTGCAGTCTACAAGAAAAAATTCTTTACATAGCAGGTTTCAAAGATTGCCTAACAATCAATATTTGGGAAGAGCTACATGAGAAATTTCCCTTGTGATTTAGCAATGACTCCGATTCCCCAAGGTCTGTGTTACTGACATTGCTGCAAATGTAGTGCAAGCAATGAAAAATGGAAGCTGCACGTACTCCGCTTTCCCCATTGCCTTTACTCAAGTCATAACTCACTCTTGCATATACTGTAATTTAACCTGTGGAGATCCCAGAGGGTGCTGTATAAACACTGTGTGAAAACTTAACCCAATCATTAAAACAGTGTAGCGTATTTTGCAGATTACTGAACATTTTCTAGTAGATCACTCAGCTGAACTTTCTTACATTAAGCAAAGCTTCAGCTGATTCATAAATTAAAATTTCTTATTAAGCAAATCGCCAGAGTACTTTGACACCTACAACGGAGCCAGGAGCTGAGAAATGAAAGCCATATATGTCAAACTTCTGCATGTTTTCTGACAGACCTTAATCTCTCCCTTAGCATGTCCCTTAAGGTGCCATAATTCACTTTATAAAAAACAAAATATTCCACTAGGGGTTATAAATATGGAGCTGGGCAGCTGGTGAAGTTACCCTTTGAAGAAAAGCTCGATCTTTGGGCAAAGACTTTGCTCTCTCTCACAAACACTCAGCTGAAGTCTGGCACACATTCACATCTGATACCCACCACTCAAATTGTTAGCAGGTATTAGCTGTCACATTACATTAGCCCCTCATCATGCTATCTTGCATCATGCCAGCATATAATGTGATTTAATGGAATATGACGTGACATATGTGATGTGACGTGATGTGATGTGACAGCTACCATTTAAAGGGGAACACACCTATTTTCAAATCAGATGTCCATTATCAATTAAGCTGCTCTGGTGATGGTCAGACATTTACATGTCAAGCCCAAGCAAAACTAGCTGGCATGTGTTGCCTGTGCTACTGAACTGATGAGCTGGGAATCTGCCAGCTACCCAAATTATCCTTGGGTAATTTGACAGATCTGTAATATAAGCTCTGTGTATCAGTTCCATGTCATATTTGCTCAGTACTACTGAAAGCATGTTTTTGCCATTTTTCTTCTTCATCCATCATAATTAAAATCACCTAAAATGCTGATTACGAAGCTGTAACTTCAGTTCCGTTATTATCAGCTGCTGTGCTTGGTAAGTGAAAGAAAAAAGAGGACAAAGAACATTATTCTGTAGCTGCAGTGAACAAAGTGCTGAGAGCATCGCAAAAATGGTCATTTAACTGACCAGATACAATGTGGAACTAATGCAAAAGATAGTAAGAGCAGCGTATAGCGTGAGTAATAAAACCTTTTTGTGTCCATTCTGCACAATGATTTTTCTCCCTCAGTAGAGAAAAGACATTAAATGCTTGATGGTTAAAACCCAAAAAGATTTGCATAGGTGCAATGAGATTGTCATAAATCTGTTGTAGGCAACAGGCTGTGTAATATATGCATAATTCAAAAGGAGAGAGCTTGTAGATGAGTTCAGCACATAAGTGAAACTCAGACACTGTGGTGCAGCAGCTTTACAATGCATAGGGAATGCATATTATCGCTATGCAGATTAAAGTATTGATTCTTCATCATTCTATAGTTTAGCCATTAATATTCATGCAAAGCTTCCAGGCTGGTCACCTTGCAAGATTGCACAGAGGAGTGGAGGATCAGCCCCGTTTTACATCTGCACTTTAGCACTGGAGCTTTCTGTGCACCAGAGTAACATGGCTTCCCGGGAGCGATAATGCCTGCGGTTGCTGCTCAGTTGACTGTTTCGGATGATCTTGCTGCTACTGCAAAAAAAAAAAGAAGGGTAAAGCTGCTGCCTCTAGATTTCCCGATGCAAAAATTGCACTTCAAGGCCGGATGGCAGCTTGAAGGTCACACACGCTGACGCCTCACATGCCAGAGACAGGAAGCCTAATTTTAGCCCACAAGAAACTAGAGTGCTGATTAGAAAAAATGAGATTCTATAATGCTTCAAAAGCTTTACAGGGGAAAATGATTCTTAGCACAAGATATCCCATCATACCTACAGAATGCAATGCTTCAAGGATGTTCAAAGAAAAGGTTTCCATAATAAGTGGTGGAAATGAATGAAAAGTAATTACACAATTGTCTAAAATAGTGGATGTTGAAAGAAACTGTGGATATAATAGGATTATACAGTGATTCTTTACCTTATGATCATCCAACCTCATAGGGTAAGAGGGAAATAAGTAGCAAGCTATGAATTAAAGACACAGGAATTATTTATAGTTTTATTTCCTTGCAGTTTCTACAAAAATCTGCAACATGATCCGCAGACTATGCCACCTTTTCTTTTGCAAAATGCTCCCAGATCTAGCTCAATGGCTCCCACACAGGCCTGTCTTACCGGGGAGCCTAGTCTCACCTGACGTGTCAGGCACAAGCAGACAGGCGGTGTGGTGTCTGCCCAGAGATACTGTAAAGGTGCAGTGGTTATTTCATGAATCAGAGCCTGGTGCCTTAAGAAAGGAAAGTGATTTTGATAAGAGAGTCTGTTTCACAGGTAGTCTATTCCATTCATGGTCACACCTATTTTCCTTTTCTCCTCTCTTTGTAGTCCATAATGGGCAGTGCTTGCTTTCAGGGGAAAACTACACTCTTCCAGAACTCATTTTAAAACTGTGCTTAAGAGAATTTAGTGGTCAGAAGAGAGGGAAGGATAGAGAAGGGTCATGACCAGCTCCTTACAGACCACTTGCAACCATTCCTGAAAGTCACACTGGGAATCTTCATCTGGGCAGACTCCTGGAGGAGCTCAGCAGGGGTTTCATGGCTGCCTGGCCAGCACTGCATTCACACACTGGTAACATCCAGTATATCACGAATGCCTTGCACATGATGAGAACCAAATATCACTGGTTTACTTTCCACATCCTTTGTTTTAATAACAAAGAATCTTTGGAAAAACTTTTTTTGCCCCGCAGATTTATCTGGAATTTTCATTTTCCTGTTTACAATTACATGTATTGGTTAGCATTCAGATATTCTTCATTGTGAATAATTCTCAGATAGTTATGAAAATCATTTCTGAACTTCATGTAATACGATTACAAAACAAGCATAACCAGTTCATAAAACATACCACAAAGATTACCAACATTTCCCTTCTCCCAGCCTCCACTTTTTGCCTGTGTCAAATCATAAGAATGATGTCAAGATCCAGGTTTATTTTTGTGAGCATTTTAAAGTATATTTTTCCTATAGCTTTTCAAGAGAAAAATAAACATGCCAAGGAAGGAAGCAATAAAGTTAATAATATAAGTAATATTCTTTTCAAATGTTTAAATAAACTTATCCTATAGGCACCTGGCCCACCAGATATGGTGAAATATGTGTCTGCCTACATGTGCCTTTTGATGCACATTTGACTTGATACGTCACTGACATAAATTGCAGACTTCATGCTCGTTAATCTACAAAGCATTTCTATGACTTCTTTGCATGACAAATTTAAAGCAAAAAGTTGTATCACCTAAAAACGCCCCTTTACTCTGTTCTACATAGAGTTCTTGAAAACGCATTACAAACAAGCAGAGGAGAACTTGCAAAGGAAAATCAGCGTTGAATTGTTTCATAGTTATATACCCATATTTTGCACCTTCAGGCACAATTTTGATCTGATTGTAACATGTTCACTACTGGGGAATTTTCTGTTCCCATCCATATTTTAAAAGTTTACGTCAAGGTCAGAAATTGCATTTTGGACTTAGATTTCATATTCCAAGTCTGAAGTGCTTAATACTAATTTTTTTAGGATACAGACTACACAATTCCTCAAATACAGGTAAAGAACCTAAAACCAGCCATACTTAGTGAAACAGAAGACTCTTCTAGTGTGATATTCTGTCTCTAGTAGTGGCCCTAAGTAGGGAGGAGTATGAAAACAGGACAAGTATAAATGATATTTCCTCTAATATTCACTGAGGCTCCAATTGTTGTCAACTTAGGGACTTCCTGAACCAGATAGGAAATCTACGTGTATTTCTCCTCAATGAACTTGCTGCCCAGTCTCCCGTTAGACCAATATAAAATTTTAGCATCAATCATTCTTTGACAAGATCAACTACCCACTACATGAAATCCACGTCTTTTTATTTGTTTTGAATCTGGTTCCTGCTACCTTCATTTGATTTCCCCTGGCTCTTGGACAAGGAACTGTAAAGAGAATGTGAACAACTGAGCCTTATCTACACTCTATATGATTTTATAGACTACTATCATAGTCTCCATCAGTCCTCTGTTTTCCAGACTGAAAGATTCTCATTTATTTAATTGTTCCTAATACTGAAACTCTTCCGTGCTTCTCTTATCTTTTTAGGCCTTCCAAGTAGCCCTTTTCAGTTCTATTACAGCCTTCTGGAGGCTGGGGGAGCCTATGAGGGTGGAAAAAATTTCTCATTGTCTAGCTGCAGGCAAGTAATTTTGTTATTTTTCCTTTTCTAATAATTTCTAATGTTTGATTTCCCTTCTAAGCATTATTGAGCACTGAGCTGACACCCTCAGAGCCTTACCTACTATAACTGAAATAGCCTTACTCCAGAACATTCAGCATAAGATCAGAAGACATCATCAGAGGTATCTAAAGTTAGGATTTTTTATTTTTTATTTTTGTATATGTATCACCTGACATTTACCTACATTGAGGTAATCTGCAATTTTATTCTGCCATCACTCACTGTGTCTGGTCTTCATCGGCCAAGAAAAGCAAGGCAGGTTGTCTGTGCATACTATCAGCCTCTCTAGATACATTTTTCAAAATGGACTCACTTTGTCCCATCAAGATTGGATGATAGAAATTGCTCCTGCATCTGTTAAGGAATTTGCCCCATCTGTTCACAGGTGTCCCAGCAGGGATTTATTACAGTTTACTTCATAAAAGTAATATCCTCATGGAGGACTCCACTGTACTGCATCCACACTTCTCATGGTTCTGAATACATCTAAGTAAAGCTGCTCAGAAGATCTCTAACATGTTTTTAATTGAATATTGAAATAAATACACTATGCAGAAACAGTTCCATTTCTAAACAATCAGGAAAATTCAGGCAGAATTCTAGTGGACCATTGTCTGTCTACCAACTCCAAAGACTAGTCTCATTTTTGTGATACTAGTTCATAGTGCTGGTCCCTCCCAGGTCAGCAGGATTATGACATTCCCTAGGGTTTCCAGGTTACACTTTAACAGCTATCAGAAGAGGTCTTCCACCAGCCACTTTGGCTGTTATGGAGCCAATGGTATCAGCAACTCTGACAACTGAAGAACAAAGCCAGGTTTTGTTTTGTTTTGTTTTGTTTTTTACTTTCAGAAATGGTTTTAATGGTCTGATCAGTTATACCAGTGTTATTTATAAGCGGACAAACAAAACAAGCAAGAATTGTGTTACTTTCTGCCTACAGTTACGGAGGGTTGCCAAAGGGTTGCTGCAGAGTTCTGATTTGCTCCTTGGAAAAAGTCTTGATAATCTTTGAAAAAAATCAATGTAGGATTTTAACTGAACTTAAATATTTGAGCTGTGGGATTTTTATTTTATTTTTCCCTAATCTGGCTCCTGATTTGAGCGGAAAAATAGGCAAGGAAAACTTGAAAAAACTTTTGCATAAGTTCTACCATGCACAATTTGTGCACTGAAAGTGAGGAAAGAATATAATTTTTAGAGTCCTGTTATCTTCATATCATTATTTTTTTCTTCAATTTCACAGGTGTTAATTTTAAAAATGTATACTATTTAATAAATTATATAATTAGGAGGATATCTAAACCCAAATCCATTAAGCTGTCAATGGAAAGAATAAGCACTTTAGATCTATTTCCACAGGGCAATAACTTGTTTGTATGTTCATACTGGTAACTATTACTTCAGATGGATAAGATTAGTATCCATATACACTTTTCAATTCTCTAATGAATTTTTTCATCGCCACATGAAGAATTTTACACTTGAATAATCAGCTGCTTGGTGACATCCCATAAAAAAAAAATAAATCAACAATGCAAACATGGTTTAGATTTCCATAAAAAGAGAACCAGGAAAAAAAATGCAGAAAACCAGCACAAATACAAATATTTCTGGAGCCTGTTTAATTCAAACTGACTAGCCTACTTGTTGCCCAAAATGCATCAGCTATATTGGAATTTCAAAACATCTGTTTTCAAAGTAGTATCTACTTTTTCTTAGTATTTAAAAATATTCAAAAGTATCTACTTTTATGGGTGAGAAACACAAGCAGAAAAAATCAGACTGTTAAGCTTTCATATGATTCCCATATAGATCTTTTCTCGAAGGTCTGTCATATCTTGCTACTTTAATTCATGGAGATGATCTTTACTCCCACTGATTTAAAAGGGCAACTTGAATGATGAAGGGTTGCAGTATAGGTCTATTGCATTTCAAATTTCAGATCCCCAAGAAAAGCCAAAAATTTTTTGGCAGCATCATTAAAGTATCCATTCTTCTTAAAATAGAAAAGAATGAATACACTTCAGCTTCTCTTTGACTACACAAATCAGTAATTGCAAAGATCATATGACTGTTCTGTTAGTAGAGGAAGGAATCTCAAAAGTTTTATAATAGAACAATTCCTATGTGATTTTTTTTTTTTTTTTAACACACAAAATATAAAAATTTTAACCCGCAGATTAAAGTGCCTTTCTCCTTCCATTATATAAATCCTACACCGGATTAGAAGACAGAACCATATCTCTGTCTCCATTATGACCTGAAATGAAACAGTTTTTATACTATATTGACAGAAATCTTCATCTCCGGGGGCCTGCATTTGCTCTTACTGAAGTTAATGCAAAAAATCTAATTGGTTTCAATGACAGCAGGATATAGCCTGATGCTCCATTCATGGCTCTTTCTGGAGGAAACACAAGGAAAACATTTGTGACCATTATCCCTTCTCTATGACCATTTATCCTTTCATTTTGTTTTGCCCTTATTTCAAAATTTTAATAGTTAGATATCATTGCTGGGTCTAGAAAGAAACTGCCACCTGGGAAACATATTCCTTAGGCACATATGAATGACTTTAAACTCCCATCTTTCAGAGACTGCTGGCTGGCCAGACTCCTGTTCTGTTCCACAACGTCAACTTCCATGTTGGATACTGTTCATATTTTGGAAAGATGTACAGAATTATATTTGGATTTTGCATTTAAAATATAACTAATTTTTTATACATGAGTTTGGAGATACAAAACATTAGATTAACTGGGTTAGATTTTCATGGGAGGAAGTACTGAAAGGCAAATTCATAAGACCAAGCTATACTCACATCATACTGAAGACAACTCTGTTCCAGCATTTTCCATTATTCCATCACAAAAATAATTCTGCAAATTCCAGCCTTTCAAATGGATGACTGCATGGTCATCCACATCTCCACTGAACATAAACAAGAGAATGAGGATTTACCACTAACTTTCTAAAAATTAGTTTTGCAAAATTAGGGCCAAATTGTAGGTGCCTGCCTTTTGTTGAACATGCAAACATTTAGTAATTCTCACATTCTCAAAAAGCCAATTCTAAATGGCCTCTAAAATTCTGGGGGAGCTTCCAGGGCATATGCAATACAACCTTGATTCCTAATTGTGTTCAATAACATTCAGACCTGTGGTAATCTAAAGGCAAAGAGGAAAATAAAATCTTCAGTTGCAACACCCTGATAAGTAAACATTTTTGCAAATTCATGCATCTAAGGCTCCCTGCATGTTGAGCTCTTATTCTGAACATGAGTACCACAGACCAAGGCAAAGACAGAGCAAGGACAAGAGTATTCACATTACATGGAAACAAGAAAGGGAGGAACAAGAAAAAGGCAAAAATGTTTTCAGCACAAGTAATTGCGTATAAAAATATCCTGCTTCTATTTTCATTTTTTTCCCCTAGGGATGCTTTTCATTTTTGCTCTTTTTTTCAATACACTTGAAATAAAGCAGAAAACATCAGTGAAAATTTATGAAGGAATCTAGTGAAAAAAATTAGAAGGGAAGAACAATGGCCCATGACTAGACAGGAATGGGAAAGCTCAGCTTCTATTCCCAAACAGAATGACAGAAAAGGTCAGAATTCGCACTGCTCACAGTAATATTGCAAATCCACATCTTCCAAAATGGGGAAAAAACTGAAATTAAATCATTGGGGTTTAGTTTCCATTTCCTGAAACCTTCCAGGCAATCAAATCTAAAACTGGTACAAGGTAACTATCTAAAGTATTTTTCTAAAAGAAGCTAAAGGCAGAAAAGGATTTTCCAATTGCTTTGTTCACACAAACCAAGGGTTTCCGCACTGCTAGAAGGAGCATTTTCATAAGCAGGCCCCAGTTGCAATCTAGTCACACACTACTAACACACAGCTCTTTTCTGAGGCATATTATTTACATTATGGATTTATTATTGTCTTCTGTTATGTTGACACAAAATAATCTTTCATCTCCTTCTACATTAAAGGAGTGCAAGTGTCCTTTGCTCAGTAAATAATTCAAAGACATAAATATTTTAAGAACAATAAGCAGTATATTTTGGAGCAGTGGAAGAGAAGAGAAATTTGTTATTTGTAGCTAGGATCTTGATTGCAGCAGTGTAATTATTTTTCAGTTTTCATTATCCCACAGTGAACCAAATTTCTCCCTTTACTTTCAGACACTGAATATTTCATTTCATCTGCGATAGTAATTTTTATCAAAAAACATAGAAGCATTCAACCATGAACTTCCAATGCTTTCAAAATTCCTGTGCTAAACAAAAGGAAATTTACTTAAAACATTTGTTCATCCTGCATAGATCTTTTGTAAGTATGGTATAATAATCTTTTTCATAAATATTGAGTATATGGGTTAGTGGATACAACCTCACACAGTACTTGAGTATAATTAACTAGTGAGAAATTTTTCAGGTAAAGGAGTTTTTTCTTTACTAGTCTGAAATAAAGAAGAAAATTTCTTATTCTTTTTGTACTCGCATAAAAACTCTAGTTGAACCGCTAAATCAAAACTGACCTACGGTCAAAAGTAATAGGAGCTAAGAAAGCTGAATAATGTGCAGACACAGCAAAAATTCATTTGAAAATCAGTTATTGCTAGTTATTTTTCTATGATCTGAAGCTGGCCAGATCTGCAATGCAGATCTCCAAAATCTGGAATAAAACAGACTATAAGGCCTCTCAGGAGCTCTACATTGATATTGTCAATCTATTTGTGCATTGTCTTCTTTTCTGTAAAAGACTAGCACAAAATTTGTGTATGTTCTCTTCTGAATGTTGGATAAGCCAGCTCTAAAACACACGTAAGAAGCAAATCTTGAGTCTCTATGTAATAGTGAACTTAAGGCACAGTTGCTCTGTTATTAGTTTTAAAAGACAAAGCATGAAAAGTTTCAGAGTAAGATATAAAACTATACATAGCTTACAGAAGAAACAATAACCCATCTCTGAGCATTCAATTCCTGTCGCTCCCTCTCTCTCTGTATAAGGTATTTTATAAGGGAGCATTTAGCTGCAGTTCTTCAACACAGCTTTGATGGTTGCAAACCTTACTGCTGCAGACAAGTGGTTAAACCTCCAGAAATTTACAACTTCAATTTAAATCATGATTCTAAAACAGAGAAAATACAAAATCCATTGAAAAATCTCTATTTGATCAGATGGTTTCTATAAAGATGTTTTCAAGTATACTTTTGTGGGGCTTTTTTAGTGATCCACACACATATTAAAAGAGGAAGCATGCCCCACGTTCAGCAAACCGTAAGTGGGGACCCCATCCAACGCCCTTCATCGCACTACACTACTTGATAAATACAGGACTTGGAATTCAGATAATCTATGTCAGGTGAAAAAGAAACACCTTAAGGTGGTGAAGATGACGAGGTTTGTGGAAGGTAGGGACTGACTTAACTCAATTTCTTTTAGAAAGTGACACATCCTTTGGAAATCTTTGTCCATTTAAAACAAGGAGATTTTATAAGTTTTAGTTCAAGTCCTTTCCGCTTCATCCTATTGTGCATTTCCTTACTTTTCTCCTGAATGTGTCTTGTTATCCTTTGGTGTTTTTCCTCTTCCTGTTTGTTTTAGAAGCTGAAGTTTATATAAAAAGCTCTCTAAAGTCCAGTAAAAGTTTAGTAGCTGCCCCTGTGACCTTGACAAAGATCAAGGATAGACTTGACATGAAACTGCTAAAAGGCAGTAGCAACAGAAATTGGAAATATCCCATTAGAAAGGACAGGAGAAATAACCCCTTCCATCCTCAGAAATATCAGACAGAGAACTGATATATTTGCCTACACTAAAACATTAAAGCAGCTATTTCATTACTGCAACTACCTTTTCAAACATATTTCTAACCCTACAAGAAAGCAGATTGTAAACTGCTGAACACATTCATCAGCTGGTAAAAAGAAATTAGATTATTGATGTGAGCATTATCTGATTATCTAATATACATTTTCTCATAGGCATTTTAGCATGCTTTATTTTAAAATCTAGACCAAATTATTAAAAAACATCCAACCAACACTCTTCCAGCTCCTAATATCTAAGGCAAGACAGATATTTTCCCCTCATATCGTACCTTTACAGGCCTTTGCTTTGGTAGCTCCAAAAACAGCTGGAGAGGATTGTACCTAGAAACCTGCAGGACCTAGTGGCTTTTAAATTTTGACCAAGTTACCAACGTAACTCCATCTTCTAGCTAGTCTGTCATCTCTGCCTTGTCATTTTGGGACAGATGCAATATTTTAGATGAGCTTTATAATGACTAGAGTGACCAGTGAGGACCATTACATGTGTAACAGAGAAATATTTGAAAAATCGTTAGTGTGGGAACTTTAAGAAATTATCAGTATAACCATGGATTTTGTTTAGATTACTTATTGAGGAAAAAACATGATAACAAGACATCCTAATTGACTGTATCCCATGGACTTTAAAAGTGTCAGAGCAATTTAGCCTTTAAAGCACTACATAAAATATTTTATCACATCTTTGCCTCAGTAAGTTTAATAAACTACACAGCCTTCAGGGACCAGGCTCCTTATAAATTAACCGCCTTCAACTTGCTGCACAAGGGTCTTTATCTCTTGTCAGCTTAATTATGTGTTTAATTTTATTTTTAACATTTTTTAAAATGACCCACACCACAAGAAGCCTAGATTGTTTAATTAAACAAGTGAATATGGTTATATCTAGCATGATCAAAGCACTAATTTGTCATACTAATGTTTTATATGGAGCTGATAGTTCCATTGTAGTGCTAATACACTAGTTTAGTCAAAAGTTTATCAGCTCACCTTTCCAGCAATAATTTAAAGTTTAACTTTGTTCCACCGCCCTCTTACAACTAATTGGCTGTAGCTTTTCCCCAGTGTCTCAACAGAAGCTAGACTCTAATAAGTTATTAAGCAATTACTAATGCATTCTTGCTTATGTATGTGTGTTCCAAATTTGTACTCTACTACAGAAGGGCTCAAATGAGTGTCTGGGTAGCAGAACACAGCTGCACAAGGCTTTCTCTTCAGCACCAAAATGTCTATTTTAAATATGAGATTAAAACAAACAAACAAACAAAGAGAAAAAGCACTAGGTGTTGCAGATTTACAGCAAAACCTAGAAGGAGGAGTTTACTTGAGGTTTGAGGTGCTCAAGAACAACATCACCACTAGTTGACACATTGACTACCAGCACTGAACGCAGAGAGAAGGGGAGACGCCCAAACTCCAGGAGTCGGGCTCAGAGCTCTGAGTTGTACAGCATCAGCCCCCTGTGCTGGCATTCTTTCCTGACCCCAAACGCTTCCTCACAAAATTTATTGAGAGGAAAGGCAGAGCATACACACTCCAGATGTGTGAGGCTTGCTTCCAAATCCCACCTGTCCAACAAGACCTCAACCCACAACTCAAAGTACATTTAGTCACTTATGCTGCAGGGTAACGTAACAGAGAGAAGATACTCTTTCAGTTCTTTCTGTCGGTTTGGTTACAAGAAGGAAAGAAAAGGGGAAGAAAGTTTCTCAGCATTAGTCCTCAGAACAACACTCATCTACAATGGGAGTCTGTATCCACTCCCACATGCTCACAAAGATAAAATATCACATGCTCCCAAAGAATGTTTTGCATTTTACAGTGAAATGCCATTGAATCAGAAGAAAATCAGTGGAAACTAGGCCATTCTACTGCTCCGTGGCAACGTAAAGCAGCAAGGTACAGTCAGGTATGCATTCATTCTCGCTTTGTGGCAAAAAAAAGTGAGATCTGATAGGTGAAAAGACTATTCTCCCTTTTCTTCCGAAATAACCTCTGGATCGGAGACCTCATCTAGGAATAAGAACATTAACCCTTTCAAATAAAAGTGGGAACTGGAGCCAGGTCTCCTGCCCTCCAGGAAAGTGCTCTAAACACTAAACTATGCATAGCATTAGTGCAGAAGGAAGGACAACAGCTGCACAATAGAAAATAGATATATTTAGAATCCAAATTCTTATACGCAAGTTTACAATGAAAGGATGACACACTCTTTGTGCACCAAGTTAGGTACTAAGCCCTTAGCTTTAGCCGAATTAAATTTACCAACTACATTCACTCTCCAGAGTAAGGAAGTAAGGGAGCTAATGGGATTTTGAGAAGAGACCAAACATCAAGGTGGCTAGGAGCTGGTGGGAAGGTACAACAATGATGGCACGCTGTGGATGGGTCTGTCTGGAAGTTGTATCTCCCTTTGGGAGCTCTCCATGTTTCCACTTTCCTCCTAGCATCGAGCCGTGTTCATTGGAGAAGTTTTAGTATTTCAGCCAATTTTTTCAGCCAATATAATGATTTTTTTGATGGGTTGATTCATGACCAGTGCACACCAGGACCGGCAATAACGGTGTGGGACACTTTTCTGCTTTAACAATATATCCTATTTCCCCCTTGCAGGAAGCTCCTTAGAATTCATATCTGTATAACATGGTACAGGAAATCAGTTGTTTCATATATACTGAAGGACTGCAACAACCTTCCTTCACCAGCCATTTAACAGAGCCTACAGAAGCCATGACAGTGGGTGTATGTCTGATATTATGATGAAATGATAAGCACAAGTTCTTTTCCTGCGAGACCATGCAGTCTATCTGGTCAACATGCTCACCATGCCTAGAAAGCAGAGCAGTGAGAGTGGCTAACAGGTTGCCCAGAGAAGTTGTGGAAGTCCCATTCCTGGGCCAGACTGGATGGTGTTTTGAATAACCTAATCTAGTGAGAGGTGTCCCTGCCTATGGCAGGGGGTTGGAACTTGATGATCTTTAAGGTCCCTTCCAACTCCAACCATTCTATGATTCTACCTTCGCTTCACAGAAATGCCAACTGTCACAATAGCTAATTTGTACAAGGACTTTTTCTAAATACGGATTTGAAACTTAGGGCAGTGGAAGTCAAGTGTACTTTTTTTTTTTTGAAACCCTCAATGCCAGGATGACACTGGGCAGTAGATGGGAACAGTGCATAGTGACGCAAGTTTGATTGATGATGGCTGCACTGTGCATATGATATGCACTGTAACTTCAGAAAGTGATAGAAAGCACCTGGAAAAAGTCTACTTTGAAGGTCAAAGCTGACAGAACCTTTATATACGTGGGAAGATGCCAGTGGAAGAACAATAACTTTTAAGAAAGCTACAAGTAAAAAGCTGAAAAGTACAATTGCAGGATCTTGTGGAATTTATGGCTTGCTTGGTTAATATGTCTGTCTGGCTGACTGATAGTTCCATTGTGGTAATAATACAATAGTTTAAAGTGAAGTTCAATTGCCCATCTTTCTAGACAAAATGTAGAATTTCCACTCTGTTTCACTGTGCCCCTCAGACCAACAACAAATGACTGCCAGTTTTCCCAAATGCATTGCAGATGCTAATAAGTTATTAGCCAACTACTTTTTGCCACACGCATCCAGACATATGAGCTTGTACATGAAATTTAAAGGCACATTTTATGGGAAAGTTTAAGAAGCATTTTAGTCAGAATGCTTGTTTATATAAACCCCAGATTTTGGTATTTGCTTGCATATTTTTTTCTGGAAGCCCTTTGTTTTTAGGAATTTCATTTGTGCCTCTGCTTTTGTCTTTATTTGAAACCATTATGTTTTACTCATTACTCTAATGAATTATGTTATCAATGAAGAATGATAATTTCAAGGCAGAAATAGAGAACAAACATTTCATCTTTTCCAGATTAAAATACAAAAATCTTGTTTCAGTGTAAAGCAAACTGTGATAGCTACATATTGCAGGGGTAAAAGCACTGAACAGGCAAGACTGAACTATCAAATGAAAGAAAATAATTTATTTAAATGGTACTATGCTAGTTTCTCCCTAAGCTGCAAACTAGCTGAATAAAAGGTATGATTGACAGCACCTTCTTCTCAAGCTTCTTGAATCTTTACCCACAAAGAGTACTTTTCAGTTGTTGAAATTATGATGAAATTTAACAATTTAAGCTAAAACTTCCCACACCATGGATGTTCGGACTCTGACATGCTCCTTTGACTGCTGTATGAATTCTGGGCAGATTACAAACTCACATAAAATCAAAGTTTGCTCATTTCTGTACAAGTTTGTTAAAACCTCAACTGAACTCCCCGCAGATTCATGTTCTGATTTGTGGCAGAGTCATTATGTGCTCCTCTTAGGTTCAGTTGCTGATCTGGAAAATAAACCACAGGTTTTCCTCCCATGATCCTGATTTCTCTCTTCCCAATCATGAAGTACTGTGGAGGAGGAAGCCTTCTGAAGACAGAAGAACTAAGGAAAATTAAAGGAAAAAGGGGGGGAAAAAGGAAGCAGACCAACTGGCCAAGAAACACTTTAAAGATAGGAGATTGTCTCTAATGGCCTGTCAACTCTACTGTGAAAGAGCAGAAGCAGGTTTGCAGATGGACAACAAACGGCTTAGCAATTTAAGCCTCTGCACACCTTTGTCACACAGACGGGTTTTCAGATACCCCATCATCCCTGCCTCAGAAGTGCCATGCTGCCAGCCAAATGGAAGTGCCTCTGATCTGCTCATGACCATACACAAATCAAAAGTCTGGTTTTACGCCTGTACACATAAAACATGTTATCCAACGTCCTTAACCCTGACTGTTTATATGGAGGTGATTGTGCTATATTAATAACATTCCCTTTTGTAGATTGACGTGTAGTTACATTTTTATGTATACAGGCCATTAGATTAAATAACTATTCCATATCTGTCAGGTAGCAGTGAAACAGTCCTCACCTATGGCAGCTTGTAAAAAACGGCATGTTATAAATTAAATTTGCTTTTAGAAATCAGAAGAATCAGATTCCCACTCCACCTGCTAAGAATATCCTTACTTCAGGTAATATGTTAACTGCTTTTACTTACAGTGATGGAATGGATTTCTTATGCAATAGTTAGAAGCATTCAGAAGTGTGTCATGTAAAGTCATCAGATATTTTACTTAAAATGCAAACTCCACTGGTAGCAGGTCAGTACCAGTGAAATGCCCATTTTATTTCTCCTATGCCTTTCTTACTTGCTGAAAGCTTGGGAGATAGCACACCTTAGGTTAATCCTAACATTTTAATTAGTTCAGAGCTGACAGCTATTTGTACTTTCAGTAATAAATTTTAGAGTCACTTGAAAGTAGATTAGTCTGTAATTTAGGAAAGCTTGCTCATATGTTTCACTTCTCTGTGAAAGACGGACACACTCACGAGATTAAGCTCTAGCCTGGCAGAGAATCTGTTTCTCCTAGCACATATTTGCTTCTGATGTCATAAATCATGTTTAAATCCTGACTCACTGGGACTGCTAGTGGCAAGTAGTTAGCAAGAGACAGAGTTATTTGCAGGTAGACTACTCAGAGAAGTGGTCCCATACTTTGAGATACTGGTTGGTAGATAAACTGCTTTAGTCTTCCTCAGTTCTTTTTTGTCATACATGTGCTGCTCCAATACAACTGCCTACGGAGTCTCTGAGATTGAAAGTAAATTAAGTTGGTTTCCCCATCTTTCAAACCTCTGGCTAGTCTACCTCTCCACACCTATTTCTAGAAAACCTGTATTAGCAATGCTCGTCAGTGCTACAGTATGTCACTTATGACAGAAATAAAGCTGGCTTGCTCAGTTTGAAAGGGTTTTAGGGTTTTTTTTGTCTGTGAAGAAGCTGGTTCTTCAAGTAGAAAAAGTGACCCTGGCGGTTTGACAGGGTCAGGTCAGATTTAGCCAGTGACAGAAAATTATGCACCAGTTGTCATTCTTCCAGGGAAAGAAAGAGAAGTGAAAACCTGTTGTAGAGTGAAAGACTCTTCTTTCTTTGAGACTCCAGACATTACACAAACACACCTGAGCTTTATCTAGATGTCATGCAATACTGTAAAGTTAAAATATTGAACTTCACAAATTCATTCAACTGCTGTACCATAAGATTTGAACCTCACATGTGCTTCCACAAATAAAAAATGAATGCTCATGCTGTTACAGATGCTGGAAATTACTAGATAATGCATTTCACAACCATGCCAATGGTTATTTTCTTTCACTCATCATCTTTTGTTCATTGTCAGTTATTTCAGTTGGCAGATGTGGCTTCACAATCCTCTATAATTGTATCTGCTAGCATTGCATAGCTGAAAGTTCCTCCCAAGAGTATCTTTAGGTATTTCTTATGTCCACTGCAGGTCTGTTTCCCATTAGTTATTTCCTTACAGAATAATTTCTTCAGTAAATACCTCTTATCCCACTGTGGAAGGCAATCTGCTTATCTGAGTGTGATAGGAAATGGTACCACACATTCCCTTTTTATCTTCTGTCTAGCCTGGCACAAAAATAAAGTGACTGTTCTCCTCAATAAGAGCTGAAGTAACCTCACTGCAGATGTTTATATATTTTCTCTTTCAATAATATTCATTCATATTCTGGCAGGGGTTGACCAGAGAGGAATCTATCAGAGGCTTTTCTTACAAAGGGGCCAAACGAGTAGAATAATATAGAATATGCTAGATCAGATCAGTTTAGCGGCCAGATCTCGCTATGAGCTGATTTTAAATATTTTAAGAAATTCTCCAGATGTTTTGACTGTGGGCATTAGTGTGCATTACAGATGTTACATCAGTATCAGTAATTCCTTCAAAAAAAATTTACACAAAATATAGGCATTTTTACTTATTTTTTTTTCCTTTTTTTTACCCTAGCCCTATAAGGGATCAAACTACCTAATCAACATGTAACATTTCCCCTGCCACTTAGTAAAGGTGTTTGTAATTCACTTCAGGAAATCAGACATTTTAATAATATACATTTCAGTTTCTGTTGCTATAAATATTTTGAAAACTCCCATGCATATATACACACAGCAAGCGAGAGTAAACAATTGTTGCAAATAAAAACTACTAAAAGAAATGTGGAAATGTTATTAAATTGAAATTAAAAAAAAACAACCCAAAACCAAAACCAAAAAATTGCTGCAACTTTATTTTTCCAAAATGTAATTAATACCACAAGAAATAAGGGGGGGTACTTATTTACATTTGAATTGGAATCTATTTCTTAAAGAGTTTACAGTAATCTGGGCACTAGTCTAATGCAGGAGGATAAACACCCACCTACAGCACTAAATTTTTATACTCATTCTCTATTATTTTCTACTTCACTTCCCTTAGCTAGGTTTCTATTTAGGATCTTAAGAACCCCAAACAATTTCTGACCTCTCTAAGGAAGAGGTGAGGTAGAAGGATAATATTTAGAATCATTAAAGTAAAATTTTACTTTTGTTTATGCTATTCCAATGTGCTTCTTGTATCACGTGATTAAAAAACTAGTCTTAATTACAGAATTGCACTCAAATGAGTTTTCAGTATGTTTTCCCTCTTCATTCACTGTACCCAGTGGGCAGAGGAAAGATTCTCCCCAGTCAATACCCAGAGCCCCTGGTTACTGCAGGACTCCTTTTCTCATTCCCAGAATATCAATCAGGAACTAAACCTGCAGAACCCACTGAACTTCTTGCTAGAATAATTTATAACTTATACTTAGATTCTTTTCTAAATTAGAGGTAAAAAAACAAACAAGGAAACAAAAAAGCTTGCACAGAATATGCCCAAGATAGATGACTACAGCTAGACGAGAGGACACTATTTTTCTAATTTTAAAGGTATTTAATTTTTTCCTTAAGTAGTTGCAAAGTGTACTTAGAAATGAAAAAAATTATAAATTTATCTTTACTGACAATGAGCATTCACACTTACGAGTTTCTCCAAATATAAATTAGAATGTAATAACTTTTCTTAAAAAAGGGCTAAGTTCTTTTATATATATGAAAATGTTCATTTAAAGAATTCTCCTCTTTTGCAAGAAAAATCATTTCATCAAGAAACATCAACCAGACCTAACAGTAAACCATTCCTGTGATTTATGTCCTTTCATCCAGAGAAGAAAATTTACTCTATCATAATAAATGTGGTTGCCCACTCCAGGGCAAAGAGTAGCTGGGGGTACAATCCAACAGCACCCAGTCTGGGGAACACAGACATGGACCAACATTTGAAAAAGCTACCAGACAGTGATATTACAACCGAGACAAGTAGTATAACCTGATTCTCAATCCTCTAATCAATTGGAGCTGTCAAGTGGCACCTTGTACTTCACTAATGTGAAACTCTCAAGAATGTCCAACAGTTGGGTGCTGTCAAGTATTTTGCTGAAATCTGAAGCCCTTAAGCAAGAAAGCCTAATAGGATATGTATGAAAATCATGCAAAGTATTACTAAGGATGTGACAAATCATATGATAGGAGTAGCTTCAAAGCCCAGCAGTATGTGCCAATCTGTGCCCTGATTACTGATTAACATTCGGAAACATTTCAGAAAGAAGCCTGACTCTAGACAGGATTGGAAGTGATGTATGTTATGTGAGAGGTACATTCATTTTCATAAGTGACTCTTCAGAGACTTTTGATAATTCCCAGAGGGACCTCCCTCTGATGATTTAACAAAGTGATGAAGGATCAAGGCACCTAGAATTCATGAACAGCATGACACTGCCTCCCTTTCATGTCTGACATCCTAAGGACAAAGAAACTATGAAAGGTTCACAGCCGTAACAAAACTGAGAGTTGTTAAAATACAGCACTGTAGTGGTAATGATGGCAGTTACAAAGGAATTAGTCTGAACTCAGCAAAACTTTCCATAAAACAAATTATTCTAGAAAA
Organism: Thinocorus orbignyianus; assembly: GCA_013400375.1. Classification (NCBI taxonomy): domain Eukaryota; kingdom Metazoa; phylum Chordata; class Aves; order Ciconiiformes; family Thinocoridae; genus Thinocorus; species Thinocorus orbignyianus. The sequence goes on from VXBW01004385.1 coordinate 364,424, forward strand.
ATTACTCTCTAACATCCTTCGGTATAAATCAGTGATACCTTTCACACGTGTCCCATATTCTTCCATTATGACTCCACTAATGCAGCAGCATATTAGCTGGACTATTATCATTTGATACTCAGATCAGTGGGGCAAATTTTACATCAGTTCCTTTTGTTATGCATTGCCTGTAAGACCGCCTAGCTGTTCTCAGGTGCTACTGGTGTCTGCTTCCTTCAGGTTACATACACATCTAGATAACATTCAGCATAAACTGATGCAGTGTCATGAGAAAGAAAAGAGAGCACTCTATTGTTCAACATCACAGAATTCTGTAAGAGAGGAAAAATGTGCTGTGCTAGGTGTGGTTTACTATGAAGATCCTGTCATTTTTGCTAGAACACGTCCAACCATTATAGAACTCTGAACATTCACAAACAGAAATACAAAGAAAGCAGACACTGGTACGTATAGAAAGAAACCAATAGGATAAGTCACTGGGACAATAACACCCGTACTGTATGAGCTTCCTGTGAACAAGTAGACATAGACACAAAAAAAGGAGGAAATAAAGTAGACAGAGATGCTAAAGTCCACATGTTACTATAAGAATATTTCCTGACAGAGGTCAGCATCTGGGGCCAGCAGATGCCAGGTTTGCCTAATGAGAGGTCACGGCAGTCAACAACACTGTGATAGGTTGAAGAGCAATGGAAATGGACTGATACTCAATTAAAACTCACTGCAGGAAAATGCAGGTCTATATAGAAATGCTTGCTATTGCCAGAGCAGATAAGAACACTATTGACATATTAACTTTAGAAGAATGAAAGGGAAATTACTTTAAAAAGCTTAACTACCAGTCAGGTGTTTACAACTCCCATATACTGCAATCTTAATTTGTTAGCAACACAATATTTGCATATGATAATTAAGCATATATTTCTCTGTCACATATTGAATTGAATCCAAAACTTCTTTCCCACATTCCTATTAATTCATAGGTTCTAAAATCAGGTTCACTGACTTTGGTATGAGGTTTGTCCAAATTCAGTTTCAAAGCCCTTCACTTTACTCTTCAAGGCAGTTATGCTCATTTGCCTAATTAAACTGCTTTAGTTGTTGAGAAGGCAAGAATATATTTCAGCAAGTCAGGATACATTTCCTTGAGGAACAGGAATTCTAGGAGTTCTTATTGTATTAATTGATCCACTTATGTAAATACAAGAAATATCAAATAAATACTGCACTGGGCAGTATATAAATTGTTTGCAAAATAGGAAAATGTAGTTTAACCTAACTCAACTGAAGTCTCTGGAAAGCACTGACGTTAGTGACCTCTAGTAGAGTGTCTTAGGATTTTGTACTGAAGGTGTAAAATCCAAGAGGCAATTAATAATTACCAATAAATTATGTGTATGATCTGTCTGCTGCTATGAATGTTTTTTTAAACATTATTTGAAAAGCTGCCTTGACGGAACCCTGATCAATTCAATATATTTCATAGAACCTTAAAAATCAAGTTCTATAAGAAACATTGAATATTTTGTCAAGAAAAAAAAAGATAAGCAGCTGCTTAACATTACTAACATGGAGTGTAGAAATGAGGTTCAGGCAAGCATTAAAAAATTAGACCTTGACTCATTATATTATAAAACTTATATTTAAATAGAATGTAAACTCTTTTTAACATAGATGAGGCACTCGTGAACAGATGAAGAGTCTAGCCTCTGATATTTTATTTATATTTTAATAATGCTGCTGTTTGTATTCTCTCACTTCTAAGAGTTTATACTTGGAATTGCCATCAAGACAGCTAAGAAACACTTCAGACTATTTACATTCAGATTTGTATTTTTTCAAAAGTGTCTGGCATTCAAACATAGTGTTTTGTTAGCAGTCCTCATTGTACCCAGGAAACAGATAGGATCCCAACTCATGCTTTTCTCCTTTTATCCTCTTTAGGACATTACACCATTTCTAAATAAAGAGTTTCTAACTTTTCTCAGTAGACAATATCCAAATCTCTATGAGAACAGTGAAAAAACACTCCTCGTCCCTGTTGACCTTCAGATAATGACCTGTGTACCACGCTGATTGAAGCTTTATTAGGAATCTTCATTCTCTTTCCATTTTACTCCATCGCTATCTTCTCTCTTAAATTAATGGAGTGCAGCTTGTGAAATTTACAGATTTGGTTAAAATATTCTATTTAGAAGGCACTGTAAAGATAGGTGTATTTTGGTATTTTGCCAACTGCTTGGTAGATTATAAAAAAAAAAAAGCACAAACCCAAACAACGTCAAACACTGCAAGCAATATTCAGTGAAAACTCTTCCGATAACCCCCATCTAAAATTTGATTACTGTATCTGGTACATTGATTTAGCAATGAAAGTAATAACAATATCATTTTAAACTTCCTTACAGGAGTGTTGTGGAGATAGACTCAAGTTCATATTTGCGTACTTTTCCTGTCTGCTTTAAATTATTAAATGTATTATTTAAGGAGAGTGATAACAGCTCTAATTGCAAATAAAAACAGGGTGTATCTTTGAAAAGTGCCCCTTTGAGACATTATGACTAAACCCAGTACTATTGGAACAGCACATAAAACCTGACAGATTATAGAAAAAAGCCCGGTGACAGGTTTCATGGTCTGTTCACTCAATATTGCATTGCTGAAGAAAACATTCTTAGCTAAATTTGCTCAGCGAGGACCAGAAACGCTTACTGTTATTTATGTGTACCTAGAAGCTCCTATTATAGGCCTTGTTGTGTAAGGTGCTGTACAAACAACAAAAGACTTGCCCAGCTACAAAGGATGGATTATGGGAATATTATAGTTATGATCTGTTTACATTTGTATTGCAGTCTTTATTTTTAATGTTTTTCAGTTCAGACACTTTCTGTCTAGTATGATCTACTTCTAACGTCCTACTAAATGTACTAGTGGAACCAAAACAGCTCACACTGACCAGTTGTGTTTGATCCCACTAACACTCTGCTTCCTCTGGAGGAAGAGTAGGGAATTTGTGTCTCCTGTTTGGCTCTGATCACAATCTGTAAGTGTTGCAAACCATGTACCTTCTTCCCTACCCTTCAGAAACAGATTCTAGAACACACACTCAACTCCTAAGGTGTACAAAAAGTTAAATCTAGTGCAAAATATGTCAGCTGTTCTTGAGGTCAGGTTTTACTGTTTCACAAGCCAGCTGATTTTTGTTTTAATATTATTTGAAAAAGCGGTATCAACATCAAAAATGGGACTAAACTTGATTTATACATATACTACTCCCTGACAATTTACCTCCTTTACCCTCTGTTTATTATTTTTTCAGATGTTTACAAAAGTTCACAACAAAGTTTTAATCTGATAAATACCTTTTTTTTTTCAACTTAGATTCAAACTTCCATAATGCATGATGAAGTATGAGATGTTCTCGGAGCATCTCCCAACTAGTGTGTCTTTGCCTTTCATTTTAGCTGTCTCTCACTCATTACAAAAATGTAATTAGTATATTACTCAGCACTCAATGGTATGTTCTTTATGTTCATGTAATTTATCTCCAATTTGTCAAAGCTCCTGTCAAATTGCCTGTCTCTACATGGTGCCTTATTCTAGGTCTGTCCATTGATACGAAAGTCTTGAAACCAGGCAGATGGTTTTGTGAAGTAAAGACTGTTTTGCCTCAAGCAAGAAGCTTGTAGATTAAAAGAAAGGTTAATCCAAAAATAATTCAAGGTAAAGATAAAAATTTGACAGATGCATGCAGTACTTTCGCCAATGCCTTTTTTTATCATGTCACTACAGTATTTATATATTCTAGATCATACCTATGTGAAAGTGTAAAAATTATCATGGGACTGAGGATTTGAAATTGGTTTCTAATCAGCAAAAGCATATCCTGGCAACATTGCTAGTTTAAATTCCCTTAGCCCATAGGCCAGGAATAACCCCGGCAGCTCTGCTTTCAAAGTCCTATGAGCAGATATTGTAGAGTCTTCGTGATATAGATTATCTGGTTTGGCAGTATCACATTCCACTTATTTGGAATGTCAGTGTAGGCTTGTGAAACGATCTTTAAAAAGCAAATTAATTTTTAGAAAATTGCTAACTTGTAAAGGAATATAATCAAGATGTTGCAAGGAAAATTGCAATGCCTTTTGGTTTCAAAAGTGCAGTGAACAGAAGAACAATCGACTTCATGTATAACTGTTCTACGTTAAAAACTTCTACATATGTAATTAAAAAAACCCAAGCAAAATATGTTGTACGTGTCAATTCTTGGTCAAAAGAGAAAGAAGCAACCAGTATTTTATGAGAATAATAAATAGAGTAATAATAGAGTAAAAAACCCAAAATACTATTCCAAATTTTCCCTGACAGCTGTGTACCACTCATGGCCAAGGGGTCAATATAAACATTTAGATTTAAAAATGTATCTTAAACTAAGACTTTTTTTAGTAAAATAAGCATTAAATGAATAGCTGCAATGAGAAGTTATGAATGAGGTTTGCAGAGATTGGAAGTTTGGTTTAAATAAATATCCACATCTGGCACTTAACTATAGGATCATCATATAAGAAGAGAATTTATTTTGATGCAAAATAAACGTTTTTGAGATAGCTGGATCTTGGATGCCCAAAAAAGAGAAAAAATCCTCTATTTCCTGTTGTTGGATGGTTTGGAAATGTCTTCATCACAGCCTTTTCCATGGCATTTTGGCATTATTTTAGAAGTGCTTTGTATGTCTATCGTTCTATTTTAGAATTGTCTCAAATAAACCAAACACTTCAAAACAAGATAATTTCTAGCATATGTTCTTTGTGATTATGCTTCAGATTTAACTACAACAATTTTAACACAGGAAAAACAAAAGTTTTTTGATAATGCTTGTTTCAGTTCTATCTCGGATTTCAGCCTGTTTTGTCTCAGGAAAAGGACATGATTCACTGCAAACAGTTGAGGCCTACATTTTAAGAGCTGCTGAGCATGGTTCCATGTTTTTTTCACTTTCTATGGCATCACAGCAGCTTGTGTGTAAACACTGCAGCTGGGGTAAAGCTCTCTGTTTGCCCATACACGTTGTGTATCAGTATCCAGCCCCTGCGAGGGAGCACAGAGCAGTTGTTCAGGAGAAGGTAGGAAACTCACTTTGGGTTTGGCTCAAGGCCCTCAGAACTAAAATCCTAGATTTAAAATCAAGCACAGCTACTAAAAAGAGGCACACTCAAAGGAGCCTAAGCTTTAGACCTACAAGTGATGAATTTTCCTAGAGTCTTGCCATCTTCGTTATGAAAGCCACATTTTGTAATGCTGAGCAAAGTAATAACTACCTTTGCAAATCAGAGGCTCAGAACTGAAACAGGTGTGAAACGGATGCCTCACTAAACCAATAAAAGATTCGTAAGCCTCCATCTCTTCTCCTTCCCTTCCTTTTTGACCATGAAAACTATTCTTATTCAATCACAATACACTGAAGTTCCTCTGCTTCTCTCAGTTTCATTCCTATGACTGTAATACAATTGCTAGGTGACTTCCTTAGCACAGATTTTGGGACTTGTCCTACCATTCCGTGCCAGAAGACAATTTTTGAACTCCAGTGTTTTCAGAGGTTGTTTCTGCAGTCAGGCATATCTAATGGTAGCTATTCTGAACCAGTCAACATCTGTTTCAGTACTTTTAGCTCATTTTTTTTTTCAGCCACTCATACCGTCCCCCGTTCTTATTCTCTCAAGCTGTCATTTTATAGGACATTTTCTCAATCTTACCTTTACAAACGTTACTCTGATTGAGACTAAAATTGAACACCTTCAATTGGCAATGCTGCTAAGCTGCAATGTTTCATCCAGTTCACCGAGGTTAATACTCAAGGTTTAATGCAATGGAGCCGTGACTTCTATAGCTTTAAGAAAGCTGTCCATGCTAACCTTAGCTTTCCCTTTCAGCATGACTTCTAATTTGATCAAACCCTGTAAGTATCTAGTGTGAAACAGATGGTGTGTGTTTGGGAAAGTTTAAAAAGGGAGCATAATATACTCCCTTTGGCGGGCGACTCTGAAATGCATCTGTTCTCTCTGCAGCGAGGCTCTTCTCCCTACTGCAGGCAGGCACTGTGAAAGCCTCCACACGCAGCAGTCGCAGTGTGCCGTCTGAATCACACTCTTCATATTACTTTTGAGTCCCGGGTCCCTTTTGAAACAAATGCTAATCAAGGTGGTAGTTTTTGAGAACGGACAAACACTGACAAAATGAGGACTAGACTCATTTCGTTCATGACTTCAGGATTGAGGTCTAGAAACCTTCAAGATATTCCATCCAAAAAACACTAATGAAACTACATCAGGTTTTAAGTCACGGATAGGTACCTGTGGCCTGCACACAAGTGCTAGTAGATGGGCAGACCCTGAACAGCAGGAGGGCAAGGAGCAGGTAGAGGTAACCTCTCTGAGAGTTAGCAGCTCCCACCTTGTGACTTCCACCAAAATCATATCCATGAGTTCAGTAAGAACAAGGAGCTAAATGGAAACACCAGACTGAGAGGCAACCCCACCCTGGGTGCCTGCTAGTACATGTCACTTCTCATTTAGAGGTTGGGGGGAAGCAATACAGCTGGGCATTCCACCTTTAATAAGTTGAAGCTTCCATTAAAAGCGGTAAGAAAATTATTCATTATTTCTTAGGTCAAAAAGGTAGTGACTATGAACTTGCTTTGGAGTCCAAAGGGAGGGACATCAGCAACGCTGTGGGTTAAATCAACATTCACACTGACATTGATTTGGTTTCCTTTGTATCATTAATCACACAAATATGTTTTTAAAACTTAACCTCGCACACATAGCATCAGTGCAATAATAGATCAGAGCTCAGCTTAGGCTGCCAACAGAAACATTTTGGGCCCCAGTCAGGAAGATGGATATATATATAATGAATAAGCTTTAATAAAATTACTCGCAAAGAGCGCTAAAAACTTTTCATCGATAATCTCCTTTGCATTAAAATACTGATGAGTCACTAGTGATACTTTTTGATTATCCAAAACTAGTGCTTGCTGCACAGATGCTACCATTATGGAGAGACTGTGATTCCAACTTCACTACCTGAGAAACAATACACACATCAGGAAATAGAGCCCAAGCGACAACAAGAGACTAGTAAAAAACAAAGTTAATTAAGTACTCCATATCCAGAAGGCTGTTTGTTCTGTGCAACCTCTCTCCCTAGAATTTTTTTTTCTTTTTCTTCCAGCCACTAAATGCTAATTATGTGAGGAAGTCATTTCAACACAGGATTCATCTATTTTATATTCCCAGTATTTGGGGGCTTATTTTTATCAATTGCCCATTGGGGAAACAAGAGAGATTTATGCATCTGTATATCAGCAAAGCAACTTCACGTACCAACACTGAAAAATCGTAATACAACTAAGTGTTTTGGGCCTTTCAGTGTAATACTTCTTTAAAAAGTGAATCATTCCAATAATCTGTGAGATTACAAATATAGTATTGTATTTTTGAGCTCTGCTGGTTCTAGTAACTTATTTTGATTTCTGACATTTCAAATTTCCAATTTATTGCATTTCAACCAAAGGTAGAGGAACTGAAAGCCGAAACTCAGCTTCAGAGTAGTAATAATCTTGTGAAATGACCTCTTGGTTACAGTATTCCTCAAATACCATTTTTTAACAGTCACTTTTTCAAGTAATCTAAAACTTTAATTAAAGTTAATAAAGTGCTTTGAGACTACCAGATTAAGAACAAAAAAAACTCAGTCAATGAAAAAATTTATTTGATACTGCAGAGTTCAAAAACACTAATAGACAAGGAGGAAAGCTCCACCATGAAAATATAGAGGAAAAGTAATATATTACTTTATTTAGTTAATACAGTTTTTGTTTTCCTGTTCAATTTGCAGGATGAAGACTCAGCCACAAGATGCACAATGGTTAGATACATAATGTACGAACCAATCTTCATAGTAAGCAGTTGCCTGTTCTATAAATATGGTTTCACTAATCAGAATGATTAAGCATTCTATATTATCACTTTTTAAAGTATAAAGCAATTAAAAAGTAATAGGATATTCTGGAAATTGGAATTCTGCACTCCATACTGTAAACCCCAGTCTCACTTTTTATAAATTCTTAAACAGAAAAAAAACCCTCCTTTATTATTTAAAGGCAAATAAAACCATGCTTCTCTCTCAAACTGCAAAGTCCCAAAGGCTTTATATTTTAAAGTCTTTCCTGTAAAAGACTTTTCCAATTTATTTTCAAAATAGAAATCAGCAGGACAAAGGACTAAAGGGTCCCCATGGAATGAAAGTGTGGGAATGATCTTCCTTTTCTCTCTACTCAGATTTGTTTAACTACAAAATTCTAAAACATTTGGATGCAATGGGGAAGAATCAACTTAGCTAACATCTTGCTGTCCTTGACCTTCTGGTCAGTACAAAACAAGACAAAATTAATTCGATACTTTTGTCTAACTACATTCAAATACAAGAATGACAGCACTTTCTAAAACTAGGGTATATAATCAAATACCTGAATCATAGCTGTTTGTTCAGTCATATGCACTAGTGCCGGAACAACTGCTTACCTTTGACAGCAAAGACAGTCACAGAATCAGAGAGAGGTGCAGGGTCCTTTGTTTGCACATCAACAAGGTTCCACAAGCGCAGCAGACTCACAAAGCAGCCCATACCTCACCTGCAGGCTAAAGTGCCCTGTTGTCCTGGTTTGAGGTAAAATGAACCAATTTTCTGTTTTAAAATTTTACTTTTTTTAACTGGGCCTCTTCTAACTAACTAAACTCTGAAATTAACAGCACATTGTTCAGAAAACTGTTCACTTTCACAGTGACAAGACCTGATTATACCAAGGAATGGTGTGCAGAGGGGACCTTGCTTACACTTACTGCTAGAACAACCAAGAATAGGTAATTTTATTATTTGCCCCATTGAGGGTTGGAAGCAGAAAAGCATAGAGGGGTCCCAGCTGTAGAGAGAAACAGACAGGATAGGTGACCCAAGACTGGCCAAATGGAGTATTCCATCTCATCCACATGGTGCTTATTATAAAAACTGAGGGATCAAAGGGTCAACTCTCTTTTTCAATGGCTGATGTCGAAGGAAGACCCTGCCTCTTCACCTGCATTTGAACCCTAATTTGAGTGTTCCTGACTCCAGATCTGGAATCCAGCTCCTGTTGATCACTGAGTCTAGTCTGGGACTTTTCCTGATGCCTGCTGGTGACATGATCGTCATCCTAGGAGCTTGATATGGTTTTGTATGTACTGAATCTATTATTTTCTTCTTACTTTTAGTATTAATACTTCATTAAAGTAGTTTAGTTCATTCTAAACTCCTAAATTTCCTTATTCCCTCCTCTCCTTTCTTTCTGGGGGGAGGAAGGGCCATCTGTCAATCTGGTTTTGGTAAATTTGGTTGAAACCACGACAGCTGTCCTCTCACAAGTCTTGGTACACAGGCAAACCTTGTAATACTCAACTCACAGAGTATGATGCCTCAGGGACAAGAAAGCTAAGAGCTTTCCATACTACCAGTACTTGCAGAAGGGTTTGTGTTGACCAGTAAGCAAGGGTCCAACAACTAAATCTTTCCTCAAGAAAAAGAAATAAATCACTAAATCACTAAAATTAACCTATTCCTTCCATAAATACAATCACATAGAGTGGGAAAACTTACTGCAATTGTCTACAACTAAAATTCAGTGTAATCTACATTAAATCACATTTGAATAGATGGATGTTCTCACATCTACTCAGTGGTCCAAGACTGATTTCATTAGGATTACTCACCTAAGAACTGCAGCATGTGACCACTTTTTTTGTGAGTACAAAACGGTCTTACACCTTCAGGTAAAGTGAAGAACAAACAAGAACTATATTTTCCCATTAAACGCCACATGCAACCCTGATAAATAAAGACGTAGGAAATAAAAAATCACTATAGCATACTGATAAGATTTCATCATTAGAAATGACTTTTGCATAAAATGAGATACATGTAAGCATCAGTTTTCTGATAACTACCACGAAGAAATTGATACAGCTTTGCCACTTAACTAGAGCTACTTTCAAACATTTATTGTCTGGTCTACACAAAGAAATTCTAGTGAGCTTGTAAGAGATTGGATCACCTGATCCAGCAGTGTAAAACCAAGTAGGCAGTCTTCTGGGGAAGTGTTGTGCCTCCAATCAAAGCCAGCAGAGTAGAACAGCAGGCGCATTTTATTTAAAGGCTTACATGTTTATCAATAACTGTCAGTTATGTGACTTATGCTCAGCGTCACTCATGAATGATACTAACAAACCTCTTAATACACTAGTTTTAAAAGTCAAATGCTCAAGGAATGTATTTGCAGCAGCAGTTATACTAGTAACAGAACAAATTGTGTAATTTGTAAAATCTTTGGCAAAATGTTTCTTTCAAACAGTAACATATAGACACAATCTGAATATAATTTGGTTTTAATTTACAGTTGCAATAGGAAGCCATATATGAAGTTTATTAATCTCTGTCATATTTCTATGAGTTCCAAAGGTAGACTTCACTATTGCAAACATCTGTCACAACTGTAGAATAAAAGCAAATGTAAGATTTAAACTTTCATCTTTGTACATAGTAGCAATACCCAAAACAAATCGGAGAAGCAGAAAAAAAAATACACACAGAAAAATAAAATCACATTTAAAGTATGAAAACATCTACAGTATATGCTAAACCTTTAAACATAACAGGTAATTACATAGTATTTGAATGCTGATTATTAACTGATTATTAATTTGGATTCTTTGCTCTGCATGTGACTAAAAATGACTCTGGCATTAAACCCACAGCTAAATCCAAGCAAATAGATGTTCTGTAAAAATAACACAGTTTTTGTTTGATTAGAGTAGCAGAGGGAGAAGGAAAGGCACAGACAGAATGGCCATATCTACACCTAGCCCTCAACAAGAAATAAGGCCCTAATAGCTACTCCACCACTGCAGATGCAGAGGTCTCAAGATCTATGATGCTTACAATGGAAATCTTCTCCCAAGGATCTTGGAAACCCGACCACAGTCACAAACAGAACAAGATAACAACTACTGCTTCTGCCCATAGAACAACTGGGGCTGTCAGGAACCTGCCTTATGACGAGATCTTAAACATTTTTCATAAGATACAAGAATAAATAATAACCTGTTGATTCAGCTGTTCAGCCAGAAGACGTGAGTCAGAATTCAGTTGCTATTCTCCCATTCTAGGCCTATGGCCTGAGTAGAAATGTCTTCTTGACTCATTAAGTCACATTTTCAGTCACTGAAAGAAATTACTGGAAATCATCACATCATCTACATCATTTTGTAATTGTGTCAAACAAAAAAACTTTCCAGTGTTATTGGAAGGCTGTTTCAAAACCTCTCTCTTCTAGTATACAGAAACATGACTTCCAGTCTAAATTCACCCATTGACAGTGTTAGTCATTTGTTTTTATTTTAATGTCGATTTTTTCTCTTGAACATCAATCCTACAATGCATTTATATGACAAATTTTACCTTCAAACTTCACTTTACTGGAACAAACAAACAAAGCTATACTGGTATGATTGTTCTTTTCTTCCCTGACCTTCTCTGCACCTGTGTCAAGGGTAGTCACCTTTTATGAAAACAGATGGTAAAAAATGTACACACTACTCCATGGAGTATCCTTTCTTTTTAGTGAATACGGAGTTCAGCCTGGAGAATGACTTTTTCAGTACTCAGACCAGAAAGACAAGGCATGCATGGATGAATTTACATTCTTTATCTGAGTAATTCCAAGCCAGTAATCTACTTCCTTTGATGGGTATGGCATATAATAGTTCCAAAGAATAGAACAGCCATCTGAGCCACAAACTAAGAAGTGTATAAGTGTATATAATAAGAATGAGATTTTATTTATTTGTATAAAACACAAAAGGGGCCTATGATATTTCATTCCTTATATCATGGCCTCAGTACTAATTTAAAGGTCAGCTCTGTCTACTAACCTGAGCAAGCTGAGGTGGGAGCTATTGAAGAGTAGAAATATATTTAAACTAGATCTGGAATTGCCAAAATTTTACTTCCAACAGACAGTAGTGAATCCTGTTAATGCTGGACCACAGGTGAAATATATCTTAGAAATACAATAGAAAAAGCCTCAACAGATCAAAGACAATAACCTTTTAAATCTCCTCACTTTCATTCCTGTACAAGCATAAAAGTATCCTGCACACTGTTTCCTTTACCCTTTTATTTTTTTCAATAAATCTGCCTTTATAATACATCTTGTCTATTTTTCATATGTTGTAGATGAGTCATGTCACACTCCAGCCACCACTAAAATCCTACTTCTTGTACTTACGTGCGTATCAACATATGCTCAGGTTATTAGAGACTTAAAGTACAAATAAAAGAAAAATATCATTAGGCACTCTAACTTTGTCCATTAATTACTGGTCAGATAATTGATGCCTGAAATGTACTGAAAGCATTAATTATTTAAAGGAGTAATGAAGACAGTTCTGTTTATGCATTCCCTTTTAACAGTAAGAAAATTGTTGTCTGAAAATCTCTTGTCTCACCTCATTCCTACATGTTTCTCTCACAGAGATTTTTTGCTGTTTGAAATTACTTCTAACTTTGGGGAGACACTGAAACTCAAGACAAGATAAAATGCTAAGAACCATGTATACCTTCTTTTTCAGTCCTTTTAAGTGCATATGTTATTGCCCACACATCTAGCATATAATTGTTGGCAGTGATGGTTTTTGGCTGGCACATCCTTTAGTGGTTGAAGGTTTCTGTATGAAACGGTACGACTGCCTCAGAGAGACAGAAGAGGGGGGTGGAAAAAGTTCATATTGACATACTGCACTTTCCCAATTAAGTTAAATATCACCACACTCAGAAAATGCTTTGCTGAGAGATTTGGTCTCTACCTTTGCTATAAGATTTTGGCAGGTTTTTTGGCATTTGGCAGTTAATTTTACCAAACTGCAGACAAGGATAAGGGACAAAAAATACTCCATTATATTTCTGTCTGGCAGATTCACATTTGCCCAAGGGAAAATCTCTCACGTGAATATTTTCAAAGCTAGAGTGGATCATCCAAATTATCCAGTTTTAGCTGCTGTGAATGCTTGGTATTCTCTGGTAATTAGAGAGCAGCAACTGCACACTGGGCACCTGAAAGAGCAAAAGATAGAGGCCACATAGAAGCCACTTCTGTTTCCCATCATTTACAGGCTTCAGGTCCTTTGATTAGACAAAGGATAGATAAAACTTGGACAGTGCCTGCAAATTTCCACGTCATCCTGCCAATTCGCCTGAAGCCTAATCTGGAAAGACTGCTTTAAGATGTCAGAGAGAAGTTCATCCTCATGCTCACAGAGGCTGCCAAAAAGAATGTAATTGTGACAGGTTTTGGTTTTTGTTGTTGTTTTTTTGAATGTGAATACCATCAGTTCCTTTCACACAGACTCCCAAACAACCATCAGATGATAATGAATTTCTGTCAATACGGATCCGAGCCAAATTTGAACTGGCAAGCTACAAATGAAAGACTATGTATCTGTTACCTATCACCTGGACTATCCATTCCTTCTTACTCACACTTATTCTTAATTTACAAATAAACTGTCACTCAAAGTCAAAGACTAAAATTAGTTGAGGGCGAAAAAAAAAAAATAACAGTGTTTAAATACGTACTTCATGCCCTGATTTTAGGGTAGCAATAAATAGCGAAGTCATGAAATGAGGAGGAAATACATTGGGTACACTATTAGTACGGCTACAAGTGCTTTCTGCAAAGTGTTGAGCCCAATTCAATATTCAACCATGACTTTTCATCCACCATCATTGAAGGAGGATGCTGGAGAAGAGCTTAGACTTGTTTTACATAAAGATGTTTCCCAGAGTCCCTTGTATTTCAAGCATGTCACAGCCATGACCCTTCAGCACTCTAAGGTCATGAAAACGGTTGCAATAACCAAAACGATTGCAGAACTAGGTATCACCGCAGACAATTCAATACCCACTGTGTTTCCAACCTTCCCGTGTAAGGTCATCCATCAGACTTTTCAACGGGAGATGACAGAGGTAACGTCAGTTACATGGTATTTTACTCAAACACTCCGGGAAATGAAACTAAGACTAATGGGTTAATTTCTTTCATCTTGATTGAGTGCATCCTTCTGCAGGCTGCTAGTTTGTTGGGTTTTCTTATGCATTTTGAGATTTAAAGTACTTCTATACAGTCACCACTAGGAAATAACTGAAGTTAAAGTGCTCACTGATTTTGCAAAATACTATTTCACAGATAGACTGTACACACTGTATTTTAAAACTGTATAATCTATTAAGGAGCGAATCGGTTTTCAATGTACACTAAAAGTCTGGGGATTTGTTTTGTGCATCAATGAAAAAACTGCTGAGAATGAAAGACTGAAAAATAAATGGATGTAAGAATGGCTCTAGGGCTGACAGAGACATCTCAACATCAAATGAATGGGAGGTTCAGAAGCATACCTATTCAAAACCAGCCACAAAGTATGTTCTTGGATGAAGTTAACTGAAACAATATTATGCAAAAAGAAAATTCTCTTAAATACAAAGACAGTCTCCTAGACATGGTTTTCTAAACACCAAAGCCACTCCATTGGCAGACGTGTGTTCAAAGTCAATACGTTCTTGCAAATGAAACTCTTGTCTTCCACAATGTCATAAAACCTGGTATAATCACAGCCCAATTAAAATCTTTGTGCCAGTAGACAGAATGAAATGAAGGCATAGATGTGGCTAAACAAAATTAAGAGACATGTGAATGACATTTTTAAATGTAAAGAAAAGTTGTCTACATGAGGAAGTTGCATGAGCTAGTCTTATAGACCAAGAGGTAAAAAACCACCACCGGTGCTTGCTTACCCCGAGTACCTGTATTTTCTGACTCCAGTTCTAAGCGGGAACCTTGCAACCCACTCCTAGCAGAACAGAGTCCATACTGCTTGATTTCAATGGAAAGATTTCTTAACTTGAACTCTCTTGACTTTATCATTAGGACATTTTCCTGCTGGGTCACTCAATCTCTGCCTCCAGTGGAGCAGGAGTGTAGTTATAATTGACCCTCTTGCTCTATCCTCCCACCTGTAGCACTGAATCTGCTGAAACAACCCTGGGTCTACCTGGGGTTCTGGAACTTGAACCCAGAGACAGCAACACACTGGGATACATGCAGCTCACGTGACAAGGTTGAACAGTGTTAAAATGTTCCAAGTTCTGAAAAAAACTGACTAAAATAAAATAAAAAGCCAACATACCCCAACCTACCTATGCTTTAATGACACATAAATAAGGGAACAATTAATAAATCTTTTTAATGATTAAAGTAAATAAATAAATATCTGGAGCTTGGTGTTAATGCACATGCTCTATGACTATGGACTGTGATTTTCAGAAACCCTGTCAGTGTGTTTTTCATTTAACATCAGCAGAAGATCCATCTATAGTGGAGACCTCTGTTTCTCTGTCACCTATAGCCCTGTGGTTATTGAGAATAAGGGCTATTAAATGTGTGGTTTACAAAACATTAGTATTTCATATTCCTCCATGCTAATTACTAATGGAATACAATTAACTGATTCTCTCGTGAACTGTGTCTGGTTCTTTCTCTCTCATCGTGGCATAAATTAACAGTAACTTCATTAATGTCAATAACATTATATTGTATAAAAAGATGAATGGATGAAAACAGAAAAGAAATAGGACAATCTAATATCAGGGTAACACATTGGAACAATATATCAAGCCAAGGAGTAACAGAAAAAAAAATATTTTATTGGACTAATACATTTTAAAAACACTGCCATAAAAATGTGTCCAAAACTGTATTTATCACTTTTAGAAAAGCTTTAAAAAAAATACAAGACCAGCCAGAAATGCTGTTTAGTGAATGCTACCTAATATCTTGGCAGTCCACTGCTGAAAGGTAGCAGTGAAAACAGAATTTGGTGTTTCAAATTTCTCTTTAATGGATTAACTTTTTCCCCCTCATATTAACTTAAAATTTCACCTTAATTCGCCTCGCTAAACTGTGAGTGTGTTTGAGTTTTGTATATAAATGTAAATACTTCTCTGTTTTTTTTTTAAATCCAATTTAAAGCTTTTAAGAAAGTAACAACTAGTTTTAAAAATGTCCTATTTTCTTAAAATAAAGAGTAGTGCCACAACCTCCTGTTTGTTGGATTTTAGGCACAGCCTCCAAAGGCCACCATGATATTAAGAAATTTACAAACATTTTTTTGAGGCTGCAGTTTGGCATGTAGATAGTTAAAGGCTCCATGTGTTAATAAGCTGTCCATGATTCAGAAGATCTTTATTTATCAAGATCCAAACTGTACAGTCTGGTTGGAGGAGAATAAGAGTGGATAAGAACAAGAAATACCATCCCCCTCTGGATACACACCACTGATTCTTTTGCACCTACCAAGTAGAAGGACTTGACAAGATATATTTGTTTTTCAGTTAATATTCATAAAAGGTGTGAATAGGATTCAGAACTTTTTAGTACAAAGCAAATCCAAACAAAAGGAATACTCAAATTAAAACTCTTTCATTTTTTCAAGACACAGCAGCCTTTTCTAAGCTTTATTAGAAAATTATCATGCCAGCTGTCTCTTTTCCCTGACTGTTATTCACACAATATGCCTCTCTCTTGTTTCTTTTCAGCTTTGTACATGTATAATAATGAGTTTTCTAGAATGGAAAACCCAGTGGAATATTAAAATTGCAAAGAGCAGCTCTTCGAGTTAATTTCACCAAAGTGCATCACAACATAATACAATGTAGTAAGAATTAGTTGCTAATAGGAACTCATTCATGGAAAAATTAATTAAAGAAAATGTTATTGCTAATATAGCTTTTCATATACATACTGTTATGTATTGACAATAATAAAAGCTGAACATTTAAAAAACAAACGGCTTATGACATACTCCCTGGCCTATATCATGAACAATATATTTTCGCAATAACATAGCAAATAGTGATTTAAAAATGTATGCTTATTATGATTTTACTGAAATACAAAGCATGGGAAAGCCCACTCCCCACATTTACATTTTACCAAATGATAAAATAAAATTTAAAAAAAAATAATCTTCTCTACCATCATCAAAATAAAAGTTACAGGAGCAATCAAGATTTTTGTAATAATATTTGCTAAAAAAAGGTAAGAATGCAATGGAATTTCCTAATGAACAAAAAGGAGACAATGTCAACAGATAAGATTGGGATATCACATATGAAGAATGAGAGAAGACATCAAGGACTAAAGTAATAGATGTAAGATGAAGACGTAGATGAAGACTATGCAGCTGGAGAACTAATAAGAAATTATACTATAAATCGGCATTATAGCAAACTGAAAAGGGGAGAAAGAAAAAACACATATAGAGTAACATGAAAAAAATTCCAAAAATGACAAGTATGGTCATAGGTAGGATACATCAATCGGTACTTTTCCAGAGGAGATTAAGAAAATACTCACGCAGAGTGAATAAAGCACTAGTAAGTCCCTACCTGGATGCCCGTGTACAAAAGTGAATTAGAAAAAGAAACAGAGACATACATTACAATAATTAGGAAGGGGAATACTACCAAATAAAAGGAAGCTGTATAAATTGCCTTGCTTAGAAAAGTAAAAAAAGTAAAAGAAAAAAAAAGCCTGCAGACAGAAATATTTGTTCAAGGGAGAAAATCAAGCTAAAAGTCAGTGCTGGAACAGAAACAAATAGCCATGAACAACATCAAAATAAATTGGTCATAAAAAAATTTAGCCTAGAGATTTGAGGGCTTCTATCTGTCAGAGTATTAAAGCACAGAAAAAGTATCCCAAGGTTGGGGAGAGGAGGGGAAGCCTACTTTTAATCTGGAATGTGGTAGATTGGGAAAAGGTTATGTGAAATAATTGCTTGTGATAAAAGAGGATCAGGCAATATGTTTCAGGAGATTCCTTCCAATCCCAAGTTCTTAAATTCCTACTCAACTACGCAAACTGTGCCCACTCTACGTCAAACAGCATACATACAACTCTCTCTCATAAAGATAAATGTTTTCCTGGGTGTTTTTTTCCTGCATGTTTCAATTATGACTTTGACTGCTTTTTTTTTTTTTACTTTTTTTTTCCTAGTAGGCTCAAATTTGCCTTAAATATTTGTTCATGAAACCACATTTAGACATCTGGCTTCTTGTCTTAGGTGCTCACTGCTCTATTTACACACCACTTCTGTGACAGGTCAACTAGAACAATCCCAGCACACAGTAGCCTTTACCTTGGTAGTAAGATACTCATCACAGAAAACGCAAGTTTTAACATCCTCAAGCAAAGGGCAAAATCAAACTTGAGACTTTACATACTATATGAAAACTCTTGATACATACCACATGAATATATTTAACACATATAAAGAAAACAGCTTTTGAAAGGAGTTAGCTCAGAGGAGATATAGGAGGCATAAGATACCTAGAGCTGGCTACAAGCTGTGGAAGCTGAGCAGGAGGGAATAGAGGTTCCCTGAACATCACACGTACTATGCAAAATTGCCTTAGTATCCTCATACACTATCTATGTCACATAAGCACATCACCAAACACTCTGGATTCTACCTTGGAGGCTTTTCCTGGATATACATACTTTCTGAAGATTTTAAGTACAAGTTTCAAGTGTTTAGCTACATGCAGGAGAGCATGGAACATTCAGCGATAAGAAAAGGACAGACTGCTATGATCCCAGAGAGATAGGCTGATAAATCAGTTGCTGGAAAGCTGCTTCTTTTCCCTCTACCCTGCCTGCCTTTTTTTTAAAAGTGTATAAAGTGTTGTTCAGTATATCTGATAAATAGAAAAGAAAGTCAAATAATGGATAATTTTCCAGGAATATGTTACAGGTTGCCATTCATTCATGTCAGCTTTATTTAAATCTGTGAGAAGTGAAAGTGATCTGAAAAGGCTCACTGTGCACAAAGTTATGTGTTTAAAAGCAAGTTTGTAAATCTGTATTCTAGCCCTTTGAAGCTCTTTGCAGCTTTTACTTTTATTTCAAGGTCTATCGACACATTCTTTTTTTTGTATCCTGTAAACACTAAAATTGCAGCTCCCTTGGGGTGAATGACTTGTGCTCTGAGCTGACTTTTTATCAATCATGTTAATTTTCAAATAAGCTATCGGTTTGACTTTTTATTCATCATAGTCAGAAGTGGATTGTGTTAGTCCTGTCCCATTTGCCCTTAATTAACAACCATTGAATCCTCATATTAATTAGCAGAGCTGTTAGATATTTTACATCGCTCTTCACTATAGTGGATAATTAAAAGTCCCGTTAATAAAACTCTGGTATTCATAATTTGTATAAACCTATTACAAAACAATAAACCTGATTACACTATAGCCTTTTACATGCTTATTTATTGATATGATACTGCCTTAATTTAAAAATAATTCACAGCTTTTTAAGGTTTTGAAGTGGTGGCTTTAGTTTAATTCATTTAGTACGTGAAACTTCTGAAATGACTGGCTTAAATACTTCCTGAAACAGTCCAAGAAATAATTGCCACTATTGAAAATGAGCAATATTTGGTGTATACGTTGGGTTTGGGGAATTGTGGGGTTTTGGGGGTTTTCTTTTGGTTTTTTTTTTTCTACATTTAGAAAACCACAAACCTTCATTTTTATTTATTATAGAACAAGAAACTGATTGATTCCTGCTTGTGCAAAGGAGGTACAATCCAGAAGACGACAACATTAAATGACAGCTACAGCTTAATTGGCATCATCCAAGGGAAGCTGTCCTGCTGAAGCACTGAACCATCATTTCCCTAAGGCACCTTGGCCTTGCCACATCCCCAGTCAGCATCGCTTTTGCATTTTCAGATCAAGTGCCTCAGGGCCCTTTGCTGGAAGATCTATGCCAAGGACCTCTGAAACCACAAAGTCCAATGCCTTAAAACTTTTTGTCACTGTCTTTGATGAAAATTAAGTAGAGATTTATGTTCATAAAAATTACAACAGGTGACAATTGTCAAGGATGTTCAGCTGACAGTGACAAGGCATTAAAAGCTGACTTAATCCTATTTACCTTGGACCTACAATATATCTTCTGATGATTAACCATAAAATCATTGGGCTATTCATGAAAATTCAATTAACAAAATTTGATCCATTTCAAAACTCTACTAGATAGGCTTACCAAGTAAGTGGTAAAATTATAATTTGTAGGGGAATCTACGGTTCCTCAGTTCCATAGGGGACAATAATTCATAAACGCAACCCCTTGGACAAAGGATACCAAATTTATTTTCAGATACTTGCACCAGACCTTTCTTCAAGGATAGAGCTTATCTCTATCAGCTTCCCTAATAGTACTTTCCATTGGATTTAACTGCTTTTTTTATAAAACCCTGGTCATTGATTTCAAGGGCCTCCAATATCTTCAGTGAAATTTGCTGTTACATCAAGTTTTAAAAGCTAATTGTGTTAAATATTGCTGTCCCAAATCAGTGCAGCAACTGAATACACACAACCCACAAAAATGTTAACTCCTTTTCTGTTACATGTTTTCATGCTGGGTTACAAACTCTAATCACCAATTCATATTTCTCTTTCAGACAATTTCAAAGTATGGGGGTAAAAGCCCCAAGATTTTTAAAACTTCTGTGTGAAATAAGCAACCACTTCTTTGATTTTATAGCCAAATACAATGACATTTCATGCCAGCCATGGAAAAAAAAAAATCTAGAATGACATTCAGGAAGTCATCACAGTTTCCTCACCAAAGAAATTCATTTAAATTTCAAGTTTAAAGTTAAATCTAATTCTGCAACCCTGTTTAATTAAGCAATCTTTAGCTCTTTTCACTGAGGATTTGTTATTCCCTGCTGCATTCTCACTAGGACTGGTTAGATTTGCTGAGTTTAATTTTTATCACAGTTCTCTGGCTTTCTACCTCTGTCATGTACTCGCAGGCAAAAATCACCTGTTAAAAAGCCCTACAAGCTTTCATTTGTAATAAGAGGTTAAAATTAGAGAAAAGCAGCCGAAATGTATGCCAACTCTGACATTCCCTCAGGAAACGTTGTAAGTTAGGGAAATTTTTCAATATTATGAACTAAAGGCTTGGGCTGTCATTTCTGTGCGAACTGCTGATATTCTGCTGCTATGACTTTTGTGCAAATGAAACTCTGTGTGGGTGAGAACTGTATTTAAGTAGAGTGGCTGTGAATTTATAAAATGCAGACAAGATGTTCTGCAGCAATTTAACAATTTAGTAAGAATTTGCAATTGCAAACAAACAGAAAAGATACCTGAAAGCCAGCTTATCAATATGCAGGTGAAAGACAGTGAAAGGAGTATCTCCCACCAAAACCTCTCTTCTCCACTCATTCTTTCAACTAAATGTATACTTATGTCACAAAATATTGCTCAGGATTGCGCTATTGCAAGTTAGATATGATAAAAAACAGTATCTACTTAATATATCAACATCTTGCAATGATGTGCGCCTCTCGAGTTGTGGTTTGCAGAAAAAAAAAAGTGATACATCTAGACTATATTTTGATTTTATAATTGATTGTTCTTACATATGAAATTCAAGATGGTGACTCACTTTGCAGTACAGTTTCAACACAATACAATATTGATTCTGTGAAATAATTTCCTAAAGCTACACAGAGTTTCCAACACCCAGGCATTTTGATCTTCTCCATCACTCATATTTTGCAATCCTTTGGAAGCAGTTATTGGCATAAACAAAATGCCCCTGAAATATGTGTAGTATTCCTTAAAATCTGCCTGAAATTTCCTACAAACCTTCATTTTGAGGGATTTTTAAGTAATTAATATCCTGAACTTCCAATCTAAAAAAATAGTTCAGAAGTATTTTAACCATCTTTCTAAAGGAAGAATAAAACCACAGTTCTCATTTATTGACTTTTTAAAAGTTTCTACTTCAGCAGCAGCTTAGAGGAATAGGAATCTTGGCAACATCAGTACAGCTTATTTGCAGGTATGCATTTTAATAGTGAATCAAAAATCATTTTTTAACTGTCTAAGCAATAAATATGCTAGCATCAATTACCTTACCATAGAAGGATTTTCCCTGCTTTTCTCTACTGTTAGTGAAGAAAGATACTAGTCACAATGAGTAAGGTATAAGAGTGCAGGTTTTGAAGAGTAGATTAATATAAATAATAATCTGACGAAATGAGGGAAAAGTCACACCCTATTTTACACTCTAAGCATGAATATTTAGACTCAATTTCGCTATTGCTATAGTTAAAATCCCTTTCTTATAATCAGCACATCACACTGACACATGCTAGTGGTGGATACAACCCTTTATCTACAGCAACACTTCATTCTTAAGTGAAATACAGCCACTTAAGATGCAAGACACTGTCAGGCATTTCATAGAAACAATATGACAGTACTTCAGAAAAGGAAGCAAAGAAGATAATTAATTGGAACTTTGAGGCAAATTTTAGGAATAATATAATTAGCTGGCTTGGAACGTGGCCAGAACAAAAGGACTAAGTAACTCTCACTTGTTAGAAATGAACTTTTGCACATATTTCTGACTTTCCAAGAAACAATGCGAGACGCCACTGACCTAAGCATCCAGTGTACCTGAAAATAAATTGCAATAGTTATGCTTGTGCTTGCATGGAACAACTAAGTTCTCACTCAGTTAAAACGGATGCCTTATTTTTATTAGATACGATGAAATCACTTATGATTGCTGTAGGACTAAAAAAATACAAACATTTTATCAGAGAAAAACAGTCATAGATTGGCAAGTCTTAGATCATCTGAACAGACCCCCCTGCTTGTTTTCTTTGGATCAAGATGACTAGGACTATCAGTCAAAGTCCATGATGGCTACACTTTTCCCCTTTAGCTATTTTAACTGTTCTACAGAACATAATTTAAGGCATTCATTTTTATTAAATATGCTACAATAAAGATAATCAGAGCAACATCCCATGCTGTGATAAAGTAATAAACAGTGCAAAGAAATTAAAACAATAATTGAGAAACCTGGAGAGCTATAATGACTTTTTGTTAGAGATGCTACACATTGGATGCCAACAAGGTTGCAAACTGAAGTTGAGTCTCTCACCCTGTACATGTACACTGTCATTCATCCTGTCAGCTCATTCTCCATTGTGACCCTGTAGATACTCATTAAATGAAAAGGTCTTAAGTGAGAAGGAGATGGCAAAAGGAAGACAGGAAAATAAAAACTACTTCAGTAAGCATGCTGAAAATTTTAAACTGTGCTAGGGAGATCTACCATCTGGGATGCTGGAATGCAAAGAGGAGCATTTGGAGTTCTGAATATGGATCTGTATGGTGCATATTGTTTCTTCTTCTATGGATTTGCCACTCTTCTTCAGGCCAGAGTAATCTATTTCATAAATTCATAAGGCAAGGGTCAGGGTTTGTCAACCAAGCCTCTTACAGACTGTTTTATGCAATTTGCTATCGAGCTATATAATTGCTATGGACTGTGTCCCCTACCTAAAGGCAGGCTTTGCTGGCTTCTGAACATAGGTCATTGCTTCACATACTTGAGAATGAACAAAACTTTCCTCTGCCTCCATGTCAATAGCTTTTGCAGTAATGTCTTTCTGTCTAGAATTGACAGGAGATTAAATTAGATTCATTTTGTAGTAGATTAAGGTAGATTAACTTTACCATTCAGTCTGCCTGCACAGATATCCCCACCAGAAGTAGAACAGCACTTAGCATACCCTGCATGGCTGTGGAGATCCACAACTGCAACACAATAGCAAGGCATTTTTATGAGAAGAAGTAGATCCTTGCAAGTTATAGAAATGGTATTTTTATAATGACTGTAGAGGTGTGCATATGTAGATGAAAAGAAGAGAGAAGCCCAGCCAAGTCTCACTCATCTGGTGGCAGACAATTTCTTCATTCTGCACTTATTTTAAGGCAGTTTTTAAAAGCATCTGCACCTAAAAAGAAATCCTCAGTGTGTATTTCAAGGAGACATTTAGATTCATACAGTTTGACAGCAGAAAAGTGGGTAGAAACTTCTCCACTCAAAGAGTAGATGGTCTTTTAATAAATCCTTAGAAACAAACACACACACACCCTGGCCCTTGAAGAACTGCAGAATTCTGCTCTGGATGGGGTTATCTATTAAACATATACTGTAACTAAGGCAGGACACTGAAAAACAACTAAAAAGCAACTAAAGAGGGATTACCTGAAAACTACTATTTCTGTATTTTGACTGAACTAGTAGAGGAGGGCTTTTCCAAATAGATATTCAGAGTCTATCCTCCCTACCTCATCCCCGCTCCCCCCAAAAAAAAGTTTAATTTTTACGTGTCTCCTGTCTACAAACATCTATCCTTGTTATGACAGGTCCAGAAGAACTTGAGACTTCACTGTCACATCCCAACATCTGCCTCCACAGCTGTGTACACACTGTACTGCCAGCTGTGCATCATAGCCGCAGCAACCTGGGTAGCCAACACAGCAGGGTGAGCATTGCCGAATACCATCTCAAACCAAAAGGTGATCAAGCCCTGCTGCTCCACCGTGACACTGAGGTCTGAAATAAAGAAGATCAACAGCAGAATCACACCACCTTGCCCGTTCGTTCCTGTTTTCTCCTAATGTAACAATTAAATTTAAAACTTAAAAATACCAGTGTTGTTCCTCCTGTCTTGACCACAGAGCATGTATTAACAAAGAACAAGTTATTCTAGTTTTTGATCTAAAACGCACTCTTTGAGAAACAAAGCATCACTGCATTATATCACAGACATTTATTTTCTGTAGCATTCAGCTCAGAATGTTCCTTCAAAAAATTTATAGCCACATTAAAGTGAGTCGTTGTGAGAAGGAGACTTCCTGGGGGAACAGAGGTGAATATGGTTTCTGGCTATGTCAAGGCTACAGATTTCTGACAGCGTAGCTGCAATAGTCTGGTTAAATCCCTGAAAAATTATCTATTACGGGAAGAGTTCCCTAGCATACTCATAATCTAAGCTTTACAGACCAGCACAAACTGCAGCAACTCCATTGTAACGTTAATCCTGGGAAAGAGTTTCTATTATCTACATAGATCTGGTACACTAAACTAGAGACTGACTTATTGTATAAACTTTTGCGGAACAGTTATTCTTCACATTCATGCTTCTTGTCTTTTAATTTTAAAATTTTGGCCTCTCTCTGACTCAGTAAAATCTATTCTTCACAGAAGTTCGGTAAAATTATGCCTGGCAGGTCAGAAATACAATGCCAGAAATGACATTGAAAGATACTCAACAAATTTGGGGTTAATGAATGCTTAACTTGCCACCTTACTGCCTATAATCAGTCTTGTAAATTAGGCTGCAGAATGATACGGTAGGAATAAAACAGTGAAAAGAGAGGTCAGTAGCAATGCTGAATCAGAACTCTAGCATCCGAGCTGGTACGGCAGTGCCAAACTGACTCATTCAGAGCAGGACTGAGTGTCTCGGTACCTGCCGCCTATTTCCCATCCATCAGCTGGACAATCTACCCCAGGATAATTGAAACACTACGATACTAATTTTCCATCCAAGAATAAGCTTGGCTTTGAATGCTGTGATAGTGACTTTGGGAAAGGCTGATTTACCAATGATCTAAAGAAATGACTGCACCACTTTAATTTCCACTATAAACACAGTAAAGGATTTATTACACTCATCCACACTACTATTTCTACCCCTGCAAAGTGAGATGAAAACTTGAAGAAATCCTTGATTTACTTTTAGGCAAGTCTGAAAATTGAATTTCTCTGCCCTAAAAACTCTAAGTGAATAGCTACCTTCAGTATTCTTACAGTTACCTAACACAAAGCTACAAAAAATGTTTAATTTTTAATTTTCAGACTACAATTAACCAGAACAGGTTTGTTTTCATTTAAAATTTAATAGAATTCTCCCTAATAAAGAGCAAAGGATAAGTTCAATTTAAGACTTTTTAAGTTTCTGTGAAGGATTTTCTGAACTTTGGCTATATTGTACTCCTGAGTTCATTTCATCCTTTTTCAGCTGCAGCTCTAATCTCTACAATAAAGGAATGGAACTCTCAAAAGGTTTCATATGGTTATAGTCTCTACAGATCAGCAGCAGTAGATGGTAAAATATCTGGCAATCTTAAGGTAAAATGGAAGAACACCATTAAAGTAGAAATGTGTTTTTAATAAACTGGCTCTAAATTTCCTTATATGCATCATAAGCTGTTGTTTTCCCAAAAGGGCTTATTAGATGCAGACAAAATGTTTTAGAAAATTCCTATCACCTAACTACTTTAAGCTGCATTAATCATTTTAAATTCCACCCAAATCATGAGCAAAAACTCTGTTCTCATCTAATGAATATAAATGCTTTCCCTTCCATAGCTAAATTTCTTAGGCTGAAGTTTTACAAACATTTAATGGGAGATGTTCACAGAAAATCCATTAAACAAATAAAAGATGGTGTGTGCAAATTTCCTGTGCAATAGGTAGTGTGGAAATTCATCCCTTTTATTGCTTAGCATTTTCTTTTCAAATATCAGGGTTGGATTTTAAGTATTTTAAAGTAATTCCTTTGATTTTATTTATTTTTTTACATCTCATTACTTATAATATCACTTTAAAACTATTTCATTGCAAATCATCCTGAGCCTTACCTAACCAAGCCAAAAAAAAAAAAAAANGGTACAGAAATCACATAGGCCAGCAGTGGACAAGTGTCTTGATTCGTTCACCTGGATCTCTCCATAGCACATATAAGAGTGAAATGCATGTTTTGTGTGAGATTAAATCCCCCAGCTCTTACATTTACTGTTATCTAAACAAACAGTACTTAATCCTAGCATTTTTCAGACTCTGAAATCTCTGATCAGAAACTTTCTCTCTTCTTTCCAAGGTCCGCAGACACTGTACAATCTGTATTTAGGTTGAGCTGCTAGTGGGTATCACATAATGCCATGGGTGTAAATGAGAGAAGTATGCAGATGACACTTAGTTATGCATTAAACTCTGGCCAGCTGTCCCAGTGTAGGATGACACTAACGGCTTGATGAAGGCAGCTGGGCTGAACTGAAACCTAGATCACAAGATACCAGATTAGGCGAGGATTAATGGTACAGGCACTGGACTGGGATTTGAGAATTCTCTACTCGGTTTCTCTTTCTACTCCATTTGTGACCTTAAGTAAATCACTCAGTCCCAGAACACAAAGAGGTAATTAGACACCAAACTTCCAAGGATTTCAATGTCATTTAGGTTTCCAAACCTAAGTGGATCTAAACTGTAACTAAACTCGCCAGATCTGACCTGAGTCAAAACTGTCAACACCACACCTACCCTACCTAGCCTGGTACACATCATTATGGAAGTCTTTATGGCAGGGATGCATTGCCTTAGTGCCCTTGAGGGACCCCCCTCATCTAGACCAGAAGCAGCCAACGTGCCATTCAGGATTACGGCACAGAAGAACAGCTCATGTGTATAGTTTAACACGCTGTGAGGCACCCACAAAATATACTTCTGGAAGACTGCAAATGGATTCAGCTAGATGGAGAATCAAAGGAGAGGCAAGCCAGTTAACCTGAAGAGAAGAACTCTGCCTTCTCAGTGCAAATAAGGTATGAAATCTCCAGTACCTCTTAAATGGAAAGTGCAGGAATAGAAACAGCTGCACAAAGCGGCTTCTTCCATCTTTTTCTGACTGAGGAAGTATGCTAAAAATTCAGTCTACTTACATTCAGAGAAACACTGATGCAAGAGCTTCCCCAGAACCTAGCATTCTGGGAACTCCCTCTTCTCAAAAGCTGAGTGACTGGCACACTTGACTAGGTAAGATATTTTAAAATGTTCAAGATTCAGTGTCCAAATGCAAGACAAATTAGATAGAAGTTTTATATTTAACTCTTTTAAGCCTTCTGTGAAAATCCCCAACGGTATTCCCAGGTGAAACACAGCTTTGACTTCATAACTCCTAATTTTGCACATACTTTTTGTATTAGTAATGAGAACTGCAATAAAA
Organism: Thinocorus orbignyianus; assembly: GCA_013400375.1. NCBI lineage: Eukaryota > Metazoa > Chordata > Aves > Ciconiiformes > Thinocoridae > Thinocorus > Thinocorus orbignyianus. The sequence continues at coordinate 392,524 of VXBW01004385.1, forward strand.
CTCATCCATGCAATAAACTCACTGAAGCTAAAGAAATTGCAGTGATGACTACTTTGGTCTACTGTCTCTTAATTAGCTCCATTCACATTCAATTGACTGTGTTTTAGCTAGCTCTACAAAACCAAAGGTTATTGTATACAGAGTAACTTATTTGCCACAGATGTGCTAGTTTTAAATCATACAGATCTCCAGAAGACTCTACACCCAGATCTCTCCACATCTGCACAGGAATAGAAGGTAGCTGCTTTGTGGTTCAGGCAGCTGGACTGCACAGAAGGTTCTCTGCAGGTCTGAAGATTTGCAGCTGGGAGGAGTTTGGCCACGGGCACAGGCCAAGGCTGCCAAACGTTCCCTCCTCAAGCCAGAGGAGGATGAATACTTTCAAATACTTCCACAAGCAGTATACATTTTTAAATCTGCACTGGCAAAGTCTCTTTGAAGAGGACCCTGGAGACACATACTAGCTAGGAAGTATCTAATGCTGCAAGTCTCCCTGGGCTAGGGAGAGGCAGAACTTCTGCAGTTACAAGGAGAACACAGGGGGACTTACTGACCTCGTTCGATGTTAGGATCTACACAAATCTCAGGGAAGCAGAAAGGTTTAAAGGCTATATCCCTAGAGTCTTATACAGGAGAGAAAAAAAAAATAAATATTTTTCCCAAGATGCAGAATTTCAGTGCATACACTAATGAGAAGAACCATGCACAATTTCATGGCCTTACCTTATGTATATTCCCCCAAAAGTATACAAAGTGGGTCACATATGAATTTAGATGTGGATGTATTTATACCATCAAATATTAACAAGTCTGAGCATATTTACTTTATTAATACAAAACTTATCTAGGCATTCATGAACAGGTTTGAGGTTCAGACCCAACAACAGGTCAAATGTTCATGCAAGTCATCTCATAACAGTCCTCAGCACAGAACATTTTCATGCTTCCACATAACTCTCTTCAATCCATCTTCCTGTATATAAGAACAGGACCAGACTTCTCTTCCTTCCCACTTCAGACCTTTTCTCTTCTATAAGATAAGTGGGTATGCTCCCCCTTCTCCAGAGACCACCCAGTCAGTCCTTTTGATTTTGAGCTCTTTGGACAGTTTTGTTGACCTCTCACCATAGGGAAATGTCATTAATACAGTCCACTCCATGAACACATCTTAATAATATACAGAAATATGTAGAATTATCTCACTTTATTCCTACTTTCCAACATCAAGATCCTTCTGGTTTTTAAAACTTAAATACTTCAAGGCGTAGTATTCAGTAGATCTGTGAAACACTTCGTTATATAGACAGAAGTGGATGGGCAGAGAACTAGACCCTTACCTAGAGAGTTGCAGGGTTTTATTTAACAAAGTTGTTTCAAGCTTCAGGTAAGAATTCAGGATAGGTTTTCAAAAATATTCAGAAAAAAATAATATATTTTAGTTGATCCTAGCACACCTACTCAATATTTCTTTGCAATTACTTGATATTCGGACTTGCCATTATTTTTGATGAGTCCAGATTCAACCAAAATCATAACAATCATATAAATGATTTTCAAGAGAATACAGAAACCAAATACAACGAAGAAGGTTCACTACTAAAGCCATGTTAAGAAGATAAGATTCCAGCAGAGACAAAAGAAATCTAGCAACATAATTCCACATGGTAAATCAGGTAGTGAAACTTATTTTCTATCTTCTTACAATTCTTAACTACAACAAAGAGGACAAATCGTTTTATGGTTTTTGCTCCCATAAACATGTTATATTCCCATTCTGCGAAGCTTTACAATCCCCACAGCTCTACATATTGTAGAAGGAATAGCATTATTTTTTTCCTGTCTTTTTTCAGAATAGTCACAGTATTTCAGAGACTTACATAGTCACAGCCCAGCAAGGTTTTGAACATTACTACTTCTGACTACAATCCTCAAATACTTCCTTTATATTTTAAATAAATATCTAAATAAATAAATAAAAAGGAGCAGAAACTTAAAAATCCATTTTTAAAATCCTTCTCTTGGGAATATAACCCAGAGTGATAAAGAAGAAGGCATTTATCTTCATTTGCAGGGAACAGCATAACACAGATTACTCTGCTTTGCCACTTGTAAATTGTCAGCACCCCAAATATATGAAAATCAACAGTTATTATGCTCATCAGCACCTCTTTCTTTCTCTCTCTCCTTATATAGATATATATTTATTTATCTTTTTTTCATCTTCTAAAAGGCACAAACAACATGTCAGATATATTCAAGCATATGCAATATTCTAACTAGACAGACAAAAATAATCTTTGTTCTTTTCCCCCATGTGCTCTGTGGGAGTTTTGTCTTGTTTGTATGATTGATCAGTTTGTATTTTACTTACGCAAAACCATTTTTCAAACACATACATGCAGTTCAAAAGCAGATGAAAAATATTTGAGCCAGACCTTTTACTAGACAAAGCATAAGCAATACAGAGCAGAACTGCAACATTTAACAAGATAGTAAAATATCCCCCCAAGTAATATTAGAATCCTTCTGAGAAATAATGGTTGGGTTTTTTTCACCCCCAGTATCCTAGTATGTAGCATTGTAGGTTAACATAATTTTTTCAGGAAAAAGAAAAGAAAATAAAATCAGAAGATTTCTAATAGCCATTCTATTTTCTCTACCAAATTAAGCCTTTTGGGGATCGAATGGTAAATGAAACATCAGAAAATTGGCAGAATAAGTTAAAACCATCAATGAATGCATCCGTCACCTTCAGAAAAGGTCACGTTTCTCTTGATCACTCTTTGGTATGCTGTAATAATAGAAGCATACCAGGACTTCCTGTGTATTAGCCTTCATGTTTTCTCTTTCCATTCAACCCTGTGAAGATACCCTCTGTGCATTCTTATTTTGGCATCATAGTAATGCTTTTTTTTGGCAGCAATGAGGGTCGAGGATATTTCCTTACTTTCACTCTTGTCAACCTTAAAAATATTTTTTTAATTTTCAAGGCTGCTTCTTATCCCTCCCCCCTCAATGTCAAAAAAAAAAAAAAAAGTTTTATAACTTGCTTTCCTTGTACATATCAAATTTCCATCCCAACAAAAGATTGAGACATGTACAGCATGCAGAATTAAATTAATCAGTCATTAATTGCTTTTAATCTGTAGCAATTCTTCAGAGTTCTTTACCACAAATGTACTGCACAGACTGTATGTTTCCCCAGCAGAATTTAATTTTGCAAAGCACTAATCTGAAACAATCACTTGCAGTTTATTCACTTGAGTTATGATATGGCAGTATTTGCTGCATTGGGTGAAACTTTACAAATTTCACACTTGAAAGGTTAAAATCCACAACAGTGAAAGATATCACCACAACATTACAAATGTATTTGTATAGATTCACAAAACTAAAAATCATACTTCATCCTCAACATAATATTTTTTTCCTTTTGAGAATGCACGTGTTCTGTTCTCACTGTGCACTACTTCAACTGTCGAATGATGGGATAAAGGATCTTTCCTTCCTGAAATAGCTACGATTTTGTGTGTACTCATCAGCTAGTTTAGATAGTATAATTCAACTTAAGTCAATTACTGAAAAAGTATTAAGAAACAAATTCAAAAAAACAGCTTACTGCATTGTTGCTACGCATTATCTCACAGTCTTCTGCCTTAAAGCTGTTGCTTTTGCAACGTATAACTTACTTATTTTTCCTGATAGGAATTTTTAGAATCCTCTACATATAACTCACAATCTCAACAGTAATCAATACAGCAGGAGTCACCATCTTTAACATTCCTATCTTTTTTTTCTGAATTATATTGGCATTTACCTAGAAATTTAAAGGAGAATCCTGTAACCTCTGGAAAAAAAGGAGGTTTCTTTTTCAGTACGTTTTCCAGATACCCACCCCTTACTCTCTGGCAGTCTGGGTGACCTTAGGCATTTCAATTGACCTCTGTAAACCTCAGTCAACTCAGCTAGGACATGGAGCCCCTTAGAAAAGCAGATGTTGCATCAATGTTGAGTTTTCTTGGATAAATGCATTTAAAATTAAAAGAAAGCTATGACTGTTCAATGACCTTTCAGTATACTTAATGTCAAGAGCCTTTCTTTTGGAGACTAAGTGTCTATCTGGAATTGCTAATGCAATTTAAAAAAGGAAAAAGAAAAAAAAAAATCAAATTGCAACAGATCACATAGAAATGCAGATATAGGGATTGCATTCTCATATGCCATATGCTTTGGCTGTATTGGAGCTTTTCGTTTGGTCTATTTCAACATAATTCATTTATAATATTGTAACATTTTATATTCGTGCAGTTTTTCATTTTAAGTTCTATATTTATGCTGGATCTTTCATCTCAAAATGCATCCAAATTTAAGCTCATACACAGACAATACACACTAGACCAAAATCTGTAACGACGTGATGAATATAGTCAAAAAACAAACTGACAGAGAGCTAAGAAACATGGTTGGGTATATGCACAAAGAAATACAGTTTTATGTAATGAGGATATAACCTCCCATAATATCCCCAGGCCCTGCCATCTGAGCATGGATGTTTGCACTTGTCAGGTACCAATTCCACAGGCTGCGCTGAGCAGCTGTGAACCACAAGCGGAGTGAGCAGAGCAAGGGCTTGGTGGCTTTGATGAGTGACAACCTCAGGGCTGGGGAGGATGCTGACAGTGGCTGAAGCAGTCCCTGAAGTGGGCTGGAGTAGGTGTTCATCAGCTCCTCTGTCAGTGACTCAGCACACACACACATACATATTTCAGTACGGTTCCAGTGTAATCTCTTCTGGACTTTAAATCGCTGCCTGCTCTTCTCGTGGTTTTATTGCCCTGCTTTTGCCTCTTAAGGAAAGAGAGTACAGTGTTCCCCTATTTTCTTTTCCCCCAAGTCCAGCAAATCAGGATATTTTATTCACCTAGTATGTGAAATCAGTTATCAGTTATTTTCTAACTGGATCCACACGTCTTCATTTATATGAAAGTGCTTCCCCAAGAAGTATTGTCTTTAGCCAGGTCCAATTATGCTTATTATTATACCCTGCACCACTCAAGGACAACTACCTGTAAGGCAAAAATGCAGCACTATATAACATGATAAAGTTGTTCCAAATTTTTTCTCATCAATAGTGCTCTGATAAGTGTAAGGGGAAAACAGAAAGAAAAAGTAAACACAGGTTCACAAATTCCCACATCCAAAACCAAACCCCCTAAGACTACAGTGCTACTAAGCCCTTACAAAAGTTCTGTGTGCTGTAGAGTGTTACTGTAAATGTGCTGGTGTGTCAGCTTTGGAGGAGACAGAACTCCTAACTGCATAGCTGCTATTTAATGAAGCACTGCACCCGTAACTTCTTTGAAAAGGTGAGAAAGGAGTTGTTTTGGTCCTTGACTGACTTGATCTCATTGCCAGGCAATGCATTCTATCAGAAGCCACTGGTTGTAGCAGATCAATGTGGTTGAAAACCTGAATTTTACATACTGAATGAGCTATTGTAGAGGGAGGGAGGGAATCTGAACAGACCGACAGTGCCTAGCATCTTCTCAGCTGGCCACTGCCCACTTCCTTAAGGAGGAGGAGGAAAGCACATGCACCAGCTTTGAAAAGGCTTCCTTCTCCCCTAGTCCTCTGGACCTCCCAGCTCACAGCCCAGCCACCTATCAAAGTCAATAAAAGCAAAGCAATAACAAAATATGTTGTCTTCTTTTTAACTAATGTACATCCATACGCTCTCACTACTGCAGATAGGACAATTTTCTGACTTTCTATGCTGTGTTTAACCACACAATTCCCTGACGAGACTGGGAAGTCTTAGGAAGCTATATAATGAGAACTAAAGGTCACCACCCAAGCACCTGCTAAGAATCTAAAATTTGGTTCAACCTTCAATATATTAATATATTGCATAGTATTTTAATACATAATTATCCTTTCTGTACACTAGCATATTGAAAAATATGCTGTTGAGAATAACCAAGGAGTGTAGTAGAGCCTCACCCAGAGCTCTGAATTTCCTCACGCACAGAGAGACTATCATTTTCAGTGTCTGTGACCTCCTGGCATACAGTGTGTATTATCATAAATGAACAACAAAAATAGTAATTATTTATTTAAAAAGAGAGATAATAAGTAGGAGTTTTAATGTTACTATTAAACAAATACAATTACTGTAGTTTTAATGTATGCTCTTCATTATCTTCTGTTGGCTTCAATACTATGTGTAAAAATGAAATTGTGTGGCCTTTTTAATAAATAAAATTCAAGTACTGTTTATACTTTCCAGCCTTGCAGAGAACAGCTGACTTTATCCCTTGAAAACATTATGAAAATTTTTGAGTCATTCTCTAGAAACTATTAACTGAATTCCCTTAGATATTTTGGGAGTCTGTTCTACATTCAGATACCTGAGGTGATATCTGAAGATCGTTTAATTGCCCACCCACTCAGACCAAAGCATCTTAATTTACAGAAATTATCTCAAAGATCATATTCAAAAACCTTGTTAAAGTTAAGGTAAATAACCACTTTCCTCATCATCTCCAAAGCCCTTTATCTTATCATAGAAGGCAATCAGGTTGATTAAGCATCCAAACACCTTCCCCACCACATGCCCAGAAATACCGTCCCAGAGAACCTGCTCTATGATTTTCCCAGGGTCCCAAGTGAGGTCAATTGGCCTCTTTTTGTCTTTCTCCAGTTATCAAGAACCTCCCCTAGTTTTCATGATCTTTCAAAGCGGCTTCTGTCAGACATCAGTCAGCTCTCTGAGCACCTTGGATACTGCCTGTCTGCTCTCGTGGCCCTGAGAAGGTTGACTTCCCTCAAGTAACCCTCAACTCAATCTTCACCCACTATTGGCAGCTCCCCTTGAACCCTGCCTCTAAACAGGTCCTAGAAGCTTGGGAGACCTTGTTAAACAAGATTGAAGCAAAGAACACAATGACTGATAATGAGATTAATCGACTGTAGAACCAAATCCACCTCTGCATTGAGAGTGCTGTCATACTAGCAATACAATTACCATGGTGTAAGAGTAGGTATTAGGCTTAACGTATTTGTCATGCACAAAACATTTTTTTATGCTGTCTGTGTCTCACAACCTTATCATTTTCTCACACCAGAGGGATCAATCAATTTCATAAGCAATGTCTTCCAGGCTATTTTTGAGATTAAATGGTAGGATATCATTCCCAACACCTTAATCCTCACATGCTCCTACACGTTCAGCTGCAACAATTTTGACATGCAGGTCATAAGGTTGATTTGAGAATAACCAAAGCAGTTCATAAGGTTAATTTGATAACATCCAAACCTGTAATCTGCAATCAGCTGAAGTAAGGACCTCCGGCTGCACAGGTGGTACAAAGATACCCATGCTACCCATAACAGCTGGGTAACAAAAATCAACAACATTGTTGTAGTAAATTTGCAATGTGTACGCAAACCCTTTGAAACAAGGCACATAAACACCTCCTGTGAGAAACAAAAGCAGTCAAAAATGAAAATACAACAGTCTGCTGTGATCTACATTACATAATGTCTCATATGCAATCATACCTGTGATTATATATTAATCTTATTTCCCATGACAGGTTTATATTCTGTGGCTGCTGAATTCTGAGACATGAATATTGATCTGATACATGATGATCATCAGATATTTTTGATTTGAAATCGTCTATTGACTGTACTGTAGTTTTATCCCTCATAATTGCAGCCTGTCAGAATCAAGGTACCTATGCATTTCTGCAGTGCAAACAATGCCAGTGAGTAACTGCCACTATCTTCTGTAAGGACTGCAGAGTAAATCTGGACAGCTGATTACCCTAAACAACTCTTACACAGGAGCCTACATTCTTCTTTCAGACACACAAAAATAACTGAAAGGGCCTAATTAGGACACTGTTGATTGAACATATAGGTGCAGCAGTACTGAATTATAGTTTCTCTACATCCAGAAGAAATTGCAGCTTTCACAGATTCCAAGAGCTAACTGGTCTCTAACTCTTCCCAACCTAGAAGTGTCATCTACCCCTCTGCAGTAGCAGAGTTTAATGTTCCCACTCCTCTTACCAACAAATATAATACATTGTCTCTTCAATGGTTTCTGCAATTTCTACCAACAAATCCCATATTCCAGCTGTTCCCAGAAGAGCTTTATAATGCTCCCACTTTCTCCCCATAACCCTACTATATTTGCTTGTTAATAATTTCTTCTGTAGATTCACTGTGACACATTATTTGTGTACTCTTCATTATGTTCTACCGGGCTGCTTGCCCCATTTTCTGTGTCTAATTCTGATGTTGCCATGGTACCATAGTATATCAGAAGTAAAGACTCTACAACAGTAGATCACCTTTTACTACACCCCCCATTTACTAAAAAGGAAACAGTCCATCTCAATAGTGAGCATTGCTCCTACTAAGCTTATTTAAAATCCTTATTTTATGCTTGTAGACATAGTTCCTTTAAGCCATTGGGAATTTTGTGTACTGAGAACTATAGATTTATTTTTTTTTCTTTGCTTCTATGTTACTGGAGTATTACCAAAACCCCAAACAGCTCGCTAAATATTTGCCATATATATGCTTTTGTCTTTTTTCTTGTTTGAAGTCTTCCATTGAAAGAAAGATTTCCCAAAAAGCCAAAAGTGAAGTCACAAATCACTCTTTATAATAATAACCTTTGATAGACATCATTCATTTTCCTAAACAAAACAAAACAAACAAACAAACAAAAAACCAAAATCAACAAAAAAAATACCAAACAGATCTGAACTTCAGATTAAGCAATGGGTGGTTATGGGAACTATTGAATCCCTAAGCACCACACTTGATTCTTGCTAGACTGTCATCAAGACTAGAACTAGAACTATCATCTGTTTTGAGTTTATATGAGACCAGATTATTAAAAGCATAAGGATATCTTAGGAAATCAATCAAATTTCAAAACTTTCATAAGACAAGGTTAAAAGTCTGGGATGACCACTGCTGTGGCAGAATGTTTGAAATGGGAAATAAACCATCCAACTAAATGACATTTGAATAAAGCAGAAAGTCCAATTCTATATATGATCTTATTGCTAAAAAGATTATATTACTAAAATACATATAAAGTATATATTAATAAATATATATATTATATAAAAGGAGATAGTTAATTACTTATTTTAGTCTTTTACGTGCTCCACAAAGAATCAGCATCTTTTAAACAGCATACGTATTCATACGTGCATAGAAGGCCACCCAAATTTACCGTACAGAATGTAGCAACCATGCAAATTAACTAGGCACAAGGAAGAAGAGTTGTCTTTCTTCAATATCAGGGGACCATGCAACATTCACTTATATACACAGAACATTTTTTCCACCGCTATCTGTTGAAGCATGAGGCTCACCACTATGAGGAATGAGTGGCAATGGCTCCAGCAGTGAAAAAAAGAAGCATCTCTCAATCTTACACAGCTGTAGTGAAACTGCTTCCAAGTCACTTTTCGACTAGCCAAGCAGCAGCTACAAGTCTGCTGGTTTCACTGCTAAAAGCAGCACGCTGGAAGCAAGAGAACAGATAAGCTTGGGAGGGTCTTTGAAATTATTCATAGACTTTCTACTGACAGTTTCAGTGGAACTTTTAACATTAAACAGCTTGCAAACTGAGATCATCAACAGCGCATCAGCTTGCATCAACTATAATCCTTCTGCAGGTTTCAAGTTATATGCAGTGGGCATTAGCATAGCTCAAAGTGTTCAAAGAAAATACTGTAGGAAGCTGGAAAAAATGGATATTTCAAGCACAATTCAGGATTTAGCTGTTGCTTATGGTAATTTTGTTGTGCAATTTACACTGTTTAATTCTTGGAGGGAATAATTTGTACTGTTTTCTCACTATAAAACTCACATTTTATGCATTAAAAAAAAAAAAAAAAAAAAAAGAGGGTAGATTTTAACCTACTATTTCTTTACAATGTAAAACTACATGATTGACAATTACCAGTGCAAAGTTTTCGATATGCCGCCAAATAATACTTAAAATAGAACGTCAGTATTTTTTCATGTGAAAACCTGTGCACTCTATAACTACCTCTTTTTCTGCAATTCAAAAAATCTTCACAGGTTCAAGAAAAAAATATTTTAAGCTTGATGTTTGTGAAGAAAGGCATGCGTATAAAAGCCATTATACCATACAACTGAAATGTTTGTGAAATTTATGTTTCCATTACATGCAGAGTACAGTCATACTTTTATGAATTTTCATGGACTTAAATAATACTTTTTTATTTGAAACACATTAAACACCTCCCTTCTATAATTAAACAGAGAAATATTTTAGGCCTAATTTTCCATATCTACTGATAGTCAAGTTAGTATGTGAGCAATGTAATGTTGTTCTCAACATATTTCTTCCCCTTTACTACCATTTTTCTCCTTTCAGTTCACCAGGTACATTCTGACAACTGGGAGGCCACTGGGATTTACTAGATTCAATTTCTTCTATAGAAGGTCATGTATTAATGCCAGAAAGAAGAATATGCCATAATTATTTAGTTAGACCATTTTAAAAAAAATATCTTGATTTCACCTTTTTAGACTTCAGTCTAAACCTTCAGTTTCCCTATTCTATTAATGGGTTGCATTTCTGTTCACTCACCTATCTGTACTGTAAGCTACACAGAACATGGTCCTTGCCTCCTTTCTTGTTTAAAATATTCTAGAATATTATAAGCACTGCAAAAGCAACATTTATATTGCAGCCCTTATTTGGGGAATTTTACACTCATTGAAATGTTGGCCTGAAACATCCACAGATTTCATCGGCATGTAGATTGAACTTTGTTGAGAGAAAATGGCAGACGACTTCTTCAGACACAGCCCACATGACCATTTGCAGCTTTTACTTGAAGTCATCCCCTTTTAATTTTGCTAAAAAGTAAACCAGTTGTCATGGTTAATCATCTCCTACGCTTAAAGACAAAAAGTACACAGCTTTGTCACCGACCTAGGAGAACATTTAAACAATGTGAAGTATATGACCTTAAGTAAATGAATAATCTTCCTGAAGTCCTTAGTAGCATCTCCCTAGGCATATAAATTTTGCCATTCAGAGGTCCAGACTAGGTTGAAAAACTCCTATATTCACATCAGTGTAAAGCTAAACAGCTGGAGAGAAATTATACGCAGACAAGGGTCAAAGCTGCGTGTGTCTATCTCATTGTCCTTGTAGGATTACTCCTTACATCCTATTCTGCAGCGTTTCATCAAATTCTCTGCATAGTGAGGCACATACGACTTCCTTTGCAAGACTATTCAGACTAATATATCTTATTGTCAAAATTTTTTTATTCAAGTGCTTAAAATAAAAAAGAAATCCAGTATGGGATTTTTGGGGTTGTCTCATTACATCACTTTGTTAATATATTATTTCAAAGTCACAAGTCTGTCTGAGGAATTCATTAGTATCTTTGGCACTAGTTAACTACCTCTATAAACTTCATCTGCAGGTAATGCAAAATATTCTTTGCATTTTCCACAGTCTTTTTCCTAGTTCTGACTAAAAGAGCAACTACTATTTCCCTTATCAATCTCCCTCTTGAGATGGAAAATCTTGGCCATCCATCATAAGAGATTGATATGGATCCTACAGAAAAGATATGCAAGTATTTGGTATGCATCATGCTTCCATTAGAAGAAAACATCCTAACGAATCATCAATCCTTTCTCCTAAAGCTTCTCCTACTATTACAAATCTCTTCTTTTTACTTTCCACTCTTCCTCTCCTCTTAATTTTTACTGTTTTTTACCATAGTTACTGAAAGCTCTCCATCTCTTTATGGAGTACAGAAGGTATAAGAGATAAAAAATCACAAACCCTGCTGAGAAACAGTGTTCTATCAGCTTGAGCTTTGCTACTTATGACCACAGGACTTGAGAATTGTCACTTTGACAATTGCAAAAGACTGTCTCAGTTTATCTTAGGCCAAAATAAATGGGAATTTTTAAAACTACTATCAGTGCTATTTGGTCTCTGTAAGAGTAAGCCTAGAATTTCATTGCATTTTCTGAGAACACAAAGAAAGTAGTACAATAGTATTTTCAATAGTTGGCACAGCCAAAGAGAAGCTGCAAGTGCACTAACATTCCTTGGCAGGAACACACCAGAGAAGAGAGTACAGTCTTCTAACTGTTCAGTGAAGGAAGAAAGAGAATTGAGGCTTTTTATCATGCTATCAGGATTTTCCAGAAGCAACAGACCATCCAGAAGCATTTTCTAAAATGCTCCATTTTCAGTGTTTGACTTTACCTACAATCCCTGTGTATCTTTAGATTGACCTCAGCCAGCTGCTGTTCACATGAGTGCTGATGACATCTAGGCAGGGGATATTTGGGATACAGTTATTTGGCTTAGAAGCAGGTGGGATATGCAGTTGATGCCTATCTGTGCATTGCTGGCATTTAAGAGGAGAAGCCTATATCCAGCAAGGCACTCAAATTTGTGTTCAACTTTGACTTCAGTAAACTACTCACATTTTCAAGATTAAGAAAGCACTTCACTGGACGGAGACCAGAATATCCTATAATATAATGAAGTAGAGGTAAGTAGTCTATCTTGCAGCAATGTAAATCTAAAATAACTCCAGCTAAATCCAAAGGTTTCTCCAGATTTACACTGACAGGAAAGCAAGTACTAACCTATTGTATTCACAATCCCCACAGCTACTATACTCAGTTCTTTGTATTGCCAGATCATTCTTTGCTTTCTCAACAGAAATGTCTTCATAATTATTCCATGCAAGGGCTGTATTGGCTCAGAAAAATTAAATAACATGGGATTCAGCAGGCCTAAGAATTATGCAAAGACTGTTTTAATCAGCTTAATATTTAAAAGAAACTATTTTGTTTTTTAAAAAGTACATCTACCACAAGTACAATATAGTTCTTTGTATACAAGCAAATTAGCAATATTTTTTTTCTGTGCAGCTGAAGGGCTGTAGACATTGGAAATTTAAAACAGTCATTCCATGAGGAAAGAAAACCTGCATAATAACAAAAATATAGTTTTAAAGCAAATGTGTGTATTTTCTCTTTTTGTGTGGAAATTAGAACTAGATGAAAGAAGGAAAATAAGAGTAAACAAATAATTTTTTAAATAAACTGGAGACATTAGATCCAATACAAAAATGGGCCAGACCCACCCCTGTTGCCAGCTGCAATTTTACTGCAATTAATGCAGCCACAGCAATGTACTTGGACTAAGCATAATACTGCTTAAATACATTCAAATTCTAAATAATATTGTCCTAAAATTTAGGGGGGTTTGCATTGTTAATATTCATATGAGTAGCATACCTTGCTGCTGTCTTTGGATGTAGATGAATGAGTTATGGAAAACATTTGCTACTGTATCAAGGGCTTATTGCCTCCAGGAACCCTATTAACTGTGTTTGGAAAAATAACTCTTTAATTAGCATTATAAATAACCGCCAACTACGTTTTTGTTCTAGGATGCAGAGAAAAGTTGATTTGAAATCAATTCCAAACCAGGAATTTTCTTCTTTTTTGTTTCTGCAATTCAGAGATACAGGTGGAAGAATGGTCCTCTCTTAGAATTGAATGGCAACCTCTTTATAAATTATTTTCCAGGTCATTTCACTGAGTGTTTTGTAGGTACTTCATTTCATTCCTTGACAACTGACCCAAAACTTTGAGCTGGGTTACTTGTGATCTAGGCATTGTCTTTGATGTCCTTGGATACAAAAAAAAATTATTTTTCTAGCCTTTAATTCTTCCCTATATACCAGTGAAGACTCCCTCCCGGCTCTCAGCTTCTTTACAGAGGCATTTTAGCCTTATTACTTATTAGGATCAGATGCAAAACATCCATATCCTTATACATTAGAAAATGTTTAATAAGAATGAGCTTGAACAAATTTTTATTATAATGAAAGGATTAAGGTACATGATAGCATTAATATTTAGGAAAAATTAAACAAAATTGCTTTTTATCTGCTGCAAACTATGTTAAATATTTAATATGCCACATTATAGGGTCCCCATTTCAGCAAAGCGTATGACAACCTTTGTGTTATGAACCTTCATTTCTGTGATTCAAACTTTGTTGAAAAATTTCAGAAAGCTAAACCTAACACTATGTGCAGGTTTTCTAGGCAGTTAGCACTGAGACAGGCTTCCAAACCTGTGCAGAAGGTCCATAGCAGAAAGTCGTGCAAACAGTAGGTCTAAAAAGATAGTCTCTTGTGGGCTCTACTGACCCAGCACATGGTTTATTTAGAAGGGAGCACAGAGTTTAATTGTTCTGGAGCTTATGGGAAGCCTTTTTGTTGCTTTGTTTGGAGTGTCTGGGTATATTTTTAGACAGCTTTATAATGCACACACACACAAAAAAGGTGATTTTTTTTTTTTCCCCAGTTATCTGGCAGCAGATACCTTCTATATAATCACTGTGACTATAAGTATTCCCCTATAACTGAAAAAGTATACTAAATCCCTCTAAGAGTGAGGGATGTGCTTTCAAAACAAAGCAAATAATTTCTTGCACTCTGAAGGCTGAGAAACATCCAAGCCTTCTCTAGGAGTCTAAAAATTAAATCTTTGGGGGAAAAAAGAATCAAAATAAGTAAATATCCAAACCCAAGTAGGACCTGTTACAGTGAGGCTATGGATTGGATGAAATTTTAAGGTAATAGTGTAACAGATGTAGCAAATTTAGTAGTAGATTTTTGTTGCTTTCAGATCACTGAACTGAGAAGCAAATAGAATGAAAAAATTCTGAGTTTACTCCAAAGCTGATCCTTACAATGACCTTGAACAAAAATCTATTATCCTTTACCTTTATCTCTCCTCCTGTAAAATGCGATAATAAACACTAGTTAAGCATTATATTTCTATCTTAGGATGGAACTCAGAGCAAAAGACATCAACATAACCACGCTGGCTGAGCTGACTGAATCCCTTCAGCTAGTCTTTTCACACTCTATGCCCTACAAAAAAAAAAAAAAAAAAAAAAAAAAAAAAAAAAAAGATGACAAAAAACAAACCACACACCCACCAAAGCAAAATTACCCTAACTTACCCTGACTTTTTAAAACCTGTGAAGGTCTCAGTAGTCATTTTAAAGCCCTCCTACCCTCAGTTCACTTCCATTTTACCCACCCAAGGCAATTGTTTTCACCCATATACACATCCTAGCAGCTATTATCTATTTGACTGTGGAGCATTTTCATATGCTCAGCCCTCTTGTGCAATACAAGTGTGGTACCACCACTTGAAGCAGCAGTCTTTTTTTTTTAACCCCCTTCCTTTATTTCTTATAGAAGTTTTCTTCACTAAACAAAAATAGCTTCCTTCTTTGCAAGTAAAAACTTCACAATTAGCTTACTGTTATGCAACTGAATTCATGACTTAAACGTCTAAGTACTGCGAGTTTTCATGTCTGTAATATACTGTATATTTCTTCAAGGCACTGTTTTCTGAAGTTCTTATCTCACATTCAAGAAAATACATCATGAAACAGGAGGAGAGTATAAGTCAAACAGTATCAAATATGCAGTTGTCATTAGTTTTCGCATTTTCTGACCCTGGCCTACCTAGCCACATTTAGGTATGCTACAAAGATCTGAGATATTTATATAAAAACTGGAAAACGGTGAAATATAATGGAGAAAAAAATTACTAACTATCAAACACACAGCCAGTTAGTTTGAAACTAAGATGGAAGACATCCAGCACAGTCTCACAGAAAGCAGAGATCAAAAATATGTATTATTCAATAACTCTAGAGGTTTGAGACAGGTTACTAGTACAGCAAGAATGACACTATATTTTAATAACGTTGAGCTGAAGTATTTGTTTAAATTTTTTAAGCTTGACTTCAATAACCATATTGTGTTACTAAGTGCCAGAGGGGTGTATGACATTTTGAATTGGTTGGTTGATTGTGGGTTTGTTTGTTTTTGTTTTTTTTTTTAGCAGGGAGGAGGGGGGGAAGACAGTGGGGGGGCGTGGCTTTTTATACACACACAGAAGAAAAATGCTTGGATACCACCATGAGAAGGGGGTAAGTACAGAAGTGCATTTCAAGAGTAGAACTAAAAATATAAAATATCTGTACTTAAAGGTGAGTTTTGAAAAAAGATAGTCCAATAAATAGTTTTTATTGGGACATTAGTGACCATTAACTTCTCATGCGTGTGGCTGATGCTGTCAGGCAGAATGTATTAGTGATACTTGTAAATGTTGTCTGTGAATATATACACAACTTGTGCATCTGCTGTAAAGTATCCCAGCTCCACTTACCAGAAGGTTTTTTTAAGCCACCAAAAATGTAGATTAAGGTTTCAAGAGAAATAGCTTTTATTAATTACATGTTAAATCATTGCTATAAACAGCCTTTATTTATGTTAGCACAAAATTCTGTCAGTGGATATATATCTTTATTTCACTGCACCATACTTTCAAAGAACTAAAACCTTAAAAAGGAACTCCAATAAAAAGTGTGATTTGAACCTGAAACTGTGTACCAGCTTTTGAAACAAAAATTAAAAACTTTCAGTTTCAACTGTAAATATTAAGGTATTGAAATGCTAGGTTGCGCTTACAATATATATTTGGAGGGCAGAAACTTTACAAGCTTGAAATCCCTCCTTCAGGAAAGGCAAACAAAAACCAAAACCAAAAATACGACAAGAGAGAGTCTTTTGAAATGCATTCATGCAATTTTCATTGCCGTCACTCTCCTTTCCACATGTGGCAGGCTGCTTTGAGTGTCTTGATGGTTTGGTAGAGAATGGCTTTCCTCACCTGCAGAATTTCAGGGGAAACCACACAGTGGCAGTACTGTGAATGTAAATGCTATGCTCAATTGTGCAGCAAGATATGAGTCTTTTAAGAACTAAAATAGTTTTCGATGCTTGAATACAGTTAAGTTCACTGTTACTTTATATAGAAGACATCCTGGTTTCTATTGCTCCAAGAGAGGAAGAAAAGCATTCAGTCAACATGTAATTTATTTCCTTCTGTAATTTTAGTATCCAGAGGCCTCAGACACAGAGTTAGTCACACATTTCACTCCGGGCTACTATTTTCTCTCATTTTTTTATCCACTCTTTCATTTCCTTTATTCAGGCATGTTTTTGAAACCCAGCCTCTTAGTGTAAACTTGGAATTCTTTGCCAAAAAATATAAGAAAAAGAAAACAAACTGAAGAAGCATCCCCCACACAAACATATACGCACACACATACCCCAGACATTTATGATTCATCTTGGTTATTGGTTTTTATACTTTCATAGTAGACAGATAGAAGTTGATGAGCATTAGCAATGACAAATATAGAATGCTCTGTTCTTTTTCACTGTACTGTGAGACTCTTGTTAAAGAGTACAGCCACACAGATTGCAGATGTTAACTTCTGATGTACAGGTATCTGTCAAGGAACAGAGGGATACTGCTAAGTAAGTCTGAAAGAACTCTCACATTTACAGAAATAAAAAAGCACAACAACTTTGACAGCTTTTCACTTTTGCTTTAAGACCATCTTTTGAATACTGACATGCACTTTACGTTTTGCACTTGGCTTCTCTATTAGTAGACCAACAGTTTTGTGTTCCCTTTCAGACTGATGTACAAATATCGAGACCCAGACTTACTCAAAGATAACATCGGGAAAGCAGAGTTATATCTGTTAAATAATTTCAAAAGAAAAGCTGGTCATGCTTTTTCTGTGTAACTGACACCTCGTGCTTTTTCTCCCCTTGTTTCTGTGCTCCGAGTAATACACTTTAGTTTGCAGCTGTACAACAGTGGAAATTTCCTCCAGGTGATCATTTGGTGATCGTTCTCAGTACATGATGAAAGGCCAAGACTGCATGTAATTTACTGGTTTTCAAGCCTATGTGCTTTCCAAACAGAAAATATAACAGTTCACATAACCACGTACGCTCTAGGAGCACGGCATACAGCACTAAAACAGGCCTTTTTTTTTTTTTTTTCTTAGTTAGGTAGAAAGATACATTTATATCTACGTTTCTCACCTAAACTCCCTCTTCATTCCACCAGGTGCATAAACAGCATTTCTCCTCTTTCCTTTTAAAGAAAGTATCAGACTTTTGCCTGCAGGGGTTAACACCCAGTGATTCTGACTACCTTTCTTTTCCTGCTTAGCTTGACTGACTTTGCTTTTCACTACAGAAGCTGCACTTTTCCCCTTGCCGAGTCATACCTCGAGTTCACATAACCCAAATCAGTCAAACACTTTCCAAGCAGGATATGCACCATAATCCCTTCCACTGGCATCCACAGAAGGGTGACAGTCCCTCAGGAAAGCCCAGGGAATTATGTTTAACAAAAAAATATAAATCAAAAATGCACACAAACACACATATGCTGCATGACTCCCCTTCATTGCCTGAATGACATTTAAAAAATAACCATAAGAGCATTAAACTACCCAGTAGAGTAGCAGATGGGGAAAAATTCTTTCCTTATCAAAGCTAAATTATTATATCACGGCTGGTCTCAAAGCTATGAGGTACCGGTGCTTTTGAACTACACTGAGAAAAATATTAGGAGAGGATTTTATCAAATATTAAAAGGCACGGTAAATTATTTTAACTTGGATGTTGCTCAATTTCTTTCTATGGTGAATCTATCCTTTTAAGTTGAATCTCTTTTTATCTTGAGCTGCAATGGCCTTTCCTGTAAATGTGCTGAAGGGTATCACACATTTCCAATAAACTATTTTGCAACATTATTCACAAAATGAACACGCCATTTTTTACAACACCTGAAAAAGGCTGAACAACAGCAAAGTCTTCAAACAGAAAACTAGTACAAACTGAGGGTTTTTTTCCCCTCGATCTCGATAGTAATTCCCAAGTTTGGCACTCACTAATGCCATTTGAAATAATTTCACTGTGAGGTTAGCTACCCAGTGCAATTCCCTAATAAATTTACAACTAGTTCCTAATAAAAATCTAATTCCTGCATTGCTGATAGGAGACTTTCTTTTCATTACTGTGCTTCTCATGACACAATTCCCCTGGCCGCACCGCAGGCAGATGGCACCTGGGCAAACACCTACAACCTGCTTACACACTTGCAGGCACCTCTGAAGGGACAATGTACACTGGATAATACTGGACCCTCTCCTCACCAGCATCCCCATTTTCTCTCCAGGCTTGGAAGCAGTGAGGAGGGGTGGCTAGGCAAGAGCACGGAGTGGAAAAAGTGAAGAATTAAGAAGCAAAATTGCACAAGGCAGAGCCCAAGCAGTACAAGGTGGGAAGGAGGCAGCGCCTGAGGGAAGGTGGCTCCTGGGGCCAGACCCACCACAGCCAGGTCCCCCCAGCCTAGGCCCACACAGGGGTTCTTGCTTTAAACGAAGCAGTTGTCCAGCTGCAATAAATACTTTGTGGCTTCTCTGCCATCATTTTCAATAATTGCCATGGTCACCTTACTGTTGAAAGGTAAAAATAATTTAACTAACTCACATACTATAGCAATTGTAAAAAAACTCTTACCAGTCAGAATAGCAGAGCCCTCCTCCTGCCTCAGAGCCTCCCATCTGTCGTGTGAAAGAAGAGCAAACCCAAGAGTCTTTTTTTCTACTCTGTACACACCTGTACCAAATATAACGCCCTAAGGCAGGACACCTGCACTTCAGTACCACAGCTCACCTGCAGCCCATCTGCATAATCATGCTGTGGGTAAGTCCCAGAGCTGGGGAACTCCACTACAGGTACCAGAGAGACTCTCCAGCTTGGCTCCTCAACATCATGAGACCCTGGGCAGGCAAATACCAGTCTTGAATTCCACCAACAGATCTCCTTAAGTTGCAGAGACAGTCATGAAGGCACTGCATTGTTCAAACCTATATTAATGGCTCATGGTTTCCAAAGGGAGGTTATTCCAGTGAAGAGCCAACATCTCCCAGCCCAGCCTTTCCCCTGTCCAGCACCACTCTTATTTTCCAGAGGTTGGGAACTGTCAGCAAAGCTGTCACCTTTCCAGTGAGAGCCTGGAGCCTCACCTTTCCATTACCCAAGGCGTCTGACAGCCAGTTATCCTTGTGCTGCCAGAGCAGTACTAGACAGAAAGATTGGAATTAGTATTTGCTGCCAAAAAATACTGGATACTTCCTAATCACACTAGGAGAGCTCTTGCTAGGTTTTCAATCTCAGAGATGCTTAATATAGCAAAGCAGGAAGACAAAGTTTCACTTTCAAGCTAGAATTCAATAATCCTACTTGTAGCAGTTGAAAGAAAACTTCAGCCACTGCCTCATTGTCTAGAGATGCAGGAAAGATCTTATCTCTATTCTATTATCACCAAATTTTAATTCTCTCAAACCAGTTAATTCATAACTTAGCCCTAGTAATCACAGCATAAAATATAAGTTTCTATATTTTGGGTTTATATACAACTGTCAAATCCCATGAGATAAAGTTCAAGATACAGCACTTATTATTTTAATGTTCTGTTCCCGCATTATCACCTACTATACTTATTTATTGCTTACTTTCTCTACAATTCTCAATCTCCACAGTACAGCAAAATGTTTTTGTCTTCATTTTATGTTCTATTAAAAGACAAATTGAACTCGTTGCTTTGTCTTTTATCATGGTACTTCAAATATAGGGTAGGTGCCTGGTAACCTTCTCACTTTTATCAGAAGTTCAAAATTAATAGTTTCCATTACCTTTTCTTCTGCACTAAATATTGTTTCTTCACAGAAAATGAAAGAAAAATAAATTGTTGTTAATGATTTAAAAAAATATATTAGACTGGATATTTCAGCCCTAATTTTACTTAGAATTGTATTTCTGATACATTGCACACCCTATGCTTTTATGTCATATGTAAATTTAAAGAATGATATGTATTTTTAAAATTATATGTTGAAAGATCTTTAAAGTTGCAAGGCTAAGTGAAGGGAAGCCAAAATTTAACCTGACTGTGCTGTGTCCTGGTGCATTCTCAATTATATTATGTCATGGGTTATTACATCTTGTTAAATTCAACTTGTCTAGCACTCTTCAGACCATTAAAACATTCTTAAAGAGAAGTTGCGTTTTCTGATTACAGTTTTTGGCTCTTATTTGTGTAGTCTTGTGTTAACAGTCTGATTTTCAAGTACATTTCTTGGTGACACTCAGCTTTGTCTGTGTAGGGCTCTTACTACTAAGTACTTACGGCTGATAAATGCCATTCTTAACTGAGGTGATTTTCATTCTGCTTCGCTCCATTAGTTCAAAGTACAAAATTGCAATGAAAAGCTGCAATGTCCTCTTGGTAGTTTGACTCTGCTTTGAGTTCAGTGCTGCCCATATTTATCTAACTTACAGACTCATTTTGGGGGAAAAAGCCTCAATTTTATGTACTTTTTTTTAAACCCGCCAAGGTTAGGGACCCAATTCTGTGAACACTTTTCATGCAATCAGTTCCACCAAATGCCCATCCCCTGAGGAAAGAGAATGACCTGTTTCAGTATGGGATGCAATGCACAGCTCTGGTCATATTTTGCAGCCATTAAACTCAATACCATGGACTGTAGTGGTAAAAACCTACAATCCAGTTGTTTTAAACTGCCACAAAACCTCCCAACTGCAAAATTCGTTGTGATTTGCACTGGTGATGGGGGAAACTATTTTCAGGCAACTGTGCCTGGAAGATTTTGAAGTTCTCATCTGCACCCCAGTAATTACGTATTTATAGACAACAAAATCACACCTAGCAGAGATAAACCCACTTTTTACCTATGTGCTTCAAACCTTCCATGAATAAAGCAGTACCAGGGGTAACCTTTCATGAATACAACCTTAGGGATCACAGAGCACCCTCAATCAATGCAGGGAACTCATGTTGACAAAGTATATGGGAAACAGATTGAGGTATTAAAGCGCACAGCCTCTGGTGTTTTAGATGTAAATACTATAACCATCAAATATTTAGACTGTTATGTAAGCAGTATGTCATTTTTTAAACAGTTACTGCTTGGAATAAATCTTTAAGGATGGAAATTTTGGAAGTGCTCAGTATTGGCCTAACTTTGCTTTTACTGAAATCAATCATGAAATTTTCACAACTTTGGAAAAGGACTTTGTCTATTTATGTGTTTCCACAGCACTAAGCACAATGAGTCTTTATCCTGGCTGGGGCCTTTTGACTCTGTTGTAATCTAAATAAATTGATTTATAGGAGATTAGGCAGACAATTGATGAGCAAACACACACATACATATAAAACAGGTAGGGCTTCCAAATGATGGTTTAGCAATCCATTGGATCTTCTTCATTATTTTCTCTTTGAATCCTAAAATTCATTTGCCTTCTTCCATAGTAATTTTCTTTTTTTTTTTAATTTTCCCTAACATAATTCCAATCTTAATCCAATAAAGTATTCAGTCGATAAAATTTAACTTTCTTTCATTCTTGCTACAAACAAATGCTATTTAGTTTGCACAATAAGCACATTAGTTTGGGGATCTGATTCCTACTTTATGTCAGCAGAACATAACCTCACGCCTATTTCCACAAAGGGTGCTGCTGATAAGAGTGATGTGTAACCTACTCTATATTCGTAGGAATAACTATCTTTGCTGGACTGAGTAGGGGAATGAGGGTGCATTTCTTTTGTGGGTTTGTAGAGAAGTTAAGTCTGTTTATTTTGTTTTTTTCAAGAGATCCACATAAGCATTAATTTACCCGGGGACTGACTTTAGAGGCAGTTATTTTACTTTCATATACATGTCAACCCTAAAACTGTCTGAAAAGATCTTATTTTCTTCCAAAGAGCTACAGTAAGACCAAAACTATGCCTGCTCATCACTCAACGTGGGATTTTAAAAGGTCAATACTGCAATGTCTTTTTCCCTATTTTCTCCAAATAAAATGCTACAAGTTACTGAAATGGAGGCTGTGGTTCATCAGAAAGTTTTCTAGGTATTTTCCTAGCAGCTGCTATTCATTCCCATCTCCCTCACTGCTCCTCCAGTTGGAGACCCATACAGCTTGTTTTGGATGTACGTGATGAACCAGACCAAGATTAAATCCTCTTTCTCTTCCTTGAAATTGACTTTTAGCCTGGGCCAGCTCCCACTCTGTTGATCCTATGCAGAGCTGTACTAGCACAAGGGAGGTAGCAGCTCTGAGGAGCCATATCTACGCCTGGCAAAGTCAGCATCAACACATACATGTGCCACGGGAAATATTTCTGAACCTCTAAAAGTATTCATACTAGATCCCTGAACAAGAACACACACACATTACGTTATAAAACTGGCAAAGGAACAAACTTCAGAGAGTAGCCCAAGTTGTAAAATAGGCCAAGGAAGGAATCAGGTAATGATAACAGCTTGTTCATCTTCTTTACCTAAATTCAGGTGACGTTATCACTAACCCCAGCCCGCTATATATTTTATAGTAAGCAATTCTAGTCTTCAGATTACCAAGCTATATATTTAGTGCTTTATTCTCAAAACTGTTTCACCACAAATGACAGCTCATTTCACAAACAGCTTATCTTATGGCTAAAGATATATACATACATACTAAAAATGCTGCTGAGTCTCTGAATGTATAATGCAGCCTGGTAGACATGGTAGTGATTGTAACACTGCATTGTAGACACAAATGTTAAAGAAACTTGGCAAGAATCAACACGTTTTAGCTACTCAAAATTCAGATTTTCTCAATCTTGTCCCCTTCTGATGAATGGAACATATGGGAGTATTGTTCATAAAACTTGCAATGCTTTTCTCAATGTCTACCAAAAATCCTCATCATGACAATATTTACCAAGATACATATAGATTCAAATTTGAATTAATTACCTAGAAGTTTTTCTGTACTCCCAGGTTTACTGGAAAAGAAACACCCTTCAGAAGCAATGTGTTGTGAGTACTTAACAGTAGATGTTATAGCAACAGAGGTAGTGGAGTTTTACTGGGGAAGGCAGCTATCCAGTTAAAAGACAACAATGTTGAGTGAGATAAAAGACAGGGAATAAAGTAGCTGTTTTGCCAAGAAGCAGTTTGAAATCTGACATTATAAACAAAACACATGCAAATCTAGACATAAATCTTCTCTCATAAGCTGAAGGCTCCAAAATATTTTAGCTAGCATTATTACTTACAAACACTTCCTGAAATACAGCATCACAACTGCAAAACAGCCTTTAACCTTGTGTTCATTCACTCAAGAACCATGTTATTTATTATCCTTTATCCCTTAATTGTGGGGACTTCACCTACTGCTCTCCGCTTATTTGAAATGCAGAATAAAATACAATGGATGTCTGAAGACTTAACAGGTGTCAACCAGATATTTGCCAGCTACTACTACTATTCTACTGGGAGGAGTTGCTGTTCTATAAATACTAATTAGAGTTTTGCACATGATCTTGCTGAAATACCTAAGGTGATGAGTGGCCAGTTGTTACTTTTAAAAGATTAGCACAATTTGAAAAACTAATGTCCCCAATGAGGCAATGCTCACACTGAATAATCAAGAGTTATAGCTGTTCTCTGCCCAAAGGGAATATTTGCTCACTTCATCATTTGGAAAATCTGCTGCCTCTCAAACAACTCACTCTTCTATTTCACTTTGAGAAACTTGTAAAACTTTGTGCAATCAACATAATAGTACGCTATATGTACTGAAATGGTCCTTCACTGCTATGCCCACATGCTAGATGTTATTAATACCTTCCAAGGACAGAGCTTTTAGTGTGAAATCATGATTAAGAAACTGCAGCAAAATTAGGTTGCACTTAAATGAAGCAGCAAAGAAAAAGAAGATTACATTAGAAACTGCATCAGCATAGCAAAAATTTAATTTCCTCAAATCCATCACCCTTCAAATTCTTCACCTCCACAAATGAAAGAAAGAAAAAAAAAAAGTCAGGCAAATAGAGGTCTCTATAATAGTAGTTAAGTGGTTTATTTTTGTAGCAGTTCTTATTGAGAAAAAAAAAAAACACCAAAAAAATCAGTTCTCTAAAAACTTGGTATAATGCTTCTGAGCAACCAGCTAATTTTAAGCAAAAATGCTAAGTGATCAGACACAGCACATTCCACTGGCTTGAAATAAAATCTTGAGTTTCATCTTGCCCAATTTGCTATGAAGTGCATCTGATGTAACATGGTGTGACACAAAGCTGCATTTCTACGTATGAGCTATGATTCATTGCAGTGAAATTTAACTGATGCAGCTGACACAACCCTATACTAATCAGTGTCAACACAGCAAGTCCACAAAAAATGCAGAAAAAATGGATAGAGGAACTCAGAACTTAACCTACTTAGTTCTTTTTTATTTTCTCTATCCCTCTGGGAAAAAATATTCAGTAAACCCATTATCATGTATGGAGAAAATAGATATCATTTTAATCAGAATTTATTTTTCTGGGTTTTGCTTTTTAAAAAAAGTAATCTTTTCCTTCACCATGAAATCTGTTTTTTCCTTATCCTTCAGCATACTGCTTCCCCTTTTTAAGTAGCTCATTACTGGAAATGTTTGGCCTTACTTCAAAAGAGAAGAATATGTCAACACCAGAACATCTGTGTCCACATAGAGTACTTTGATGACAGTGATATACTCCATTTACATCAGTAACACTGAGCTGAACCTTGATTCTGACTGCATTTAAAGATCTTACCCCACAGGGCAAGGGAATACAGGTCAAAAACGTTGATCTGTGTTTGACACTCTCTACTTCAAGAGCACTTGGCAGTGATTTGTTCCAGAGTCAAGAATCAAACTCACAAAATGTTGCAAAGCTTGGAGCCATGTTCACATAACATTCAAAACAAACATTAAAATTCAGTCTCTGGAGGCCAATCTACTTTTGATATGCAGGATTTTGCAAGCAATATGGTCAAATTCTATCCTGACTACAGTGGGAACTTTCTCATTTAAATCCAAAGGGTATAACTCTTAAATATCTGTTATTAAGAGGAGTAATGTACCTCTATCTCTCAAATTTAAAAAAAAAAATAAAGATACTTTAGCACCCTAAAAATCCAATCTGATTGTATAAAAAAGGAAGTGAAATAGTAATGTGTGACATAGCATTGTTTTTGTCAGTGTGACCCAAGGAAGCTGGGAGAAGTTGGATCATGTGCTTCCACAGTTAGACACAATAATGATGAGTTCCTCAAATATTTAGTACAGAAGAGTTCAGGGATGAGAAACTGAGCCCTCTTACAGCATATTTGCAAACCATGGCTTCTGGTAATCTTCCTTTTAATTTGATTTTCAAAGCTTTTGTCTTTCTTCAACTTTTTGTAATTAATATATCATTTTCTAATTTAATTACATTATATCCACTAACCTCCTATACTGACTTAAATCTTAACATAAGATGGAGAGTTCCAATGGTTTCCTTCTACAATTCTGAATTCCGAGTACCATTGTGTAAACCTAAGCTTTTTCGCAGCACTGAATGATTCAGTATTGCTCACTAGACTAATATTAAAAAAGCATCAAACAGGATCAAATTGATGCAGCTGGATATTGCCCTGTTCATGTTCAAGGACCACAACTACCTGTGAGCTGCATTAGCAACAGCAAGTACTAGTAAATCCTATTTCAACAAACAGAGAGAGAGAATTTTGTTTACAGGTTTCACTAGAATGCCATGGAAACAGATACAGAGGTAATTGTGGAAGGCATAATCCAAATGGAAGGAAGCTCTAATAGAAAGCATATATCTGAAAATAATGTATGTGTTTTCCCACTTGGAAAACATATGCATAACTCCTATTAACATCAAGACAGAAAATTATATTGAGTAGACCCCAATACAACTAAGGTCCCTGATAACAGTATGAATTAACATATACCTTCAAAGCACAGCAAGATGTTTTCATACACAGAGTATTAGAAAAAAATAAAAATACCTTAATAGAATAATGACATTTTTAAAGAAAAAAAATTACAGCTAGAATTTCTGAAACAGGATTAAAGTACGGTAGTAGCCCTCTACAAGGAAGCTGCTCAGCACCTGCTGCCTACACTGTGCCTGGCTCCAGGCAATGTTATTCATTCCTCACTTTCATGGGAGCAAAATACATCCCCTAAAAATATAAAACACAAAAATAAATAGATCTCCAGGGAAATGGAAGAGAAATCTGTTTTAAAAATAGTGAAGGAGACTATATGTTCTAGAAAAAGCCTGTTTTGCATTGTTTTGTACAATTTACACTTTAATTTGAAACCAAAGGCAGGCATAACATTTGTATGAAAGCTATATCTGATTTACAGATAAACTGAACACACAATATACTTAGCTGCAAATACCAGACCCCAGTGAGAGAATGAAAAGGTTCTGAAAGATGATCAAAGCATGCTTGATAAATGTAATTCTGAAATGCCCCAAAAGATTTTTCTGAAGTTAAATAGTAAACACAATTAACAGGACTTTTGCTACAAAAACACTAAACACAATAGATCTTTTTAATTAATTTTCAATGTTATTACATGCTCCTATTGAGCTGGAATTGACTCCCATCCACTAACTGTATTGTGAGACAGCTCTTCTGTCCATATGACCTTACCACCTAGATTAAAAAAACCAAATAGCCATTCTGTCGGCCATATGAAGACAGTCATACAATACCAGTGATCTTATGAGCACCAAGTTGGCATCTTGTGGGTGGAAATTTTGTGACAGTTGAAGTATTTAAAACAAGATACATTTATAAGGCTCATACGATGTGCAGATTGATCAAACTTATTATTAATTAACCAGCAAAAAGCAACAGCTGCGAAGACTTACAAGAATATATTACTGTACATTTATGGCCTAACCTCACCATCCATATTCAAACAAGCCTCCTAGGCAAATCATATAATTCTTGGGAGTTTCGCATGCACTGGGACTCATTAGATTTACATACTATTATTTACACCAGAAGTTTCATTATATTCGCTTTGAGAAATGTACCATCTATACGGATATTCGTGTGTTTCATACATGCACACCCTTACTTGTTGCATATACTGTACTGCTTACAATCGGGTTGTTTGGCCACCTTCTGCCTTAGATAAAGCAGACCAGACATTGCTCATTCACATGAGATCAACTTACAAAGCAGTGCTCACATTCTTCCACTAAACTCCAGCCACCCCAAAACAGGGAGAAAAAATCCAAACAGTCTTTCAGAACCAGTACAGGCCCAGTCCATCTCCCATATTGGGAAGATTGCCAGCTGACAGAGGCCAAAACTGGGCCAAGCACTGTCCTAACAGTTGGGCGTTGAGTATGTCTCTGAAAAATAACTTGGCCCAAGCCCTGACTGTTCAGTTTGCCTGAACGAACACCCCTTCAGTCATGCTACTTGAAACAAGATGTTACAATACACCACCAGTGTTCAAACCCCATCCAGCCTTGCCTTGAGCAATGTGGTCTAGGTGATGTTTAAGGTCCCTTCCAGCTCAAACCGTTCTATGATTCTGCGATCACAGTGAGACTGGAAAAAGGGTCTTCAGCGTTCATACTGTCTATCAACTCCAAAGAAAACTTTTCATTACAAAACTGCCTTTGCATTGAAGTTCTCTCCTAATCTTACTGAGCCCTAAGGTCTTCTCTGCAAGAAAGGGCCAAACACTTATAGAGGATAAGGAATAACTTACCATTGAAAAGGATAACTTACCATTTTGGTCTGCTTGTGGATTTCACCATTGGAGCCATTCCATCTCTATAGAGGCTTTTGGTTTTACTGAAGTTGACAACATTGAAAATTACTCTCTGGGGGAAAAAAAAAAAAAAAGAAAAAAAAAGAGGTCAGGTCTAAATTATGAAACCATTTATATATGCATTGCATGGACCAACTGCATAAAAATATATACAGAAACTATATGGAATAGATGTGTATCTTATGAATTATTGTCACTCTCCATAGATCTCAGATAACAGATGCCTTGTGTGTTCCTAGTTTTTTAATAGTTCATGTTGTCTTCCACTGTAGCACTATACATAGAATGTATGTTTTGCATTTAGTATGCTGTTTTTTCATAGGCATCTTAGTCATACAGAGAAATGGGTTACTCAGGTTTGAAAACAGAAAAGCAAGTCCAGTTTGCTGCAGTTAGCATTAGAGAGGCTGGTGGAAAGTTGGGAGACATGGTAGCAGTCCTCATGAAATCTTTCCAGCTGCTTCATTTTTTAAAGCTTCTTAATTACTTCTTTGTACCTTGTGTCTCACACAGCAGCAGGGAAAAAAAAAAAAAAAAAAAAAAAAAGCTTTCCGATTTTCCTCACCACCCCCCAAAAAGAAATATTTCTCTTTACTTCCTTTGGCAAAAGGCACTTCAGAGCATGCTCTAGTGGCATGTTCTAGCAGCCAAGATGTAGGGAGGTTTTGTGTGAGTATGGTTGGACTCTATCTTGGAGGTCCTTTCCAACCATGAAGTTTCTGTGATTCTGTGAATTTTCCACTGCAAAAACTGAACAGAATTCTACGCTGTAGAAACTGCCTATAGCCATCATTTATTTGAATATGATAGAGAAGAGTCCAATTCTGGCTTTAGGTTACACTAATAACTTCAGGAAAACTGTATCAGATATTTAATAGTTCAAAGAAAGAGCAAAATCTAGATCTCTAATGGTAATGCCCTGATACTGAAAGTAAATTCACGCTGGAGGAAAAGAGAAAACAGAGACAAAACCTTCTTCCTTACCATCTGTCCGCTCTAAGTCATTTTATGCAAAATTACTTTGTTTCTGTTAAGAAAGTCTAGGTCGGATTTAGCTCATCTCATGTATTACATTTACTTTTCAGATAATAAACACAGTACACCTGGTTACTCTTTTAATATCCAACATTAATGTACTCCAAAAAACTGAAATATGAACAGTGAATTGATTTTAATGTAGTGTTTCAGAATATACTAACACATTCCATTTTTATTTCTCTTTAAATTTCTTTTCCACAGGTATCAGTGAAGACAGACCACAAAAAATTATATTTGCCTCTAGGTATTCACACATTTGTTTTCAAAATAAACTATTACAGTGTTTAGACTCTTAAATAATAGTTTATGAGGAGTATGAAAATTAATGGCCACTCTTTGAAGCAGTAAGATCAATTAAGCTTTCACATGTAAAAATTCGCATAAACAAATCTGGACCTTCTAGGCAGCCCGCTCAGACAACAGTGAATTATAACATTAAAGTGAAAACAACCAGCAGTGGGACACTGACAACAGGACCTAGGCATCTTTCTATGTGGGGCAGGTAGGAATCCAGGTAAACTATACAGCTTGAGCATATCTCTGTATTCAAAAAAAAAAAAAAATTAAGGTTTTTTGAGGTGATGTAGTGCTGAAGATTTTGTGAACAGAAGCACAAGCTGCTACATAAGCAAAGTCTGCAAATTAGTCAAAAATCTAAGAATAAACTGTAGGGTTTACTTTAAGTAACTCAAAGAACTAGCAAGTTGAGGAAAACACTTTCTTAAAGATGTCAATTCAATTTTATACCGATGTTAATTAGCAAACTGCATACCCATGTACATGAGTTGTTGTCTATTTTATCTATTGCAGCATTTTGAGATTTTCTAATGGTCATGGGGATGTTATTATTTTTATAACTCTTGATGAAAGCACACACTTAATTTACAAAGTATTGTATATGTAATTTTAAGTTTTTTAGATATTCCTTATCTGCCAAAATGCCCATCTTGAGAGGTCTTCAGCTATTTTCCATCTTCTTATATTTGCAGCGTATGGTTCTAAGCTACATAATGATATTAAGATCTCTAAATATTCTATACTCTACATGGAAGCATTTTCCAGTATTAGAATGCTGAGTATTTCCTCTGTTACTTCTCTCCGCTCATATTTGTGAAAACAAATTAAGTTGCAACAAATTGGTTTGTTAATCTTGATGTTTGCATGGAGTGAATGAAAAACAAGATCTCCAAACCAATTGCCTTAAACTTTGGATGCAATCATGCCACTGTTGGAAAGAAAAAGTTGCTAATTTTGTTACATACTGACTCAGAGCAGACAGCTGGTAGAGAATGTTCTTATTCCAATCAAGCTTATTTTGTATAATGAGTTGGGCAAATGTACACAACTGGGTAAGCAACGTATATAAAAACAAAAATATGCAGCTCATTTAACAAAATACTGCAGATTATAACATTCCAACCTCTCGTGTTCACCGCGGAGTAAGCACTCAGCAAATGTGTGCAGTTTTCTCAGCGTGGTATAGAGTTAGATTGGCAGAACCAAAAATTTAACGGCACAGAACAGAACTTTATCAACATACACCACTGAAGTAGTAAAGCACACAGACCAAAGCACTCAAATAAGCAGCTGAATTCAGTCAAGTATTCCTGGTGATAGTTAAAGTAGTCCATGCAGCTCAGCCAGTGAAGTGTGCAAAAATGTAATGACTACAGTATACACACCTTAGCTGGGAAAACATGTAGCTTGCTCAATAAGGTATGCAAACATCTTTGAGCTGAACACTGTAATAAAAGGTTTGTGATACAGCAATCAAACATTTGCTGAACAAACCAAATTTTTACTCTAATTTTTGTCTGTACTGACATTCTTTAAGTGTGTTATGCACTGTAAAGAGGACTAGATATACACTATGCACATTAAGACATTCTTTCCTAAGAAAATTATCACTATTCTGTATGTTTTGTGAATTATAGATATGTACAGCAGGTGATGTTTAATGAACATAGTAAGTTTAGATACTCAAAAATGAAAAAAAAGAACCACCCACAAAAATTAGCTTTTCTTTTTTTTTCCCCTTTTTTAAAGAAGTATTGAGTTAAGAAAATAAAACTAGATTAAATGTACTTACAAATTCCCTAGAAAGTGCTCTGGTCTCCAGAGCATCAATGCAGAGAAAAATGGCAGAAGTTGTTACAATAAAAATACTTGTATTCATTTTGGAGGGTATGAATACCAGCAAAAGAAGCAATATTCAAACTGATGCTGTACCCAAAATTATAATTGTGTGATTTCACTTCAGTTATGATACAATATCAACCTATGGCATTATTCTGACAAACTGATCAACAACTTTCTGGGTAGGTGGAAGAGGAGCAGTGCAGAAAGTCTTTTAGGACACCACCAGGTAAAATCAGGCTATGGGGATCATGCGGGAGAGACATCAGGAGGCATTTTGGCTCCACAGCGTGAGGGAAGACAACTGCCGCAGTCTCAGGCTCTGCACGTTAACTGCCAGATCTGAGACAGATGTTGGAGATCACGAGTTAAGGCAGGTATGTTCTGCCTACTGAGAGAAAGAAGACGTCCTCTTTCCATAAGTATGCACTTGGAGGTATCCTGCTGCTAAAATCATTAAGACAGAAAAGCGAAGAAAGAACTGCCTGTGTTTAGTCTTAAAATTTACTGATTAAATTTGCTTTTTCCAATAGCCTTTTGCAACCTTATTCCAGCAATAACAGATGTTAAGGGATGCTCTAGTGCTTTTAGCATGAGCAAGAAAAATACGGACCTTGAACATCAGGGGAAAAGGTGGCTGAAATGTGTCACAGAATCATAGAATGTTTAGAGTTGGAAAGGACCTTAAAGATCATCCAGTTCCAAACCCCCTGCCATGGGCAGGGACACCTCCCACTAGACCAGGTTGCTCAAAGCCCCATCCAGCCTGGCCTCGAATACTTCAGGGGATGGCACATCCACAACATCTCTGGGCAACCTGTTCCAGTGCCTCACCACCCCCACAGAAAAGAATTTCTTCCTAACACCTAATCTAAATCTTCGCTCTTCCAATTTAAAACCTTTACTCTTCGTCCTATCACTAGACTTCCTGACAAAGAGTCCCTCTCCAGCCCTCCTGTAGGCTCCCTTCAGATACTGGAAGGCTGCTATCAGGTCTCCCCAGGGCCTTCTTTTCTCTAGGCTGAACAACACAAGAACACGTCATGTGTTTTATCTTATGACCAGCATTCTGCAGTTTCCTGACCAGGACTGAGAGAAGCTGCTAGTTTTTTTTTGGGGGGGAAGCACACATCAGGGTGGTTTTGGATTGGAGCTGAAGACATTGAATGTGGATAGTCATATATTGGACTTCATATGCCAACCAGCCTGTGTGAGCACAAAGTGAGCTGTGATCTCCTATACACTTACTGTTCACCCACATTCTGACAGGTTTTCCACCTGAACTTACCCACTGAAGCAGAAGAGAAGTCACACCTTCGTCAAAGGTCAAGTGCCTTCCCTCGAGATAAAGGACGCACTAGGTCCTTATCCTAGAGTCTCTTTGAAGAGACTGCCAGGTTTTTTTTGTATGGCTTTCCCTAGCCAGCTTCTCAGGAATAGCTAAGCTGCTTTGGCTGACATTAAAAGAAAAAAATAAATAAAAAACAACAAACAAACCAAAGAACACCACAAAATTCCACCCGAGGTGGATACCTAGCACACAAAATTTTTTGTCAAATCATGAAGTATGAGAAGTTATAACTAACTGAAAATAGGGTTTTCAGTAGAAAGTGTCAGCTATTCTTAATGTTGATGTAGCATATACTTATTAAATATATGAAATTATATATAATGTCATCTATTTAGTGGACAGTGCTGCATGTTACAAGTATGATATAAACGTGTCTATGAGCCATCAAAGTACCTGCAGACCAGCTCTTTGGAGTCAGGCAGGAACAATTTCATCATTTAACCAGCCAAAATAAGAGAACTGGGCAATAAGCAGTCATGCTAAGAACTTTCAGCTGAAATTAAGTTCTGTGCTCTGAATGAGCAGTAGAGATCCAAAAGTCCTGGATACCATGGGGGTTCCCTTCACTTTCACTGCTTTATGTCTCGATTTCCTCTCCTATTGATTCCTTAGATATTACAGCTTTTTGTGAATTCCTGAAACCTGCAGCTTTTTGTGAGCTGGGCTCTTGTCTCTAGCAAGAGTCTTGGTTATCCTGCCTTTACTTTTTTTTCCTTTTTAAATCCTGTCTTCTATAAATGTAAGTTTTCACCCCTTTAAAGGGCAGATCTACCTCAGAATAGCATTCCATTTAAAAAAAAAAAAAAAGGGCAAACCAACACACAAAGAAAAGAAAAATGAACTTTTCAATCCAACCCCATGACTTGTGAGACTTTTAGTCACCATTTCTGAATGTGAGAAACTGGCAATGTGGGAATGCTGCCTTCTCACACAAAAAAGCACTGCATTTCCTTATTTGTATCAGAAGGTCTTTGGGATTTTTCCTGACAAAGCACCTTACACAAGGCTATAGAAAAATAAATTATACTGGAGGGATTTCAAATGGAGAAGAAAAAACCGTCACCTACAACTGTTACCAGTGCTGAAGAAAACAAGTAATATAACAGGCAGGTCTGTAAAAAATCCCCAGTGAAAACTTACAAATCTCATCTTTCTGACCTTTGAAAATTTAAATCATTCATTACTGCTAACATTTTAAAATAACCCATACTTCCTTTTTCCCTTTGTAGGAAAACATATCTTTTCAAATAGAAATTTTTTTAATACTGATAGCATTTACCTTTTTGCTCTTCAGCTAAGGAGTTTTCAAAACCTGCTGATGCTCAGTAGGGGAAAATAAATACTCACCTACTGAGGGAGGATGTTAGGGACCATCTAGAGCTCCACCAGACTCACTAATCAGTTGCACCTGTGTCTTGTTAACTGGAAATTGTCAAGTCCTTACAAGGTAATGAAGTCTTAGGAAAGTGATGTAGAAAATGGTCTACAGATTGTGAATTATGGGATTTTTTTTTCCCTCGGTAGTGCTTTTCATTAAGTTACTTAAAAGAGAGAAATGCTAAAGTCTGGGGTGCTAGAAAGAGCAACACTAAAATAAGACTCAAAGGATTTTAGTAGCTCTGTTGTACTGCTATGCTAACTATAAAATGCATTTAACATTTATCATGGTATTTGTTTCTCTATTTGAGATATTGTTGGTATTCAAGCTAGCCCAGCACCTGTAAGCTGTATTAGTGTTTAACAGTTAATCAGGCATAACTGTATCATAATGACAAAAAATACTTTTGTAAATAATTACTGATCTAGGAATGTGACCTGGTTAACTGTCCCTTCTGGTAGTTCCTTCTTTGCCTCCAAATTAATACACTTAAGCACAGACCCACATAAGATCTAACACCTGTGTAAGGCAGTGTTTCTCATTTGGAATTTTACTGTCAGTGTCAGTGTTATCTTGCTCTGGGTGACACTTTGGAGAAGGACGTCTTCTAGCAGAAAGCCTTCAAAAAGATTTTGAGGTTTCAAAAGAAATTTGAGGAATTGCTGTTCCCTATTCAGTGCCATGCCATGGACTGAATGTTGCTCTGGTTTCTGTGCATGACCTGCTGGACTTCAACATTAGGAGGGCAAGAGTCAATCCAACTTTTCCCATTCAACCTTTCTTGGAAAAACGGCAAACTGGTAATTGAACACCCTCCCCTGCCAATGGAAGTCAACTTTCTGTTAAAGTTTTTACGTTTCATCTGAACATCAATAATCTGAAACTTTCAACTGAAAACTCAAAAATGTCCATTTAGAAAGCCAGCATCAGTGTAATTAGACTGACTCACATTCCTTGCTCTCTTGGGCAAAAATCTCCAATAGAATTGCAAATGTGTCACAAGACGTATATTGTGTTGATTCATCATACAGAAAATAGTAAGGGTCCTGACAGGGCATATAACTGGGCTACAGAGGTATTTAGAGAAGGTTTGAAGCTGAAAGCTTCTTGCCAAACTTTTTCCATTCTTTGTAGTAAAAGGTCACAATATTTTCAAAAAAGGCATCTTTATTTCATCGGCTCTGGAAAAAAAAAAAAGCTACTTCTATTTTCTGCTTCCTATCTTCTCATATACATTCAGTCTTTGGCAAAAGAACAGCTTCTTGTTACATTGCTATGAAATTGCAGAGCAACAGGAACATGTGAACAACTTTTTATGTAATATTTAACAGGTGTTTGGGCCCTGTTGGTCTTGTCATTGACTTTCTCCATACTCATGGGTAATATTTTCAGGATCAATTGAAATACAAGATAAATAAACAGTGCATGGTCTTTCACCGAGACTTTCTCAACTAATTTCCTAATATATTCCATGCCATGTTACAGCCATTGCCAGATGACATTTGAAGTAGAATCATGTATTAAACTCTTTCTACATAATTATAGAAGCTATCCATGTTTAGGTTCTATATTCTTTTCAATCAATATTATGGCTGCAGGTGGAGAGTAACAGCTGGCTGTTCTGGAACGTGTTAGCAAAATTTGTGGATATCTTACATCCCTCAAGAGGAAGCAGCTGAAAAGACTTAGGTTTTCCTTTTCCTAATAAAAATTATTAACCCAGTGAGAAGAAATGCTGCAAACTTTGGTAGGATTTAAAATAGTACTAACAATTATGTTCTTGGTGTTTCAAAAAGATAATGCTGTCAATTAAATGTTTTCTGACATAAATCCTGTTCATGGTCCAGGGCCCACAGGAGGCCTCAAAATAATGAAATCAATCTGGAAGTAGGGAAAAGAGCCAGGAAAAGTCACCACATTGTCATTATAGCATGTAAAAAAAATTAAAGTTAAAAAAAGCACCGGTGCTTATGAGCACTGGCATAAGGTATGCCACTGAATGAAGATCAGAGAAGCGACAAGCACTAAGTCCATGTGGGAGCATTCTGCTTGTCCATTCTTTCTCCTTTACAAAGTCTGCTTCATAAAGTGCATCAGGCAGCCTATGATCCAGAATCAAAACCTCCCTTACCAACAAGAGATGCGCTTACCAACCAATTATACATTTATGATGGAGTGATGTACAGCCACAATTACTCAAGCTTAAAGCATGGAGGTGGGGTGCTGAAGACTGACACTCTTGCAGAAATACAGTGACAGTGATATTTGTATGGATCATGATTTTTCTCAACCCTCGAAAACACAGCAAGAAATAATCACAATTTAAATAACATGCAAACACAAAGGCTACAATCAATCTGATACCCAGCCTGGAAGATGAGAATGAAAAAAACCTTTTCAAGTATAGGTCCTTGCAAGAAGCAAAAGGAAGATAAAGAAAGCCCTGTTAAGGGAGAGATTTAGATGAAGCTTTTCCAGCAATTGTTTACTTTGGATTTTTGCAGCTGGCATTTTTCACAGTTAAAAGCTATTGTTTGTCTGGAGCTTGTGGGAAAAACCTGTGGGGGAAAACAAGGAGATGATGACACACAGAAAGACAGGATATATGGGAAAGCTCAAAATCAGAACCAATATATTTGTCTGAGTGTTCTCTGATGGGTTACAAAAACAAAGACATTTTGATGTGCACAATCACTAGTTATTGCTGCCAGTGGTCTTGGTTATATTACTGGGATCGTAGCCTTGCAAATGTACAAAACCTCTCTATTTACTTCTCCAGTAACTTGGCACAGATGGGCTTTATGTCCAGGTTATTCACAGAGGCCCTTGGTTTTCTCTTCTTTCTAATTCAAGTGTTTTGGTTGCTATTACAATGAGACCTTTGAACCTTGTATGCTCTTCCATGCTTGGTTTTGAATAATAATAGAATAAAGGTTTCCCCACATTTAGAGTTTCCTTGTATTTAGGCAGGATTGGAATTGAATCCTTACTGGAGAAGCTGCAGTGCTGATGAAAAAACCACCCCCAAAAATGGGGTTTGTTGATAACATACAAATTATATGTTATCAATTTAATGAAACTAGGGGATATTTTTATAGCATGTACCCTCTTGTTTTATTTTGTAAAATTATTAATCCTTTTTATTTTTGCTACAGAGCTAAAATACTTTTTCCTGCCCTTTCTAGCTGGATCCTTTTGCAATATTGCAGCATTCATGCAATTCACCCATTTCTATAAGAAAATGTAATCAATATGTTAGTGTACATTGGAATCTTAACATCGACAACCAGTAGCTTGTGGTATTGATTTGAAAAAAACTGCTCATGATTTCTACAGTACTTCAGCACTATTTCTTGTATTTTCAATTTTCACTGCCTTGAATTCTACTCCAAGTGTCCGACTCATGTACCAGCAGACTATTCAAAGTTTTGTGCTGCAAAAGAAAACCTAAGGGTAAGTAGAAGAAAATCTGATCTAGTTTCTGCTCTTTTTGTGTACCTGTCTATTTGACATTTAGAGTAAGATCTCAGAGCTGCCTTAACCAACCGTAATAGTACAGGGATATATGAATTGTCCGCACAGCTTTGAAAATCCCATTCTGAAGCTGAAATGCTGAATGTTAGATTCAAAAGATGATCTCTGTCTGTTTGCAAAGGTGATTCGCAGTGTGTGAATAAACATGTTTTGGCAGTGTCATGAACAGAACAGCTAAACAAAAGAACTGGGAGGATTTCAGTAGGAAAGTTAAATGTCTTAAAGCAAAGAACCCCATGCTTCATGTGTGTAAGGTGTCATTCCTCCCTGGCATTAACAAAACTTGAGGAGAAAAAAAAAAACAGCAATGATAATGCATCATTACAAGGGCACGCAGTGTAACTGCAGTCCAGCCAGCCAGGTCCTTTTCTTTTCAAATGCCATAGGTAAAACTTACATCTTGCCCTGGCTGAGCTTTAAATGTGGATAAAAGAACATCCATATGCAGAATGTTAATAAATATTAATATTAATAAATGTTAACATAAATATTAAGCCTCACATTTAAGCATTCCTAGAGACTTAAAGGTAAGCAAACATTCACCCTTCCTGAATGAGGGTGGATTTCTGATTCAGGATTTAAGAGAGTCTAGCAATATGGGAAAAAGATGCTGGATTTCTCCAAATCCCATAGGCACAATTTATCCTTAGCAACTGATCACTGTAGATTGGAAGTGACATTTCTGCAGCTTTGGCATGCAGGAACATTTTTATTACTGTTACAGATCAACTTTAAGTGTAATATTGTTTTGTTAGTTTATGTAAATCAATTTGAAATGCTGTATGAATAAAAGGAATTTGAAAATGGATCGTTCATCTTTATTGGCTTTGAAGTACTGAGTATATGGTACTTTGCTGAAACTATTACGTTATATTAAGTTATAAGAAACATTGTTCAGACACTGAGCAAGTCTCAGCACAAATTCTGGTAATTTTCCACCAAAAATGAGTCTCAAAAAAGTGATAAATATGGTACAGTGCTGAACATCTTCTCTAAAGAAATCATATCGTATATGACCAAAGACCTTTTCAATATCTTACAGATTTGATTTCACTTCAGCTGGCTTCCAAAATCTGGTGTAGAAATCTGCTTCAAAGTACCCTCTTGGTAGAGAAAACATTATGTATAAATGGCTGCTTTTTCTTCTGCAAAGCAACAACAGCAGCAGACTACAGCTAGGAGGCTGCTACAAATGCTTGGTGCATTTTACCATGTAAATTCTGCACTCTTTAATATACCAGCTTGATGGAATACTCAAAGTTGCTGAAAACCCTTCTGGGGAAATGTGAAAATTGATAACATTGCTTCATAACTCAGTATTTTAATACAACATGTCAATATTAACCATAATGCTGCAAGAGATCTTTCACACTTTATGTGGTTCAATTTTTTCCCATTGGAAAAGACTCAGGAGGTTTTTTGGAAAAGAATATGTAAATATAATTCCTTTCAGATTTCCTAGAATTTCAAAAATGTAAGAGCAGAAGATGCATATTATTAGCAGAAATATTTGCAACCAAATATTCAAGAGATTCTTAGTTCCCGACCAAAGTAATCATAGCTAATCATCTTTAGTTTTCCAGAGTATCGTTTAAATGTTGCTTCCCAAAACACTAATGCAGTTTATACTTTTTTTTTTTTTATCTACAATGCATATGACAAGTCTTCCTTTGATTTTACTTAAATCTATACTCAGCACATCATGAACGCTACTCCTACAGCCAGCCTATACCAGTGTATCACAAAGTCAAAAGTCTGCAAAAGCTACCTTGATGTCCAAGCATTGGGAGGGGGAAGAAACTACCTATTACAAGGGAGGTAGGAAAATATGAACAAAAAGAAGTATGTGCAGTAGTGTGAGTAGAAGACTTCCAGTAAATAAAAAATACTAGTATTAACTTCAAAAATAACAAAGAGTTTCCTGCAAAATGGAGCCAGCAATCTGTCAACAAAACACAAATACCCATTACAAGGGAGAATGCTTTTCTGTGCTTCTTACACGCTTGACATTGATTTCAACAGGAATTTTCGATATGCCAGGAATGAAGACTTAAGCCATAAATGTGACTGGGAGAAAAAAAGTAGTGATTCAGATTTGGGGTTTCAACTGCAAGAGGAGCACACAGCATGTCTCAAGAGGGTAAAATACATGTCTTAGCACTGCCCCAGTTACGGATCATTAGGGATTTCCTTGGCATAAATCAAAGCATTCTGAATAGTACACTTTCATCCCAGCTGCTAAGATCCCTAGAGTGGGAAAGCTGAGTCACTTGCTCTTGTGTGGCCCGATTACAAAGTTTTCCACCAAAAACTCTCAAAATGGGGACCTTCTTTCCTCAGGTGACAATTGCAGCACAAGACACAGAACCTGTCCACCCCATAAACTCTGATCAATATCTATAGATAAATAATTCATTCACAGCAAGTAGCACATTTGACTTCTTTATGTATGAAGGCAGTTTAGTAGTATTGTAAGCTTATTTGTCTGCACCATGGGAACTTTTATGAAACACTGACATAAAAATGGAATCAGGAAAGTTTTCCTCTGCTAAAAAATGCCCATCTTCCAAAAAGATACTGCAGTGAGGTACCGTCTTTTGGAGAGAACAATTCCTTTTCTCACATTGTTTCTCACAGCTTATGCTCTAAGACTTTCTTTCCTCAAGCAATTGACTGAAAAAAGCATGCCTATAGGGAAAAAAAAAAAACAAACACCACCTTGAGGGATAGATTAAAATTTTGTCCAGGTTTTTAACTCTATTACACTAACCATAAACCCAATTACACAATATTTTACTAGAACACTGACAATTCTAAAAGCTATTAAAAATATGAACAAATCAATAAAGATAAAGCAGAATTATACATATAAGGAACATTTTCTTTATTGAACAATTCTTATAGATTGTTCTGAAATAACATTGTTCTAGACATTTGCTTGGATGATCTTATCGCTAAGTTTTAACATGATAACTGTAGTGGTTTTGCATTATGTC
This sequence comes from Thinocorus orbignyianus, assembly GCA_013400375.1. Taxonomy (NCBI): domain Eukaryota; kingdom Metazoa; phylum Chordata; class Aves; order Ciconiiformes; family Thinocoridae; genus Thinocorus; species Thinocorus orbignyianus. Next base: position 433,672 of record VXBW01004385.1, read on the forward strand.
CTTATCAACAGCAAACAGGCAGAAAAATGGAAAGACATTCAGGTATAAACATATATGAATCCTTCTGTAAATAGCTTCAGGGTTTTAATCACATTAACAGCATGTTTATTATTTTAAAATGCTCTGCTGAAATGCAGCTGGGAAGAGTGTCTGATTACAAACACAACCACTGGTAACTATTTTGAATTACTGTAGTTCCTTACTTTTGCTGAGATGACTTGTATTACTTATTATAATTGGTAAAAAATTATGGTTGTTTATATCTGCATGAAATGTAAACCTGAGAAAACATCTGGTAAATTTAAAAGATCTATTTCAGTGTTTATAAAAATATTTTCTTTGCATTTCATAAATTTCTGTATATAAATACAAGACTAGCAGGGTAAAATATAGTTCAAAACCAGGACAGTCTTTTCCCAACAATGGGTTAAGATTTATTTTAATCTTGATAGATGTTTAAGCTAAAAGGGTTATTTCACCATCAGAATGTACTATGGTAGACTTCTTTGTATTATATATACATACATTTCCCAAAGAAATAAATCATTTCATATATAGATTTTTCTCACAAAAAAAGCCTGGGCAATTCAGTTCTCTTTCCTTCTTTCACCCCTGGGACGACCTCTCACAATAAGAATTGTCAGTGCCTTATTTATAATGGCAGATCTCAGGTTTGATTCCGGCAGCTTTTGATCTCTTGATGGCCCAAAAGCTTTCAAATACAGAGGAATCTGAAGCTTTTTTGGCATCCTGCAGTGTGCCAAAACCTCAAAAGCAAGTTTTAGTCCCAGAAGTGAATTACTGAAACAGTGTAAACAAAACACAAACGTCACAAAATGATGAGTATCTCAAACAAAATATCTTTGTCAGACAGATGACAACTTCAGATCACTTGAAAAGCATTTGTAGAAACTCTGCAATCTGCAAACAAACTTGTTTTACAGCCTAAAACTAAAAAGTACATGAAAATAATGAATTATTAAAACCTCAAATATTCTTTCATGACATCTGTATAAAAATTCAAATATATCCATTCTTTTAAATATTTACTCCATGTAAAAGAAGATTCCTGCATGTTTTTACATCACAGAAATGCATATAACTACCTACTACAAACTAACTGTCAGTAAATAAGATACACGAGCTTCATTGAAAACTGCCTTCAGTGAAGATCTCATATCTGATTTATTGAAAAAGAACAGAATAAATGAGAGAAAAAATATTTGATATCATTCGAAGAAATAACTTTTGATGAGTATGTGACAATGACAGTTATTTTATCCCTAGAAACCTCATCATATGGATAGACTATATTGATTAGGTGAGACCTCTAGGCAAATGCAGAATACAATTCTCCTAAGTTTCAAATGAGAGAATATTTAGCTTTTTTTCTCTATTAATATGTTATTCTTTAACTCTTAGCAAAGCTGAAGGCTTTTTCCTTTCTTGCTATGAGGGGAAGGCAAAGGAGAGGAAGGAGAGAGAAGGGACTACACTACCGTACATAAGGTGTTGTGTTGTTTGGGATTTTCAGCACAAAGGTACAACAAAACTGTCTTGCCAGTTTTCAGGTTTGTGTCCCTCAGTGTGGCTTTAACGTTGCAGTGGATGCCATAAAATACTAGATCTATGCATCAGTCTATTATACATATTACTTTTTTTAAGCAAACTGGAAATGGAGATGAAATATTGTAGACTAGCAGGCTTGATATTGTAACCTTTTTATACAAGCTATAACTACATTAACAGAAAGATAGTTGCTATAATATCGTTACTGGGAATCAAGGCACTTTGAAAATGTCTGTTCCTTATGCCAATTTATAATGGAGTTAAATTAGCAGTGAAGCACTCTACTAGTAGCACATCCATTAATAAAAAATAAATAACGAAAAAAAAAAGAAAAGAAGCACAACAGAAATATGAGAATACATTTGGAAACAATTCAAAGAGACTGGGGAATGACAGCAGAGGATTTGCCAGACTAATGAAATTCCTTGTTCCTAACCTTTAAATACCTGCGTGTACAGTACAAGGCCCTGTTCTGACTAAATCTGTGCTGTTAGGTTTACAAATAAACCTGCTAAGCCTTTTGCATTATTGATCAGCAATGGCATGCTTAGCCCACACGTCCTATTTACATTCCATTTCTTTTACACTTCTAAGACATAACGTGTCTTTTACAAAACAAGAGCTCTTTCCATTTAAACCCTGCATTTTGTGTTCCTCATGCATTTTAATGGTTGTAAGCAATTTAGAAGGTTAGTCTTTGAATAGTAGATAAAACTGGCAATATTTATTGGTAAATAAATGTCTAATTATAATAATTTAGGAACATTTCCAATATCATGGTTTTTCTAAAGAAATAACTGGAAAATTATCTCCTTTGTATACCAGTGCTACTTAAATAAAAATCATATAACAACTTACATCATTCTAATTTTATAATGAAGAGGTTTTGCACCTATTCTGAACACAATGGAAGAATGTTTTAATTTAAAAATAAAAAATAAAAAATGGGGATTCAAATACAGTTAACTCATTCCCATGTTCTGCATAGAGAAAAATTGAACCCGCCTTTCCAAGGCTAGTAAGAGTGGATATCACAGCCCCAAAGACAAATTGAAATGATGTGAGCCAGGTCTTGAAAAATGTCTTGTTTCAAGACACATTAGGAACAATTCTGATTCCTTTTGCCTGCTTCTGATTGTCTGGAGCAAGAGGATGCAAAAATTAAATCCTCTTTAATAGCAGGTGTGATACAAACCCACACACTTCCTGATCAGAACCATCTTACGAAGTCTTTAAAAAGATCTAGGGAGAAAGTTTTAAAACAGTTTCTCAATTTCCATATCTGCTCAGAGCATTCATATCACAAGGCAGTTTAAACATCAGTGTTTCTGAAATCAGAAAAGGAAAATCATCAGCCACTTCAAGCAGGTCCTGCTTTGACATCAGAAAGTCAATTCACTCAGCTTAGCAGCATTCAATTCTCAACAACATTTTGTTCTGGGTCTCTGTCAAGTTATTCTAGGCTGTGAAATTGTCAGGAATGATGGATGACTATCAGCCTTCTGCTATCTTCTTTCCTTCTCCTTAGAGATTTGTGGCTGCTGACTGCAAAGCAAATTCCTCCTTTCTTTTTTTTTGCACAACATACCAAATGAACAACAGTAATTATGAGAAAGCCTACACTACAATTATTTTAGCACTTAACTTTGTATTGACATTTGTAAGAGACAGAGCTCTCTAGATTGATTAGCAATGATATAGTTTCCTGCCTTTTACTAATATTGCTGCAGTCATCCTTTACAGGCAATTTACTCAAAAAAGCCCCACTGTTTTTCTCTCTTAATATTTTAAATTACAAATTGAACTAATTAGAGAAAATTTCTAATATTTTCTGAATATAGCATATTATTATTGTACCATTGTTTCCAACTGTATAGTACTCATAACATAATCAAAACTGACATAGGAGAATAATTTAAGGATATTAAATGGGATTTTGTTGGGGAAGATACTAAAGCTGCATTATTGTTCCAGGTTGAAATCCTTACTTGAACAAATCCTGTTTGGCCAGCCAGCTGCAGCCCTGGTATATATAGGAGAAAATTTTACTGAAAGCAACATTAAACCTACTTACACATTGACAGAATTTCATGTCAAGTGTTTAAACCATTTACCAAAACTAAGCGCAGGAGGAAACATCTGGTCTGGGAAAAAACAAAAAACAAAAACCAAAAAAAAACCATACCCAAAACCCCACCAACCAAACACCCCCACCTCACCTTCCCACTCCCCTGCCCACCCCCGCCCCCACCCCTCCAAAAAAAAACCAAAAAAACCCAAAAATATACAAACAATTTAGGGAGGAAAAATGTGACAGTGATAGAAAATAAACTGGGACATCCTTCAACCCCATGCCAATTACAATCCAGTCCCTCATATTTCTATTGTATTCAAAATAACTGCAAAACTTATCACAAGCAACTCTCTAGCAGTAACACTACATTAATTAATCTCCATTACTCTCAGCTACATAGCTGTTCTTTTCAATTAGACATCATATCTGCTCAGCTCGGTACACAGGGCTACACATACACAGCTAAATAAGTCTATTCCATCTCAGACACTATGGTCAATCCTGAAAAATACAGCTTCAGTACCTCTGAGGAAATCATTATCAGATATTATCATCATTGCCATTAACATTAAATCCAAACAAAACAAAAAATCATCCACTTTCCAAAAATCTTAAATAACACATAAAAATTTTTCCTCTAACCCACTAATATACCCTGGTCAGACAAAAAGCTTATATTTACCAGGAATTTTTCTCAACCACGTCAGATACACATGAGGTAGAAATAAATGTTTCTCCCTCACAAGTTCCTATTATGAAGCAGGAAACATTTGTAAATTATTGTGGCTTAGAATTTACAAAGATGAAATTGGATGCATTTAAATGGGGTCATATTAACAGAGATTTCCTCCTTGACCTTTTTTCCCTTAAATGCATTTCTTATGTCAAGTAGTTATGTCCTGTTTCTTTTAAAGAGAAAGCATTTAACTCACTAGACATTTAATACAGATTTTGCTGGGATTATTAACTACTTTGCTATTGTCTTGGCATTCTGTTTCCCTCAGCTTTTCTAATGGATAATTATTTTATTATGGAATGATTATCTGTAAGTAGATCCAAAGGAAAAGAAATAAACTACAGAGAAATAGATACTTTTCTTTTCTAAAAGACCAAAATCTGGGCTATAATGTCAAAATCCAGCTCAGTGCCCTTGGATGACATTCTGCTACAACCATTGGATTTGTCACAATATTTTGAAGGTCCTATCATTTGATGTGTATTTTTATTTATATGAAAAGTAAACTCTCTGCTATACTGAAGTACTCACCAGGAAACTGGGAATGTTTTCAGCTGGTTTAAACATTAATTTACTTTCATGCTTCGACCTGTTGTGACAGAATTCTGCCATATCACTTACAAAGGGATTAATAAGTGTTTAAACTGCATGGTTCGCTCCCACAAAAAGTACCAGAAGGTCAGTTTAATTTTTATGAATTTAAATGTATAAAAGATTCCTTCTTTTTGATTTAAAAAGAAACAAGCATCTTTCATCTCTGAGCAAAATGTGCTCTTCAACACAACATTTTCATACAGGCATCTGATCACTTTAATGGTAATACTTTTGTACACCAATGGTAATAATCACTTTATAGAGAAATTTGACTGAAGAAATCTGCAGCTCAGCATGAATTGAGGTTGCAGAATTTGGCCCTATGTAAAATTGCCCTTACCTTGGTAAAAATAATTACTTTCAAAACATAGGATAAATACCAGGTCAAAGACTATTCAGCTATTTAATCTGGAGATCTGTAATATACAAAGTCAAATTTTACGTTGAAGGTAGCTAATCATTGGGACCATATTATCATAATTAATCCTTAATCAGATAAATTAACTCACTGGTATGTTCAAAAAAAATTTAATCTTTTTCTGCAGTAGAAAAATGAATATAACCTCTCCTAGGAAATGTCCTAAATGTCTGCCTCAAAAAATCATTAGCTGGAATCTGCTGTATACGGTAACTTAATGTCAGAAAAAGAGGTAACAGACGTTAACAGTCCCATAATGAGATGAAATGCAATTTAAGCGGTAATCTCATTACCTAAAAATAAATAAACCTCTTCTGCTTTACCTTTTAGACTTAGCTTAGGCCTATTTGTTTTATCTCCATTTAGGTTTCATCTTTAATCATATCTCAGAAGCTTTTACACAGAAGAACTGCAGCAGCAACTGGGTTTGTCTACAATATTTGCCTGCTTGTAGCTGTTTACTCTGAAATTTCTCATTTGCTGCCAACTAGAAGGCAATGTCCAAAGTCATGAAGCAGAGATAAGGGTTTAAATCCCCCTATCAAGAGAATCACCTTCTCACCAGAGAAGTCTGAACCATATTTAATTAAATATTCATTTACTTCCAATGCATTCATTTATTTCTCTTACAGCAATAGTAAAATCCAGATATATGTATAAATAAATGTTGCATAAACCCTTTGTATCATTATATAATGTGATTCTGATACTATTATCTTCTAACTTGCAGGAATGTATAATTTCTACTGGTAATTGTGTTTTCTTAAAAATGTATATGTCTGAAAACAGACCTTATGTAAAGATATCTGTCTATATCATATAAAAAATGAGAGGGAAGGAGAGAGAAAAAGAAAGTGCATACTTTCCTTCATGCATGTAACCAACTAAATACTGATAAAATCTGCAACAAGGCTGAGTTTACAAGTATACTGTATAAATACTCTTTCAAGGAAATCATATGGAACTCAAAGCCGAATTAATTCAAATTTCAAAAAAACCCACAACTCTCTACAGCATATTTTCCCTCTAACCCATTAATATGCTCCAGCCAGACAAAAGGCTCACATTTACCAGGATTTTTTCTTTATTATATTCTGTGAGATACATGCCCCATATATTAGGTAGAAATTAATGCTTCTTCCTCACAAGCTCCCTTTATGAAGCAGGAAACATTTGCAACTTACTGTAGTTTCAAATTTGCATGATGAGAGTGGGTGCCTTTAGAAAAGGTCATCTTTTCTCTGTCATTATCCACCCCTCTCCGAATTATTTTTTATATAAGAAAGAGAACATTTTCTGTGTTGAATAACTATTAGCATGTCAAAGTTAATTATAACATCTTGGAAGCTTCATTTTTCTACTGCACCACTCTATCATGTTTCAGTTATTCTATGGCACCATTTTGCACAAGTACATTGCTTGGGACTTGTTGACTTGTGTTCATAAAAACAAATAAGGAATGAAAACTAAAATAATTAGAGCCAGAAAATCAGTATTTGAAGAGCAGCACCACAGCAGAAAAGGAGGTCACAGTTTTGGGTACACAGAACTTGTAAAGTTTCTATGAATGGGGAAGTAAGACGCCCCTCTGCTGGGTGATAACTTCTGGGAGACACAAGAACAAAATCTTGTAACATCCACTAATGCAGGTGAACAGCATTTTACTTAGCATTCCATGTTTTTCTCTAAGATGTGCGTTTCTACTACTATCAGGTATTAAATTTAGTTACTCCAAGCTTGAATATGTTATTTAAATTAGATTTATGATCATTCTTTAAATTTTCTAATCCATCTTTTCTTTAACAAATCCATAAAGCCCTTGACATGCATTACTGAATGAGCTGTTCTCACTCTTGATGTATTTGAAGATAAAAACAGATACAAATTCCACAATTTTTTAAGATTATGGAAAAAAAATTATTTCAAGATTGACAGTTTTGTAGTTGTAGACTCCAGAAGTATGCATGGAAATATACAGACTGGTAATTTTCTTTTCAAAAAACAAATACCGAACACAACCCTTTTACTTCCTTTCCTTTCTATCAGTATTAGTTTCCAGGTGAGTTACAATTTTGAGAGAACTTTTTTGTCGATATGTCACTGTAACCTATCCTTTAATTAATGCATTATGTCAAAATTGAGCAATGATCAGACTTTAGACAGCATTAGAAACAGAAAGCTTCAAAGCTCTGTGACACATACCTAGGTAACATTCAACCAACTCGGAATCACGCCCATCTTTTTTTTATTTTCAAAGAATTGTAAGATTAAAATTGAGTAATCTTCACTTGACATGTAACAAAAAAAATTTATAGATTAAACATTTTTTAAGAGCCTTTCTACTACAGGATATAAGGATAATTATCCCATGCACACGCATCATCCTTTTCATGCTTTAAAGGGTGACCGACTGAGATATCAGTAATATTGCATGAAAAAATATTCAGAATTCTGTTATATGATAAGTAATGATTATTTTGCTATATTATGCATAATATTTTGAAAAGGGCAAAAACCGAAAGCAAATATTTATTCTTATTTTCTGCTATTCCGCAGTCAGACCGGTGCCTCTGTAAGTTAATTCTAGCATTATCAGCTGCAAAGGATAACAAACTCTTAAAGTTCAAAACACTTGGTCACAGTCTACCTTTTATGTTACCAGATATTTTTAAGACACTTTCACTTTCTTCTTGAAAGTAATCAAATAAGTATATAGGGATGAAAAAAGTATTAAAAACCTTTGATATTGTTGTTTTGAAATACCAGTAGCCATGGAGAAGAGTACACCTTTTCAATCAAGCTTTTAATTATTTTTTCCCCAAATGAAAGGAAGGAGCTAGCATATTTTTGGCAGTAAGTGTTTCCTACCCAGACTATCTTACTATTATTTTAGTGAGGTTAAATCTTGAAAGACAACATTATTTTCTTTCGCAATCAAGTGATCTATCTGAATGACTATGGATAACACAGTTTCCTTCAGTCACCCTGCCATTTGTCATACTTTCCTCATTCTTTGCAATAAAAAAAGTTGAGAATTCTGATTTTGGAAGCTCCATTAGAATTGTATTTATGAGCCACAGTTTCTGCTTTTACTTTAATCTCACGGTCCCTGCTTGATATTATACTACTGAGGAGCATGACAAAGTCTTAAGCAAGGTCTGTAAGTCTGCAAAATGTGACACAGGCTTCATTCCTCCTCCACCTTCATTTCACTCCACGACTTGCTGACCCATGCCCAGTTCTCATTTCTATACTTCTGTGAGGCCAATGCAGCCCACACTAGAGACCAGTGAAACTCGGGTAATGTCCCTACCATAACCTCTGTCAGCAGCTACCCCAGACCCTATTGCCATCCAATCTCTTGGAAATTGTTAGAATCCTGAGACAGAGCTATAAGAAAGTCTGTAGAAAGATAAAATTACAGAGAGAAAGACACCACCATGGAAAGGTATAACAGAGTAAAACAGCTAAACAAAAGAAAACAGAGAATTTAGTCAGGAGTGAGCTGAGAGCCCAGAGCTTCTCGGTGGTGGTGTGTGCATCCATGTCCACGTTGGGGCACGTGGAAGATGACAACTCAGCACCATCCAGGAGGAGCTCCAACAAGCCACAGAGGCTTTTCCTGGCTTTTGTAGAGCTTTTGCTGGATGGTAAGAACCCTTTTAGGTAGTGAGGATGCTAATGTTTAGCCTCACAGCTCATTAAAGGCTAGCTATTTTTAGTGTATGTTGCCAATGAAACTTTAATTTATCTTCTTCGTCAGCCTGTGTTTTGCTTGCAGAGTTGGTTTGTGCAAAGCTAAAGATGCCCAAACAAAAGGGACTACACTACTATGATCCTCATGTAAGTTTCAAGTGTTTGTGTACCACTGTGGTGTGTGACATATTTCTGTCTTGCATGCACTCCTTTGCTTAGAAAGCATTATTTCTGTGGATCTCATCTCACGTGGAGTGTTTTCATCCTAGCCAGCCAGCAAAAGAAGGGGCCACCATTCAGCATCCCTGCCTCTGGCCTCAAATTGCCTCTGTGAGACAGAGCATCAAGTACAGCCCCTGTTTTTCTGCAGGGCAAGCTGAAGGGAGGGAATTAGGTAGGTAAAATATTCCACCCTTTTTCTACAGCATCCCCAAACATCTCACAATCATTTCAAACATACTGACAATTCCCAATACCGAAAGCCTTCCATGCTCCCCACACTATATCCCCTTGAAAAACCTTGCCGACCCTGCCAGCTCTCCCAGGGGCAACAAAATTCAATTTTGCCTACACTGCTGAGAAGACTTAAGCTGGCTCTGATATGAATAATAAGCAATGATCCCATTGGACTAAGCATTGTACAGAGACATAACAATGAGTTGGTCCCTGCCACAAAAGCTTACAAGCTAATTAATGAAAAAATAGGTCTAGTCCTATCTGTGAAACAATGTGAAGATGTAAATAGGAATCCCATGGTGAGTGGGCCAGCAGTCCAAAAAGCCAGGACTTAGGCACATTCCTAAGTTACCTTAAAAATACTCTCCTAAAGCTACCCAGAAGCAGCAAGAAGGGAAAGGTGTGAAAGGGACATCTCATAATTCCAGAAGTCTCTGTGTTACAGCCTGGTTTTTATTCCAGTTAGCTTAGTCTGTTGTTCTTGCTCTGATCTTGGTATTTAAGTGCTCTATGACTCTTCCCCTTTGCTACAAAATCAGCACTATTGCAGTAAAATATTCCTCCTTCACAATTTTTAACAACTTAACAATATGAACAGAATATAATCCAATACAGTGTTACATCCTCCCAGTTTTACAAAGAGGTAGAGGTGAGAACTCCAAGCTGTGTGAACTGCACTTTTTATCTCCCTCATGTTACTATTATTAACTGTTTCACTGTGGATAATTTTAGCACAAACACCCAGCAAATTTACCTTCTAGTCAAAAAAATAACTTTACATCTTTCAAGCCGTGAAGAATCCAGCTTCCTCAACGCTTCCTCAATCCCAGCAACTTTTTAAATACTTTTTTAATCAACTGTTTGGAAAATCCGCAGCAGCATGAAAACAAACTATTAAACTAAATGAAATATAAACAGCTCGAGGTGCTACTAAGAAAAATTATGTACAATGACACTTTAAACAGCGACTTCCAGTCTGGGTGAAACTACCAGTTCCAGTGTTATTCCCAGTGGTAAGGCATTTTAAGTATAGTGTCACAAAGTCTGTAGGATTCATTTGCAGAAGGCTCCACAAGTGTTTTCTCAGGGGTTTACACCTATTTGCCTGCACGGTTTACAGTGTGGGAAATTCCCAGGGCCATACCTAGAATCTCATTCTTTTTATTACAGATTCTGTATGGCTGCAGGCTCAAGAGTGTCACTGCTATAAGTATCAAGAGGCCTGAGGAAAAGCTCCTTGAAGAAAAAAAAAAAAAAAAAACTGGTAAAACTCTGTCTCGGCAAGTGAAGCAGTTTGATTCACACACTTCTGCGGTCCGATAGGAGGAGGAGTGAAATCCAACTGCACACCAGTTCTGCCTACATATTTCTGCCTGCACTCAGCATCAAAAGTAAGACTTCTGTGTTCTGTCAGGTGATTTATTTTTTTTTAATTCTTTTTCATTCTTGGTTTAGCCATACCATTGCCACTGGGACAGTCTCTCTTTTTTATACAATTTTTAAAACAGTATTAAAATTTCAGACAAAGCAAACTGGCTTTCTGGTGAGCACATTAAAACTATCAGATAAAGAAAATACATGCAACTGAAATAGGGCTATATTAAATCAGTTTTAAACTGTAATCTTCAGAATGCAAATCATATGGAGGGACCATAACACTTCTCATAGAGAAGACTGCACAAAAAGAACATATCTAAATGCAAAAATTAAGTATGCCAGTCTATTATTTCTAAGCATAAGATAAAGGGGTTTTTTAAGTTTTTATCTATATTATTACAAAGAAAATTATAAAAAACATAAATAAGTTCATGAAGAGGATATTACTAGGAAAAAAAAAAAGTTATTAATCACAAACAAGGCAGTAAACTGGGATGTCCATCGTACATTGTCCAGCCATATTTTTCTTTTCTTTTTCCCCAAAAATATTCACAAATAAAAACTGGGGAAGAAAGCAGATACAGGAAATTCTAAATAATGTGGGGATTCCTAAATGTAAAAAAAATTACAGAAAAGTATACACTAAGTGACTTTGCAGATGCAAGGAGAAATGAGAAAATGAACAATATTCACCATATCTCAAAACTCTTCATTACTTATTTGCTGCAGTCAGTCTAGCAGACAACCAGTAACACGTAACGTAATGTTTCTAAGTGTTTCTGAAATCAGGCAGAATGGATCTCTGAATTTAGCATCTATTTCACAGACACATGCCTTAAAAATTGAAAGCACTGTACTCTGACTTCTATTTCTGTAATTTATATTTATCCTTTAACAGCATATTTTTAGGTTATTCAGAAGCTCGCAGATGATATTATCTTATTTGACTTTTCCTCTTGTCCTATATATAAGTTGAGATAAATTTCAGCAAAATGCATGATTTACTACAAATTTATCTAGAAACATATTCAGAAATATTTGGCCAAGACTGTCCTTTTAAACCTCTGAAAATTCCTGCTATTTCTTTAGGTCTGGAGTCTTCTGAAATTTGCTTTCTGTTATCAGAATATTTTTGATTACCAGGACCGAATCGTTCAAAATTACTGTTGTGAGGGAGAACAGTTTCTGTGTTTCCAAACTCTTTTATCTCCTGTTTGTTTTCCAAAACTTTCACGTTCTCTTCTATTAATTTTTTGCTGCCTGGATGCACAGCTAACTGCAACATAAATCATCTAAAGACACGTATTTATCACATCTGGAAGATTCTCTTCAGTACTGCCTATGAGTTAAAACCTTCACAGTTTCATCCACCTGTACTTCACATTCCCCCATTTTATCTGGCACATTTAAACTAGATGCAAAATACACTTTCTACTTAGTCATGAAATAACTGTGACAGGATATGACAGCTGTGCAAAATGAAGAAGACGACCTTTAAAAGGTTCACAAAACAGGATACTGGGACTCTGAGACACTGCTACCACATGTACTGCCAAGCAAGAGTCGATTAATCAAGATACTATGGCAGCAAAAATGTTTTCTCAAATTTGTGACACAGAGCTGAGGCTGGTTTGTCACTGGGCACTATTAAAGGGGCAGTGTTCAATCCCATCCTTCAGCCCCGCTTCTGACACGGATGTATGTTGTAACCTTGTGGCAAACCACACAACCCCTGTGAACCCCACTTTTCATCTCCAGAACAAAAATAGTAACACTTCCCAGGTTATCATTAGTCTAAATAATATCTTTAAAACAATGCAATCATCGAAACATTGTTTATAAATGCAATTATTCTCATACCCCCAATAATGGATAAACAGGAAAGATCAAAAGAAAGAAGCTTCATTGTCAATGCATCAGCTTTCTCCTGTTTCTCTCATTAGTCCTTCCTGCTTTAACCACTCTGCTTTTCATTGTCTCCACCAGTGGAAAAAGCTATATCTGCTTCATAGGGTTGGAAGTATATTTGCAAATGAAGCAGCATGCGACATTGTAGAAAGCACCAAATAACCACTAAGTGCCAAGGTGAAAGAGCATCCAGCCATAGACAGTGCAACAGGATTTTATTCCTCATAATGTTACAGCCAGGTGAAAAATATGCAGCTTAGAGCCAAAATCCTGCAAGGCTTTCTCAGTCTGGGACTTCAGGACTAGTAGCATAACAGCAGAAGCAGCTCTGTTCTGTATCCTACTGGATACAAAGAGTCCCCTCACACCACAGATACTCAAGTAGAAAAAATAGAAGTTGAAATGTGTGTTAAGTATTCAGAAAGTATAAAGACTGACATTTATTTGAAAGTATTTTTAATAATGGCTCCACTTTTCCACAAAGACTATTCTCAATAACACCTGCCTCCTTCTGTTATCTGGAGGAGGGAGGCATTTCTATGACTGTAGTGTGAAAATGGGGGGAAAAAAATAAAACATTGAGCAAGACTACTTGTGATGCTAAAGAAAATGGTTTCTGAATTAAAACAAATTTGACATGCACTTTTAAAGCTTGCTCTGCCTAGATAGGTTTAAAATATAAGCAGCTTTGCCAGTAAATAAGCAAGTAAACAACAGAGGAGGGCATGATAAGGAAGGGACCAAGTCAACACATGCCTTGGAAAAGGAGAGCCTACAATTAAGAAATAAGATAACACCAGGAGGCTTATCCCTGTTTCAGTCGCAGATGTGTCTATATGATTTATATGTGAAAAACAGTATCAAAACAAACCAAATCAAAACAGTCTTCACATTCATGGGGCTGTGAGTTTGTACTTTTCTCCAGTTACACAGTGATAATTAAGAGAAGACATTTGAAACACCCACTTCAAAAACTGAACATACTTAATATAGGGTAAGATAACGCAGAACTTAGTAAAGATGTCAGCTCAGTCTAAAATCATAATTACTGTGTACAACTTGCTCCTGAGGGGTTTTCCCAGTAGAAATAATTGCATTACTTCAAGTTCCTTTTATTAAAAAAAAAAATTACAGATAGGCATAACATATAATTTTGCAAACAAAAAATAGTGTTTTCCTTTTATTTCCAGATTTTATATTTCCCATATTTCCCTGACAAAAAACCAAAGACTGCAGGGAAAACAGTAGCGTTCAGCTTGGAGTAAACTTTAACACTTTGAATCAGATTATATTTAAATTAAACAGCTGCACAATTAATGATAGAATAAGCAAACTTCCTAATTACCTGAAGTATAACTTTAATTTTTCTGATCATGTTATCTGTAACCCACCAGCTGGACTACTTCATTCATTTCTGGCCCTCATCTTACCCAAAAGAAAATTTTGGTTATTCTGAAGAAAAGAACAGTTATAAAAGGGTGGCTGAGTGATATATTCAGATTGCAAACACAATAGAAGTTGTGTGTTTTGTTTCAGCACTAAAAAATATTCCCTAGCTTTCCACAGAGCACATATCCTCACCCCATAACTCTGATCAAATTTTTGATGGGATAATGTACCTTTACAAAAGATATTGAGTTAATTTAGGGCTTGAAATGGTGGAGAAGCCCATTGTATTCCTGAGTCAGTTGTTGTAAATGTGGAGTATGCCCCACTGCTGCAAGTGCCTGCTTCCTCTCTGTGCTCTGGATTTCTTCCCACTCACTGGTTGCCCCTGTGCCTTTTGGCCACTGGAGACCAAAGACATGAGTTGTCCCCAGCCTCTGTGAATACTCTTCACAAGTCTGAGTAGTGTTTGGCACAATGGTCTTCAGGTCCTTGAATGCTTCAGCAATAAAAGTAATGAATCACAGTAAGTGAATAAAAATGGCATTTATGGTATTTATGTTTTCTTATGTGTGCTAAAAACACTGGTTCCTCCAGTGAATCTCTTCAGCAACCTGTACTCAATTGCATTAGGTTTGGCTTCCTTTAAAATGAGGGAACAATAAAACGCCACATTTCAATCTACTAGATCCATTAGAAAGAAATTTCTTTTTACTGACAAAATCTATTCTTATGGTTAGAAGTATATTCTTAGAGACGCGTGACATCTAAAAAATCACATGCAACATATTAATATTGGATAATGATAGAAAAAATAATTTTCTCATTTATCAGTTCACCACAGAGGTTCTTATCAAATGCTGCAAAAGCAACATCAGTCTTTATAGATATTTATTTCCCAAAATTTACAGTCTATCAGTTACAAATCAGCCTCAAAGCCTTGATCAACTGAGGGGTAGAGGGATTAAAAAACCCCATCTTTACTTTAAAGAGTGTATATCCAGTTTTTGCCTTACATTTGGAGTTAGGGAGAAAAGATTATTTTCTTTTACTTTTAAATGAGTCAGCATTTACTCACAGCCTGGAAACTGACCACAGTCACATTTTTCCCTAGTGAGATTTAAGCCCTCAAGCCTGCAGAAGAGATTTTTTACCGCTCATGTTTAAAGTAACAAGGCTGAAAGCAGTGTAGAAATGCAGCAAAAATACTCACTGCATGTTGCAGCCTCTGTACAATTAAAAGACCTCAAACTCTATGTTCTATTAAAATGTTAATAATCCAAGATAAAATTATATAGTGAAGCTTAAAATCATGGCTCTGAATACATCCATCAGAAATTTACTGTGCACCAAAATACAGTTAATATGCCCTCGTTTTCTTCTATGCAACATGATATGATATTGTCAATCACCATGAAACTACTTGTAAAACAAAATTTCAAAGGAAACCTCACAACAGCACCTCAGGCTCAAAAACCGTTAAGCCTAGGAAGAAAAATTTCATCTTGGAGGTTTAATCCAATTGTTACAAGTGGGCTGAGCATGAAGAATGATCCAAATAAACCTTCCATGTAGGAGGAGTTCACTTTTGGTTTTGAACTCTGGGCCCGTCTTCGCAAATTTCACAAATCAGCTGTGAAAACAATTCCATTCACAGTATGAGGATTTCTAAAGCTATTCTATAACTCATTAAGTTCCTGCTAAAAGTCAAATCAATTATTTCCTCATAGACACCAAACAAGCTCTAACTGCATAATAAATAGAAGAAACACTATTTATTAAGTAAGAAGTCATTATTTCCTGAGCAATCACATTCTCTTCCCCTTAGAAATATCATTTCCTTTATTTTCCCAGCCTTTCAGCTTCTTCCCCACTCATTTTTGTCTTTACAAATTTCTTTGTGGATTGCTGTCTTGTTTGGCTGTACAAAGTGACAGAGTGAAAAAGGAGGAGTTTCTCTCAAGGAGCTTTTTCAAGGAAGAGTATTTACACCCACACTTCAGAGCTGGGAAAAACTGGATAGCTCTTCAAGTTTGATTTCCTCCCAAGGAATGTGTTACAGTCTCCATCACTGGAAGTTTTCAACATGAGATTAGTCAGGGTGCTAGGTAGTCTCATCTAAACTCCCTTTCCCACAAAATGGTTTCTACAAGGTCCTTTCCAGCCTGGGCTAGTCTATGATTTCAAATTTTGGATGAAGAGAATTTGTCTTCCTCCAAGCAGTAAGCCCCGTGGCTTCTAAAATCCATGCCAGCTCTATAAGAAAATTGAAAACAACCGGATAATTGAAATGGTGATGGGGAAGGACGTGTTATCTCTGGATGACCTCTGTGCACAAGGCCACTGAGCTTGTGTGGAGCCTCACCATTGTTCAGTTGAAGATATTTGATAAAATAATGATGACAACTTTACTTTCTTTATCACGATCTTCCTCTCCTATTCCATCTTAATTTTAATTTTGAGTATTCAGCACTATATTTTATTAAGCATAACCTGATTACATGAAGACACCCTGATGATATTACTATTGACTAGGATATTAGAATAACCTTGAAAACCATAATTATTTTATAATATTAAACAATCCTATTAATATTTTTGACCTCTGCACCTTGCTATCACTACCCTCCATGGACTCTGTAATACAGAAGTAGAAACTAAACAAGAATGATAAAGTGCAGGCTATATATAGAGCTACAAAAATATAAAAAACCTCAGTATTTACATATTTCTATATATGCACATATGCATTTCACCTACAACTGCATTCATTAACTACCTCTGCTTTTCAGCCCTGAAGGTCAGCCTTCACATAAAGGTTGACCATTCAAAGGTCAGCAAATTAGAGACATTAGGCAACAGGTGGTAATCAATGTTTTTCACATCTGAAGAACAGAGGTTTCCTGATAGATGCAAGCAAAATATCCATGCTCCCCCACCTGACCTATTCTGCCTTCGACAGCCACTGCATGGTCTAAATTCCTCACCAGAGAGAAAGAAGCAGCTTTCATCTAAGACAGTGTTACAACCTTGACATCATGAAGTCCCATTTGTGCCTCTCAACTATGGATTTCCTCCAGAAGGTCCAGCCAAGTGGTGTGCAAGCACACCCAACTCCATGCAGGCACAATCCAGCCCTAACCCTTTTCCCCACAGTCATTGCATATACTGGAAATTCATGTTTACACTTGAAAAACAAGATACAACAGGGAAGTTTGATTTAGCCCTAGAAGAGAAATAAAAGACATATCATATGGGCAACAGAGATGTACAAATAATTGTTTTCCCAGCCAGATAGGTGAATAACAAGTAGGGTAGAAAGTCTGTTATTTTCAAATTAGTTTTTATTTAGCCTTGCAACTAACTAACTCACTCAAGTCTCTTAGATCTTGGCCGTAGAACTCCGGAAAACTTAGGAAAATCACCACTACATATCTCCACTGCTCTTAAGTCAAATGGGAAACGGATTCCAAGTTTTCCTTCCACCTCTCAGCTGAGTGTCTAAGCTGTTAGGCTAGTTGCCATTTGCAGATGTGAATTCTCTCAACCAATATTTTGCATTTCTAATGTCATGACATGCCTTCTCATGCTTTTTCTGAATGTACCCTTGCACAGATCGTAATAGTTCAAGAAACTGTTGCAAAGTTTGTACTCCCAGGAAGCTACTTTGACCATATTACTCTTTGAATACAGATCTTCTTTTCACAGCTGCATCCAAGTTAGACACCATCATTTGAAAAACGCTTCACAAGCTCAGATTAAACCCTGCGTTTCATTAATTTTGTTTCAGAGTCTTCTCTCCTTAAAACATTACACAAATCCCAGTGTATTCTGCATCCAAATCTGATGAGCTGTCACTAGAACAAAATAATAAATCATCATATTCCTACACCATCATATTAAAATGATGCAGTTGTTGAAGAATTATGTACTGAATAGAGCAGATCACTGCTCTGCTACGCAGTGTAAATCTACAGTAACTTCAGTGCACTCACTGAGATTTACACGGCTGTTCTTAGGGACAAAATCTGACCCACAGACCTTTGTGAAGTATATTAGCTTATGAGGTTTTATAAGTAGGACATAGATGAGGATTACATCACATTTTAATAGAAAGACTGTTCTTAGAAGTGAAGGATTTTGCACTTGTTGGAAGGTGCTTGTCAAATGAGAAATAGGAGAGCAGGAGGAACTGAAGAATAGCAGCCTTATGTCATGGGTAGCCTTGAATAGAGTGCACTATAAAGAAAGAATATTGTTATGTTTTCTGACAAGGATCTGGTTTGCTAAGTGATTCTTGAACTCCACGGGGGGACTTGTCTCTTCACCTTGATTTAAAAGAACACACAAACAATACCACTTAAACTCAAAATGTGCCCAGGCTGTCTTCTGATTTTGCTGAAAGAATCTCAGAACTAGGCAAAACAGATGGTAGCCCTTTTCTTTAGCTAATATTGGCTGTACTTATAACTCTGAAAAAAGTGAGAGAGGTTTACAGAGGAAAAAGAGACCTTATGGTTTTGATTTTATTTTAATTGTCACGGTGTATAAATAAAGAAGAAGTTACTAATCCGATTATTTTCCATGGTGTATTGATTCACTATGGAGTGATCCAAACTAACTGATATTGTGAGATACTAAACCCTGCCTTTTTCAACAATTTCAACAGGAGGAAAGAGCTTAGTATATTGGAGCAGTTGTCCATAATAAAAAAATGGACTAGAGTTTATTTATGATCTTGAATAAAGCAATTTCCCTATAGGACTGCAGTTTCTTGTGTCAGAGTCAGAAGCGGAATTCTTTGATGCAGTATTACACATTATATATAATTCTTATATTGGCATTCTTTTTTTCTAAAAAGACATTTATTTTACCATTTATTGTATTTTTAATTATATTTTTATGGAGAAAAACAAAAACCCTGTACCATCACAAATGTCAATCCACTACAATCACTGGAGAAAAGCATATAGTAACAAAATGCTCAGATTAATACAGGAAATGTATAAAGAAATGGTAACAGAAATTAAAACAAACTGTTAAAAATACTTGTTATTATCTATTCTTCCAGGGAATAAAAAGGCAGAAAAGAGTATCAAGAAGTCTGAGATTGAAAAGAGCCTTTGTTACCATAGATACTGGGCAGGTGTGTCATTTTCAACTATAAGCACACATTTGATAAGAGGCTTCTGACTGCAAATGCACCTGAATAAAATAAGGAGGAGTTGTAAAAAAAAAAAAAAACCAAGAGATAGATAGACTGAGCTGTTTCACACCTACAGCTTATCTCACAGTTGATGTGTTATCGAGTCTCTGAAATTTCCATCTAAACAAAGAAAGAGCAGATTTTTAGAATTTACTGGGTTGTGAGCTTTCAAATCTGTTCACCCTTCATTCCACTACTTTCACGTAGATTTTAGTACCAAATACTCATGAGATGAGTGGTATTTCTAGACATCTAAGTCTGTCTTTCAGACCTTTCTGTCTTGACACATGCAAGTTGAAAATATTAATTTTTCCTTGGAGATCTGTGAGAAAAACATAGGGAGAAAAAATAACTGATGGCAACAATTGTTGTTTAGAAAAGAGACAAAATGTTTAAAAATTCAGTTTCTCAAAACTTCTAAATGTATATTAGTGATGCACTTGCTAACACCCAGCAGCAGTAGCAACCTACACAAAATGATAAAAAATTCTTTCAAATTGCCAGTCCCAACATTACATTCTTTAAATACAAAGAAAAATGTTAATGTAAAAGTTAAAGGTAAAAGTCAGCCTTCTTTGGATAGACATGATTATCTTTGCAAAACTATTAAAGCTGGTTTCATTAAATGACTTCCTCTGTTCATCTACAATCTATAGTCTATATCAACTACATACACATCAAAAGAAAAGATTTGAAAGAAACAACAAACACTAAGCCAATTTTTTTTTTCCTATCACGGTAAGTGGGATATACTAATTTCCTTGCCATCAAATTTATTGGGGATAATGGCTTGGAATATGAGCTGATAAATAACAAGTCAATCTGTCCCCTGAATCTACGTATTGGCTAATTTGTGAGATTATTCCCCATGAATCTTACTTCTCACACCCACCAGGCTAAAGGCTCTTCTACAACATTTTGCTAGAAGTAAAAAATAAACAGAGGTAAAAAGTAAAACTCTGACCTAAGCCATCTAACCTCAAAAGAAAAAAAAAAAAACTTTAGCTTCAGCTGTGGACAGTGATTTGATCTGAACTATTTATGTACCTGTACATCTCACTTCCTTTATAACACCTTCATGTGCATTGTATCAACATCATAAAGATATTTTTTCCCTGAAAGTACAAGTATAGTTTCATTAAGATGGCAGGAAACCCTGAGTGAGCCAAAGCCTGGCAGGTATTTCATCAAAGAAGCAGTAGGCCTCGGGGAATATAAAAGCATTAGTCATTACAGGGAAATTAATGATCATCTTTACCTTAAATATCTTCTTCATGTCTGTGAATAATAACAACTTGCTGTATCTAACTATGTTTTTAACTCAATCCACAAGTGTAGGCAGAAATTACTTCAGTATTCCAATGCTTTGGAGGAAGCATTAGGAAATGGGCTGCTGCTTTTCTTCAGCTGGCCATTCCCTGGTCTAGAAGAATAGTTTTAGCTCCTCCTTGAATTGAAGAACCATCTCATGAGAAAGAAGGAAACTGAGTTTCTTCAGCTTCTCTCTAATTTCTCAGCACAAGGTTTCCAGGAGGTCTGGGTCATTAGTGTGATCTTTGATGCCTGCGGATGGCATGCCACAGCCATTAGGTTCATGTGCTCACAGTTCACATGGACGGTTTACAGAAAGCAGTATGCCTTCATTCTTAGGTTTTGAAAATGCCTTCTTTCAAATGAAACAAAGTGTGTCCTGACCACATGATGTCACTGAAGCTCATACTTGACAAGAGCGTGGGATTTCGCATTACCATCCTAGTCAAAATGCAATACCAAATTCTTCACATTAGCTTTAATTAGATCCAGTCATGTTCTTCAATGATGATAGTATAGGCTTCTATGACTAATTATTTTCAGTAATCATAATGCTAATAAAAATCTTTGTATAGAGGAAATAATCTATTAATTGAATGTTAATCTCATGAGGCCATTTACTGATTTATCCATTTATATGTTTCTGCTAAAAGCAAACAGCACATATACGGTTTTTAAAGAAGCAGAAGCATAAAACTGTTCTCTGAGATTATCTTAAGACTATGTGCCAGACAACTGAAACTTAATTCTTCATCTCCAGCCATCAAGTCTCATGCAAAAGAGCTACTCAGACTCTGAATTATATCATCAGTCTATCTGCAGACAACAGGATGGCCCAGATCTAAGTGCTGAAAAGCACCCAACCTACCTACTTCACTGACCACATACATCTGGAATACTTAATAATAAATAAGCAATTTCCCTCTATCAGCCAGAAACAGCTTGATTTCACTCTAAGAATTCAACATCTTTGCATCACAAAAAAATACTAAACGTGATCCAATTCTTAGTAATTTCATCTCTGCTCTTCCAGTTTGTAAAAGAACTGTAGGAGTGGCAAATCCTCACTTTTTTGCAATTTGATATTTCCTTTCTTCTTCTAGACTACAAAAGGTTGCTAATAGTGAATTATTCTTTGGCTTCCTTACCTTCCTTGATACTACTATCCAATGCTAAACTTTGCTTTCTGAACATATTCATGAGGAAACTGATAAAAGGCTGCCTAAACTATCAACTGACTGAGTTCAAAATCTTCAACCAGCACCACGTGGATTGCAGCAAGGACTAGGACTAGAGATTACCTAGTATCATTGTTCAGTTTGATGGTGGAGGACATTTGTTGTTTTGTTTTTTTCTCCTGGACTCTAACAGCATGCAATGGACTTGATCACTTGAATTTTCTGATCTCCCACAGGAAGGAAAGTCTACCGAAATTCCCATGTCTTCCTTGGAAAGGCACACACACGGTGCAGAGATGAAGAAGTATACAACTCCAGAATTCAGTTGTAGAAACATTCCTGTCATCAAAATCAGTTCTCTGTTAAGCCACTATCATCTGGTTAACCATCAGTGGACTGCCAAAACTAAACTCAGGAGCAACAGTGGTGAGCCCCTCTGAGAGCCGGTGGCATTTTGAGGAATTGCCATTGCAGTGTAGTCTTTTTTAGCTGGAAGTACCCAGCTGCTAGTGTCTGTGCCATTCTTCAGTTTGATGATTTTCAGACTCTACAAGCATCTCATCGCAGAATCCGTCATCCGCCTGTGAAATTGACTCAAAGACTATTCCATCATTAATGTGATGACCTGGTTTCATTAATGTTTGCTACTACAGTATTCTGTGATGTATTTCCCTCATCCAGCCCTCTTGCTGTCCTCTCCCACATCCCACGAACTTCTTCCCAAGTGCTGCCACCACTGTACAACTTCAAACTTCCATTTGCAGAAGACAACAGCAGGAGGAACCTAGTTCTTCAGACATACCTCCTTTTCTTTGATGCCCTGTCTTTTCAATGACTTCTCCTGGTGAAGAAACCATTCACAGGAGATTTTAAACAGTCAAGTGTGCAGTCATGCATCTTCTTACCCATTAAGATTTTCAAGAACACTTCAAAATACTGCTCTCTACATTGGCTTCTCAGGAAGTTTAAGTGAGTGTCACCTTCAAGTAATCTATGTGCCCATCCCGGGGCATCAAAAAGACGGAAAAAAACTCCTTAATAAGCATTTTTGCCCACAGTTCTAATTCTGACACAGAGGAATGGTCCAGCTCCCTCATGTTTCAGATTAAAGTTTTTAATGAGTTGCTTTGGAGCCTACAATAATTTATACCACAGTCTGTGTCATTCCAAGTACAAACACTCATTTGACCTCTTGTCTGATTAAAAAAAAAAAAAAAAAAAAAAAAAAAAAACAAAAGAAAAA